>JAVRKA010000158.1:0-527754 GCA_034508555.1 Venustoraphidia nigricollis
ACTCTTGAAACTCAGATTAGCATCAATGTTATGACGTAAAGAATCCTCAGAAGGACTCGGTACAGAAACTTGAAATTTGGTTTGTTTGGTAGGAAAATTGAGTTGTTGAAGATAGCGTTGCCATGTTTTGTCAGACTGCATTATTTGTAACTGGAACTGGTGAACTTTTACCAGTTTATTATAACATAACTCGCAGATGAAATTCGGAATAACATCACGTTTTGTTATCTGAAAATCGAAAAACTATATATTAATTATTTATATATCACTGATGCAACATAAATGGGTGATAGGACAAGTCATACTAGTTATTAGAAAAATATTAAAAAAATCTAAGTTATATATTTTTAAAATTATAGGCAAAAAAATAATCGTGGAAATCAACATGTTTTAATTCCCGGTACTACAAATCTTTACTTTTTTTCAATTTTATTTTTATTATGTAATCCTGAATAGTGCTTCTGTAAATTGTTCCTTAAAATTTAAAGCCAACTGCTCCAGCCTGGAAAAAAATATCACTGTTTTTCTAACCAAGTAATTAATACTTCGCCCAATTTTAACTGACAAAAAGTGACATTTTCTTCCAAGCAGGAGCGGTTGGATTTAAATTTTAAGCAACAATCTACACATTAAAAATGTTTTCATCTAAAAAAAATTTCAAATATTATTAAATTATATTAGTAGATATTTTTCATACGCTTATAGCTACGTACTTGCTGAATTAATTGAGAATAATAGCTTTTGTCTGCTATTATTGTTAAGAAACATTCATTGTAAATCCCGACGGTGACGTGTTGGAATAATAAATTTTTCTAATATAGTGCTACAACAATGAATGTTCTTAACAATTATACCAGACAAAATCTATTATTCTCAATTAAGTTATATTACTTATGTAAACTCACCTGAATTGGAACACACGTCATAATTACATCAGCTACTTCATTAGTTGGAAAATGAAATATGTTCAGCAGCGTAACGTCACTTCTTAAGCACAATCGACATAATGCACTTAAGACACTAGTATTTATTGATATCACTGCCATTATGCATATAGTTTTTAAATAACACTCTGATGTTCACAAAAATATTCCTTCTTAGTTATTTCTACGACAAGGCCGGAAGAGTCTAACTTTCAGATACAAGAACACAGCTTATTTATATTTGTTTATCATCAACCTTAGAAAACATCGAACCATAGGCATAGTTTTTTTCTAACCTTCAACAATCTATGGATGTCATAATAGAGGTACAATTACCATAATATTAGAAATGTATTGAAGGAAAAATTAAAAAGACTAGGAAGTTTTAATAATTAATGATGAACCTTTGATGAATATATTAATATGGATTTTATCGTATGCTTTACATTTTGTATTAATTTTTTACATAATTTTTATTATTGCCTGTAATTTTACGACCTGATAATAAAATCAGATTAATCACAAATATAATAAAAGCAGAAAAATCTGATAAAACCAAATCAGAAATAAGCTGACCTAATAATTATTTATTTATCAGATTAATCACACATGTGGTAAAGGCAGAAAAATGTGATAAAAACAAAATCAGAAATAACTGACATAATAAAATCAGATTAATCACAAATGTGATAAAGGCTGAAAATCAGATGAAACAGAATCAGATATAAATGACCTAGTAACATCAAATCAATAAAAACAAATATTACCTCAGATAATGTCACAAAGAAAATATCAAAAATACAAAATGAAAACAATAGTTCAGTACAAAGAAAAAGCGAAACACTTAAAAATTGTCCAAAGATCAATTATAATAAGAACGATATGCATAATTATAATTTAAACAATGCACAACTATTAATGTGTAATACTCCCATTTATTTTAATGAAATTAAAGCCACGGATGTTAAAATTCAGTGGGAGGAAATAAACGAAGAACTTAAATCCATTTTAATAAATTAAACATAAACATTTGTACCAAAGTTCACAAATGAAATATCACAGATTACAAGTGGATATTTAATCTGAAAACATAAGGCACGATTAGTGACTAAATGTTTCAAGCAAGAATATCTTGCTGATTATAACGAAATATATGCGCCTAATACGCGAATTGCCACCTTTCATATACTTTTGGCCTTTTGCAAACCAATTTAATTTACTAATCCATCAAATGGAAGTAAAATAGTTTTTTTAATGGCGCACTAAAGGAGAAAATTTATAAATAATACAATATAAATAATAAATGAAGCTCTATATTATGGACTTAAGAAGTCTGCTCGCTGCAGGTATGATCAATTTGATTAAATCTTAAAAATACTAAATTTTAAAATCTTGTCCAGCAGATCATGTTTATATAACTTAAGGTAGTTGTCGTGGTTAAGGCACACCGTCAGAACATTCTTAATTTTTGTATGCTTATTAAGGACATGATATTACAATTACCCTGGAAATTTGAAGTCGATCAACCGTATATAATCCGAGACAAATTCAATTAAAAATTGGATAATTAGCATTGATTGTATACGATCTCTGTAGTTCTGAACTAGTTTCTTATTTTAAAAAAAGAACTAACTGTCAGAAACTTTCCAAAAAGTAACGGGCTTTCAATGCATTTGTTATGAGTTTTAGAAAAAATAATAATTTTTTTTAACCGTCTAATTATTTCTAAATAACGGTTTAAAGTTCAACAATTTATAGAAAAGTATACATGCATAATATGAATACTGTATGGGTTACGTTTCCACGGGTACAGTCTTGCGTAAAAATTATGGATTACTTAGCTACAAGCTAGTATACTTTTGTGGCGCGTATAATCTATAATTTTTGACAATATTGTACCACGACAACTACCTTAAATAACAAAGATATAAATATCTATATTCGTTTCTATGTCGACGATTTAATGATCGTTACACGAAATAATAAAATACTATCTAATTTTAAATAATATTTAATAAAACAATTGTCAATGGTCGGAAAAATAGAATGTTTTCTGGAATGAAAATAAACGGAACGACAATTTATTGACGAAAGTTCATATTTAAAAGACATAAGTATGGGAAGCCATACAGGTAAAGGTATTTTTTCATTAATTATGCTTTCTATCAACGGTAATCTCTAATTTTGATATTTATGGCAGGTTAACAAAACATGAACTGAATCAGCTACACTGGCATTCTCACAGTCACACAAAGGTGAGTCAATTTTGTTTATTTTATATAAGTAATTCGGAAACGTAATCTGCATACAGTATTAATGTAGGGCCTGCTGTCAAAAGTGCGATAAAACCAAGGTTTTCCCCTTAAATTATTTTGTACATTACTGTAAAATAACTCTTTTTTCACGTAGTACATTTCCATTCTTCTTGCCACTTTTTAAAACGCTTCTTTAATAATTATATTACCATCTCCTAGTGCTATTTTAGCATCTAAATAATTTTCTCCTACTGTGGCTTTTTTTGCTATTAAATCGACTGTGTTATTATTTGTGACATAAGCATGTGCCTTAACCCATATCAGATATATTTCTGTATGCTTAATTTGTGACATAATATGTAATATGGAGTATGTTAAATAATTTTGGCACTTTTCAGGATTTTCCAATGCCTGGAGTGAGTTTGAGAAAATAACGACTCTGGGATCATTTATATTTCCCAACACATAGGTATTCTAAACACTTATACAAATCGCGAAGGCTTTAGCAGAAAAGATTGTGAATGACTGTAGTAGTTTGAATATCTTGCTCAAATTATTTTGTGAGTCTAAAAAGGCGCAGCCCGTACCTGTGTCTGATTTGAAAGCATCTGTGAAAATTATTTCTAAACTACAGGGTACCCTATCCTATAAGATCATCATTAACCAGAGAACGGGATCACACTGTCTATGTATAGGTAGAACAAATTTTTTAAACTAATAATATTCTAAGATAATTATTTACAAAAAAATGTATACAGGTAATGTTTTTTCAATACATAGTATAAAATACATAATATAATTTCCTATTCTAATACAAATTGATACTAAGAGCCCTAAATAATATCATAATGTGATGACACTCGCTGTCTCTTCTCCGGTTGAAGATTTTCGCGTTCAGAATCCTCGTCGTTCCGTTTTCTCTTCTTTAAGTTTTCCGACGAAAATAGTCTTCGACACACTCTTCTTGCCAATAGTCCTCTGCGTGGAGCCATTCCTCGTGTCGACCTCATTTTCATTGGCGATTCCATTTTATGCTCTTGGATTCTTCTGCGCTCGATTTACAAAAGTCAGTTCGGACTTATATATATTTTGATAAATACAATCAACCATAAATTTATGTTTATTCAACTGTAACCGCATTTATGACCTGTGAAAATCCTTTTTTTTTACCAGGTCAAAAACTATCCTACAGTTGAATGAACAGGTACCAAATTTTTTATACGGTTGATTGCACTTCTCAGGGTATATATAGTCCAAATTTACTTGAGAAAATCATTACACGTTCTACCAACGAGCGGAGAAGAACAGAATAGAGAAGCGTCACAATCACAGAGCATTCATCAAGTCGACACCAAGAAGAATATTTGAAGATGCCACGTCTAGTCCGCAGTTCGAAGAAGATGTCGCCATCAAAGAAGAGGTTGTTGCCATTCGAGGAAACGGCAGGACTTCCAGCGAAGAAGGCAAGAATGTCTGCAGAATTTGCCAGAGCCCAGGAGAGCCATTTTGTGCCAGAAAATCGAGAAGATCCCAAAGACTGCGAATTGATGGTGGAGTCAATAATGGCATCACTGAAGAAAAATGAGCGACGCATTGCCAAGCCTGTGTTCAGGCTGTCGAAGAATTCAGTTGGCAAGAAAGAGGAGACAGCTTTACCCGGTTTGGTTAAAGCAAAAGAAGGGAAATCGAAAGACACAATGGAGACAATGAAGAGCGAGACACTTTCGATGAACGAAGCCTTGCCGCCTCTGCTTCGAAGGTTTAGACGTCTTAACTTAAAATAGTTTTGTAAGATTTTGTATATATTTGTAAGTTTTTTGTATATATATTGTATTTTTTATATTTTATTTTTTGTATTATTGAATTTGTATTGTATTTTTTTATTATGAATAAATGAATTGATTAGATTCATGGATTTTTATTTTGTTTCCTGCTATTTGTAATTTTTATTAAAATTGATTTTTAGTTATAGATTGTATTGACAAAGATTATTTAAAAATTTACTTTGCGCGATCTAATAATGTGACTATAAAGAGAGGGTGCGTGTACGCGCGTTTGAAGTTATACTTCTTTGGCGTAATTAAAAACTAATTCTTAATATACGTGCAAATAATTTATCGAAATCAAATTTTAAAAAAGTAATACAAAAAATTAACCTCAAATTGACTTTTTGCTTTTTTTGTCCTTGGTAATTAATATAAAATTTATTCGTCTTTAAAGTTCAATTCCAAAATATGTAATAATAGAAATTAGTTTCACGGGTAATTGGAATAAAAAATCAATTTAAACACTTATTGATTGCAACGTTTCGTCTTTATTAAATCAAGACTTTTTCAAGCTCTGGAAAAATTTTTTTTTTACAAAAATTAACAATCATATTTTGGAATTGAACTTTAAAGATGAATTTTCAACCTGGGGGTTTTTTCACCAACTTGGAGAGTGTTTATGGACAACATACATGCAAAACTATGAAACAATGGATTAATAATTTTAAAAAATTGGCATCACTGAAGAATAGAAGAATTTTTTTGTTGCAATGTAAATCTAAATGTATTTTTCCAAAACATATTGTTAACAATTTAAACTGCCTATATACTTTATTTGTAGATGACCATCCGTTCGAAAAGGAGGTTAATAGTTTAACAGTTAAATTAAAAAAGTCAATTTTAAAGCTTGAGATAAAAGTAACCATTTGGAAAGTCAATAACATGATAGAACAGTGAAGATATTTGGAGAGTGAACTAAAAAATAGCATGGAAGAAGCTGACTTTAACAGATGGGCGTTCACGACGAATAAATTATATGAAAAACATTTCAAGAAAGTTAAGAATATAAAGATCAAAAAAATTGAGGTTTTGATGTCTGACATGTCCAGTATTGAGGTTAACACACGTGACCAAGATTATATTTTTAATTACACTAATGTAGTCTTGCCTGAAGATGTAAGAAGAGTTCTATGTGTAGATCCAAAGTTTGGTTTACCTGTAAAGAAGAAAGATGTTCATCCTACAATACTGATTAAAGATACAGAGTTTTTAGTTAACAACCTACCAACTCGAGCTGAAGAAGAAGATTTGATTGAACATGAAAAAAACGTCCTTCGTTCACGTATTGTGAACCTAAAAGACTTGACCAGTTCAGTAAAGATGTCTTGACAACGCGTAGATTTTTCAAAGAACACAGTGACATCATTGTATCTAAATCTGACAAAGGAAACTCTACAGTAATTATGGAGAGAAGAGAGTACATGGAAGTAATGTATAATATGTTACAAGATACAATGACGTATAAGTTAATAAACAAAGATCCAACAATCAAATTTCAACGAATTGCTAATGACTTTGTTACGTTGTTGAATTCCAATGGAGTGATTGATGACAATTTGTTAAAGAAATATAAGATTCGAAATGCAGTTCCACCAAGATTATACGGTTTGAGGAAAACTCACAAAGTTGGTTGTAATCTTCGACCTGTCGTCAGTTGCATTGGTTCCCCATGTTATAATCTTGCCAAACTACTCCACAATATTCTGTCACCGATTACTAAGAGTTTTAAATTTAGTGTCAAAAATTCTTTTGAAATTGTTGAATGTGTCAAGAATGTAGTCTTACCACCTGACCATGTTTTAGTGTCTCTAGATGTAGTATCTCTTTTCACTAATATCCCCAAAATACTGTTACTACAAGTTGTAAACGAAGAATGGGAAAGTTGGTCACAACTGATCAGTTTGAAGGACAAAGAATTAGTATTAAAATTAATTGAGTTCTGTTTTGATTCAAGCTATTTTCAGTTTGATGGCAAAATGTATCAACAGTGTGATGGAACAAGCATGGGTAACCCTGCAAGCCCTGGGTTAGCTGATATTATTATGGACTATGTGTTTAAGAATGTTTTAAAATTACTTAACTATCCAGTACCTTTGGTAAAATTATACGTAGATGACAGTGTACTTAGCATTCCAAAGAGTGAAACCGCGAATTTATTAGCTGTCTTTAATAATTTTAACCCCAGATTAAAATTTACAATGGAACTAGAGAACAATGAGACTATTAACTTTTTAGATGTGACAATACTTAGACTACCTGATGGAAGTTTGAAGACTGATTGGTATCGTAAACCGATTAATTCTGGCAGATTATTAAACTATGACTCTAACAACCCAATAAGTCAGAAAATTGGGATGGTTAAAGGTTTAATTAAAAGAGCACTAAATTTAAGTCATTAAGATTTTCATGAAAAGAATAAAAAGATCATTGTTGATCTTTTAATCAAAAACAACTATCCGAAGAGACTGATAGACCGAGTATTTAATAATTACTGCCCTATGAGTGATAACAAAAAAGTCACAATCAGTTAATTAAGTATTACAGATTTCCATTTATCAAAGAAATCGCGTTTAAAATTGATAGTCTTGTAAGAGAAAAATATGGCAAACTAGCCTTTTATAATCTTAAAACTGTTAATTCAGTTTATACAAGGCTAAAAGACAAGATTCCAGTTTTGGACCAGTCTAATGTGATCTATAAAATACCATGCACTTGCGAGAAGTCTTACATAGGTCAGACAAGACAGAAGTTAAAAGACAGGATCAGACAACATCGTTAAGACTGTAAAAATATTAATATCTTAAAAGAAAATAAGACAGCACTTGCTAGTCATCATTTTGACATGGAACATAATTTTTTGTTTGATGAGGTATCAATTATAGACAAAGAAACTAACTACTTCCAGCGAAATTTAAGTGAAATGGCTTTTATTAAATTAAATAAGACAGTTAATTTAAGATCAGATACAAAAAACTTAAGTTTAGTGTACAATGACATTCTAAATTTGAAATGATTAATTTGAGTAATTGGAAGATTTTCGTATTTTATATATATAAAGAAATTAAAATTTTGAAATTATTAATTTAAATTTCCTAATTTTTTTTATCACTTGATTAGTGCCAAAAACAATTTTCAATTTTCTGTGATGTATATTTAATTTAAATTCAAAAAAATTTTATAATTATACTGATCTCTAATGAAAATTAGTTAAACTGAGCAACTGTCATACTATAATTGTAGTTGACTGTGAAAATAATATAAATAAAATAATAAAAAAAAGAAGATATTATTTTCTACAATTTTCAATTTTATTGATCTTTGTAATGCAAAATTGCCTTTTATATCATAGTTTTATTATAATTTAAACATGCTGAGGTTAGTCACATTATTGTTTCTTTTTAGTAAATTATTTAATCCATAAGGTTTTATAATTTTATTATATGATTGTTAATCTTTGTAAAAAAAAAATTTTTCCAGAGCTTGAAAAAGTCTTGATTTAATAAAGACGAAACGTTGCAATCAATAAGTGTTTAAATTGATTTTTTATTCCAATTACCCGTGAAACTAATTTCTATTAGTTTGGTATCTTGAAACAAGCAACATTATAAGCAATATCCAATGTGGTTTCAGACCCAACCGATCTACAACCGACCAGCTCGTAATTTTCAATGCTGAAATCCAAAAAGCCTTCCAGAAAAAACTGGCTTTAACAGCAATATCATTCGACTTGGAAAAGGCTTTTGATACGACCTGGAAACAAAATATCTTAAACAATCTAACAGAATACAAATTAAAAGGTAATATAGTATACTTTATACAACATTTTCTTCAGCAAAAGACATTTCAAACCAGAATAGGCGCAACATACTCCGAAAGTATGCCACAATACAATGGAATACCACAAGGTTCTACTTTAAGCACCACTTTATTCAATATCGCAATTAATGACATCACAAAGTATATTCCAAAGCCTATTAAATCCTGCTTGTATGCTGACAACCTCATTATATACCACACTATTAACAACAATGCAATAGCTAAGAATCTCTTGCAGAAGGCCGTAAATAAGATAGAAAAATGGACAAATACAACAGGATTTAAATTCTCCTCATCCAAAACAAAAATCATACAATTTAGCAAAACCCAAACACAGAAAAAAATAGAAATAGTAATAAACAATACCATAATAGAACAAGTAAACTATATTACATATCTTGGACTAGCATTCGACAGAAAACTAATTTGGAAAGAGCATATAAGACAGCTTAAAAATAACTGCTTAAAAAATGAACCTATTAAAAACTCTCGCAAATACAGATTGGGGTGCTGAAAGGAAAACTCTACTGATGCTGTATAAATCTTTAATACGCTCAAAGATTGACTATGGATGCATTATATACGGAAATGCAGCAAAATCTCACCTCCGAGCTCTAGATACACTACATAACAGTGCCATTCGATTAGCTATTGGTGCATTCCGAACGAGCCCTGTAATTTCCATATTGGCGGAATGTGGTGAACCTCCTTCACAACTAAGAAGAGAACAACTGCTTCTGAACTATATTAACAAAGTGTCATCTAAAACATCCCACCTTGCGTATAAATCAATATTTCCTATATCTTCATCAAATACTATAAACACCCTGATAAATAAATACAACATTACTCACATGGAAGACAAGCTTTCTATTGCCTATGGATCCATTCCACCATGAACAATCCCACAACCAATAATCAATCTCGAACTTTCCGAATTGTAGTATCTATACAGCGGAAGTTTATGGTATATTACAAGCGCTAAAATTCGTAGAAACGCATGTAGAAAAACACTTCTCAATAAATACCGATTCACTTAGTGCAGTAAAAAGCATACAAAAAATGGGCAACAACGGAGAACAACAAGCTCAGACAAATAAAACCTACAATCACTCCATGGCCTACTATAGGAAATCGTCGCGAAGCAACGGTTATTACAAGACTGCGAATTGGACACACCAAATTAACCCACAAATACCTTCTTGACAAAAAGACACAAGAACAGTGCGACACTTGCAATAAACCAATCACTGTTGAACATCTAATTACAGAGTGCCAAAAATACAACCTACAAAGAACAAACCATAAAATAATGAATAACTTACCTGAAGCGCTTAAAAATGATGAATCCGTCCTACAAAACACCTTACGATACCTGAAAAATACAAACTTATATAATCAAATATGAATTTAATGATTAAATATACAAGAGAATATACAAGAGAATACTTACCGATCAGGAGCACGACTTTATTGGAGTAAAACATCTATCAAGACGTCCGCTGACTACTCTACTTCAAAATATAGTTATATATATAATACCTAGATATAATATTATATTGATATAAATATCCCTAATGTATATTAATTACTGCTTAATATGTATTATTTCCTCTTATTTAGTACATGTATCACCTACTTATGGGTGTTAATGACAAAGATGTCGAAACACCATTAAATATTTAATTAAAAAAAAAAATGTAGAAAATAACGGGGAGGGGTAAATGGAAAATAGTAATGGTGCGAATGGCGTCTGTTATGACATAATGTCGAGAAACAGACGTAAAAATTATTATTTTTATTATTAGTTTATTCTAAATGCAGTGAAAGACAAATAATTGGATTATTTTTAATTTCGACAAGAGCACTTTTCCTTTAGTCCATATATATTTAATGCAAAGTTTGTAAATTTTCAGAGTGCACTTGAATCGACAAAAATAAACTTCGGAAAACTGTACGTTATATCAACGAAAATATTCAAACAGACACTAATGACCCTACTTGTCGAGCATCTGTAATTTACAATCAAATAAAGGTGCAAAAAAATTTAGTCAATCATTTTTCAAGTGATTCTGTTTCGATAGTGTCATTTTGAATAATTTCTAATAAGTCTATGGCTTATTTGTCATTCTACCTGTCTCCGAATTACATGGTCGATTGATTTTCAAAAGGGTCAACTGTCGTCGATCAGTATAAAAGACCTGCTTTGACTCATGAGAGGCATATCATCTTCGTATTTTGAGCTGTTAACATCGAATTTACAGTGAGAAGAAAAATGGCACCAAGAATGGATCCAAGAAGACTGCTCAAGGTTCGTCGTCGGCTGGTTTTCGAAGGAGGACCACGGCATCAACGAGTGGAACATCTACACGAGAACTTCATTACGCATATGCATCGAGCGGTGGTCACTTCTACACCGATGAAGAGGAAGCGGGACGACATCGAGGACGTGGAAACGAAACAGACCGCCAAAAAGGACGAAGATGACAGCGGTGACGAGGAGTTCCTCTCCTGCCGAGAGGAATCATCGGACGACAGTTTGTACGTGACGGCTGTTGAAACGCCACAGAAACCACCAGGGAAGCGGCCGCGATTGTTTGGAATGACGTCGCAGGAAAAGAAAATGCTGGAGAACATTTACAAGTTCAGAAGGATGAGGCCGCGTAAATTTTATTAGAGTTAGTTGTATTATTGGTATATATTTGTTTTTGTATTTATTATTGTGCAGTTTAATGTATTATTATTGACGAAATATATTTATATTATTAATGTTATTAGTTTTTTAATTATAAATAATTCCTTTACGATTTATAAGTAAAGAGTATTATCACTGTACATACCAAATGTAATATAAATAGTTGTTTTTAATACATAGTTGGCCAAATGTCACTTCTACCTGTACTAAATGCTTTCAGGTAGACGTGGCCGCTGCAAATATATTTTTTATTTTGGGAATGTTTCCCTCAAATAATTTCAGGTAAACATCGAGACCATGACCTATTACCTATCAAACTTCTAGTTTAAAAATTACCTCCCTTACCCTAATTTCCTATAATTCCTTTGTTCGCACATTGCTATTAGACACTTAAGTTGAAGTTTTAAAAAATGTAGAAAATAACGGGGATTGGTAAATGGAATATTTGAATGGTACGAATGACGTCTGTTATGACATAAAGTCGAGAAACGATCGTTAAACGCATTATTATTATATTTATTTTTAGTAGACATCAAAACAAAACACACTGGATATAAGCCATTATGTTCCACACACCGTGCGACAAGCTTTTTCCTGAATCGAATTATCCATTAATTTCTTTCGTACAACTTTTTACCAACAACAAGCACATCCCATTCTATTCTAGACGTTCGTTCGAATTCTATATTATCAAGTTGTTTTTGTCCGTTTGTGATAATAGCTCTGCATTTGCAGTTCAATTCGAACCTTTTTTTGTTCGATTTATATGCTACAGTTCAGGCTTAAAAAGCTGTTTGTGTTTTAAATGTCTTGTTTGTTCAAAATAATCCGTATAAAATTTACTTACTACTTAGTCTATAATAACAGTTTATATAATTTATATCATTCGTAAATGAAGGTATTATACGAACAAGTGACATTATGTTAAAACGAGAGAGTAACAAGTTGTAACAGTCACCCGAATCATAATGTCATTACGAACAAGATACCTATATACTCCATATTTTGCACGAACCTTCTATAAAATAGCTGATGTTCATATCATAGTAGAGAAAAATAATTAAAAAAAAATAATTCGAGAGCGGAGGTTAATACAACAATAAGTACACCTATCCCCCGATTTACACGGTACTTGTTTTACACGTTTTCGCTTTTACACCCTTTTCCAAATAAGTTTTTTTTTGTTTTTATCATAGTGTACACATCTCACGGGGAATCCCGAGCTTATGTAATGACTTGCTGCACACGTACACTGTGTCTGTATTTCTTCGCATAAAATTAAAGTTTTATCTACGGAAAATTGTATTTGAGTGAAAGTTTCACAGTTTCAGAAAGATTTAATTTTCCATATTCGTAAATTACAAGTGAGTGCATAATTTAGATTATTATAAATTCACGGCTGTGATTAAAGTAAAGATCAGAAGGAAAAAATGCGGGAAATTTTGGAGGGAAATGATGGCAATTTACCAAATAGGTTTAATTAAAATAAAAAAATTAAAAAAATCACAACTTAAATAGCAAAATTATGCATTTTCTGCAAGCTTTTCGATTTAGACGGTTTTGACTTGAAAATTTTTAATTTTCGATTTACACGTTTTTCTCAGGAATGTATCTACCGTGTAAATCGGGGGATAGGTGTACTTGCTACATTATAGGAAGTATTGTTAGTTGTTACATTAACCTCTTCTTCTCTTATGTTATTAGTTCAACTAGTTAAATTGATTTTTTTATAATCGCCCGTTTCTTCGCCACACCCTGTACAGTTCAAGTTGTATAACATTTTATGTAAAGTTCAACTACGTGAAAGCTTTAACAACTACTTTAAATTAACTTTAAAATTTTGTAAATAGTTTTTTTCGTGCACAAGAATAATACAGCTGGGAATTATTAACTGATGTTTACGCAATGTTCTTTTACCTAAAGAGAATACTTTAATATTGTTTGCTCAACAGATTATTAATTAATATTGTTTGACAAACATTAAGCTGTTTATATTTTGTACTTTAATAATGTAAGCAAGAAACGAGAATAGAACATTATTTAAGAATTACATTATGCGAAAATATTACAGATTATAATCTCTATCACTGTGTAAAACAGAAATATATTGTGACCAAAAATACTAACTGCAGTGAATCCATAATTAATACAAGCCTATTTTATTTTATTTATTAATATATATTATTACATTTATCAATCGTCATTTGAAAACATATGTAGACAATCCTATGTCTGTATAAAATGGGAAGGAAAATTGAAATTGCTTTTAAAACAATCTGGGAACCAATTCGGATACATTCTCCGTAAAAACCCGGAAACCAATTCTGATATTAAAGATTAAAATAGAATGGGATGGTCTCTTGGCCCAAATGCATCACATCCTGAAAGGATTTTTGTGCTTCCCCTTTTACTGGACCTAGTCAGCAAATAATCTGGATCTTCTTAAGAGCTCCAGAAGATTGACTACTAGATTGTCCTGTGGAACTATTCCGTCCTCATCAATGTAGCCAAAGATGGTTGTTTTCGTGTAGGTTAAAGCCTCACATTCGAACACGATATGGGTGGTTGCTTTACCCTCCATTTCGCAAAGTGTTGCATCTTTTTTTTCATCAGAAGCTGGTTCTGAGACGATTCTAATGTTGACCCGGCCTACCCCCAAATAAGGTTTGAGGTTTATCCTTTTTAAGGCTGTCATCAACAATAAACAGACCAGAGTTTGCCCGTAGATTTCCTCTCATATGCTGACTATCGTCGAATCCTTCGTCTTAAGTCTTTGAAGGAGTTTAAGGCAATCGGTGGCTTTCGAATCCCATGTGGTTTTTGGGACCCAAGATTTTATATGTTCTAATTAGGGTTTTTGCAGGAGCCACCATAAGAGCAATCCCCTTGAACAGATTATACCCACCATAACAACCCGGGAACCAATTCGGAAATACTTTTTTAACAACCCGAGAACCAATTCAGACATTTCGAAATCAACTCGTATACACCGTTTAGATTTTAAGTCCAGTAAAAAAATGAAATTTAACAAGTTTTGACCTGATACCAAAGAATTATTCATTGTGTATTATCTTAAGAAGAGGTAAATGTCAAGTTAAATTAGATGTCTTTCAGGTAAAAATATAGAAAGGTAGTTTATTTTATTTAAATAGATGGAGCTAAAAATTTTAAAGCGTTTTTTTATCTATGGTCAAGTTTTATTCAAATTAAGTTAAAATAAATAAATTTGTAATATTAAAAAAATTCAATAAAAACGCCATTTATATCCAATTTATTAGTTTTAAACAATCACAAACTCATAATATAAACAGTGAACTTAAGGGCAATATATTCATTAGAAATTAAATTTTTTATTGTTTCCTTTTTTGATTTTTTTTACGAAAATCACCGGGGGTTTTCCGTATTATAGACCAATAATAATCGGCTAACATGTTTGGACTCCGTTTTCTGTTATGATGTCTTGGTGAAATCTTTCTCCATGCTCATCTGATACGGCGCCCAAATATTCGGGAAAGAAATCCAAATAAGAATGGGGAAAATAGAATTTTAGCGACATGTTGCATCCCATAATGTGGTAGACCTTAGACAGAGAGTAGTTCTTTCACGTGATCGTGGTAGCTCTCTGATTCATTGTTTCCAAGAAAATTGTTGCATGCGTTTTCAAAGGCATCCCATGCTCGTTTTTCAGTGTCATTTAAAGTTGTCATAAAGTTTCCATTTTGAAACAGTTGTCTAATTTGTGGATAAGGAAATAAAAAAAAACCATTCAAGTTAAAAAAAACATTTGAAAATTCTACAAAAATCTTTTATTAAATTATTTTTCTACAATCGTTTCGGCCAATTCCTCAGGAATATAAAACATATACCCACTAAATTAGAAATTTGCGATGTCACATTGCAAAACTATAATTTGTTTATATTTGGGTATGTTACAATATAATAGAGTAAGTTGTATTCTAGAAATTGAAATTACGAAGTATCAATATTGTTTTACTCTCCCATTAAAAAGAAAGATATACCAAATACGGAACATTACAAACGTATTCTATAATCTTTTCGCATTAAAATTATTACATTATTATTCGACTCAGCTGAGATTTTCTCGAATACAGTTCAACTCAGATTCTTCGTATCTCAATTAAATTAATATTGTTCGTGTTTTTTCTGGGAAATTCAGTTTTTTTATATTTTATCTGTAAGAGAGTTAGAGAGTAGATTATAGACGCTTGATCATTGAGATCATTAGCGCTATATATAAAAACAGTTTGAAAAATATATGTGGGAAAAAAGTCATCAGTATTTTACATTTATATATTTACAAACAAAATTACATTTCAATATATACAAGATTAAAAATAATTATATATAATATAACAATATAGAATAATATAATGCGTCCGACCCGTGCAGCTTCCCTTGACGACAATAAAAAAATTATCTGCTTAGCTGGAGACGATGCTAATTGTCAAAAAAAAAATCACTAATATTTTAATCAGTTTCTTTTAATTCTAGGAAAAGTCTATAGGAATTAGCTTCCACACCATTGTCTCGTCGGCATATTGGAAACCAGATTTCTGCTTAGCAACATTGACTCTTTCCGACCTATCCAATTCAAAATATCTGATTTCTTCTAAATTTTCTCTCCATTTTACACATTTTTTTGAATCTGTCCGTTTATACACAGATAAAATGCTTTTAAGACATAATTCCTGTTTTTGCCAGACTTCTGGTACCACCTTTCGTCTCTTCGCAGCGGGTTCATCAGCTTCGTTTAGCTGTCTTTTAGTTGATTTCCCTGTTAATCTTTTATTTGACTCCATTTTAATCACAAAATGTATACTGTCTTGTGGACTTAAGCACTTCCAAATACGAACTACGACAATCTACTTTAAAAATGACGTTATATAAGCAGATTGAACGAAACAGGGCGGAGTTATTGAAAAGATTACCTGGACTGTGAATCTCCTTTTAATTTTGGTCATTGACACAAAAGAAACCATCGATCTAGTAAGAGTCAAATTTATCTACCTGAATTGGTTTAAAAATTATAAAACGAATTTAAATATTAACGATTAGATTTTTATAAGAGTAATACTCTAGGATTTATTACGTCTTTCATTACAGCGTGAATCATAATAACGCACTCTCAGGTGTAAGTATTAAATCCCATTGATGTTTATTTGTTTCTACTGATAATTTCATAGTATTTTTATAAAAGTTAGAAAAGTAACCAATGTAAAAAATATATTTTTAATGGAAAAAAGAAACTTGAAGTTCTAAAAAAATCATTCGCTATGATGATGCTGCAAAGAGATTTCTATTTTTGCAACTTATTACTTTCGTTAAGGTTTTATTTAAATTCAGTTCACATCCAAAAAAATTAATAAATGATAATATTGTCATTGGTATTTGCACAATTCAATGTCGCAACAATTATTGGTATCCGATGTTTCGTCTTTTGATTAACCTTTTATCAAGCTACTAAAAAACCGTGACCCCTCAAAATAGTCCGCGACAAAATAGCCCCGACAAAACAGCCCGTGTCAAAATAGCCCCGACAAAATTTAAAATTTATATAAACAAGTAGAAATATCGAATGAAGAATTGAGTTCCGGTAAATTATTTTCTAAAGAAAGTGGTAAGGTAATTTACCTCTAGATCTGTGTGATGAATCTATGGTGTATAAGTAAATCTATGGGATTAGATTATAGGTCGTTTACTGTCTAGGCACTATATATTTCCATTTAATCCTGCAGTCGAATCATTGCTCTGTGTGTTATCAGTGATTTCTAGACCAACCTGTTTTGTGAATATATCTGACAATTCAAAAATGGAAAATATCTCGTCGCAAAAAGGAAAAGATCTGCTGCTGAAAGACGGTCATCGGTATCGTAAGGCAAGGGACAACCAGGATGAAAGTTCATCGTGGAGGTGCGTATTAACCAATTGTAGAGGGCGTCTAAGAATACTGGGTGCTGACGTCCGGGTCGTAACGGAACACAACCATGCGCCAAATCCAGGTCAAAATGAAGCGTTGAAATGCGTTTCTCAAATGAAACGTAGAGCAGAGAGTGCTATGGAGAAACCTAGGCAAATATACCAAGCGTGCACAAGTGGAATATCTTTGGAAGCAGCGGTTCAGCTTCCAAATTTCAGAAACTATTGCAGTTAAAGGAAACTTTAAATCCAACGAGTGTGTTAAGTGATTATGAGAAAGCGATTCAAAACGCCGTGCTACAAGTTTTTAATAACACCGAAGCTGTTGGATGTTTATTTCACTTGGGACAATGCTTATGGCGAAAAGTGCAAGAACTGAATTTGGCGGAACTTTATGTAAATAATGAAAATATGCGTGTTTATATAAAAATGCTGTTTGCGTTGAATTTTGTACCGGCGCATGATGTTATAGAAATATTTGAAGAATTGGTTGAAAACTGTCCAAACGAACTGGACCCCATTATCGATATATATATAGGACGAATGAGGCGCAATCGGCGAGCACAACCACGATTTGCAATAAACATATGGAATATTCATGAGCGCGTCCTCAATGGTCTTCCGAGGACAAATAATTCTGTAGAAGGGTGGCATAGGGCATTCCAGCAAAGTGTAGATTGTCATCATCCATCGGTCTACAAGCTCATAGATCACTTCCGAAAAGAGCAAGATACGGTGGAAATCCGCTTAACCCGCCTTACTGCAGGTGTTCGCCATCCAGTTGCCACTAAAAATAAATATGTTCAGCTTAGTCGACGCCTGGAAGCGTTAGTAGAAAATTATGAAAATATGGAACATATGGACTTTCTACGTGGCATTTCACATAATCTTGAAATGTAATTAGGCTATAATAATAATAATATATAATTGGGATTCACCTATAGTTCCCACTTTAAACATACAGAATTAATGTATTTTTTGTTGAATTATTTAAAAAATAATTATAATTATAATAAAATGTATTTTCTAAAAACCCTTTAACGGTTTTCAATATCATATAACAAATATGAATAAATAAATTTTGTCGGGGCTATTTTGTCACGAGCTATTTCGTCGGGGCTATTTTGTCACGGGCTATTTTGACAGGGTACCCTAAAAAACATATTATAAATAATACTGTTCAACACAAAAATCTTCCCCATAAAATTAATGAGAATTTTGTAAAATTTGAACCTAAATTACTACAAAATTGACCTACAAATCGTCAGATTAGCGTCAAATTTCATGGAAAGGCTTTATTAGCCCCTTTTTAGGTAATAAATCATTGAGGTATTTATTACCTGGAAAGGGGCTAATAAAGCCTTTCCATGAAATTTGACGCTAATCTGACGATTTGTAGGACTGGGCCGCTAGTCGATAATATTTAAATTCATTTGATAATTTTTAAACCAATTCAGATAGATAAATTTGACTCTTACTAGATCGATGGTTTCTTTTGTGTCAATGACCAAAATTAAAAGGAGATTCACAATCCAAGTAATCTTTTCAATAACTCCGCTTTTCATTTCTAATTTACACCCCCTGGTTCGTTCAATCTGCCTATATAACCTATGGCGAAGATTTTTGTGTTGAACAGTGTTATTTATAATATGTATTTTAGTAGCTTGATAAAATCTTAATCAAAAAACGAAACATCGGATACCAATAATTGTTGCGACATTGAATTGTGCAAATACCAATGACAATATTATCATTTATTAATGAAAGACGTAGTAAATCCTTGAGTATTACTCTTATAAAAATCTAATCGTTAATATTTAAATTCGTTTTATAATTTTTAAACCAATTCAGGTAGATAAATTTTGACTCTTACTAGATCAATGGTTTCTTTTGTGTCAATGGTCAAAATTAAAAGGAGATTCACAGTCCAGGTAATCTTTTCAATAACTCCGCCCATTTTCGTTCAATCTGCCTATATAACCTAATTTTTAAAGTAGATTGTCGTAGTTCGTAATTGGAAGTGCTTAAGTCCACAAGACAGTATACATTTTGTAATAAAAATGGAATCAAATAAAAAATTAACAGGAAAATCAACTAAAAGACAGCTAAACGAAGCTGATGAACTCGCTGCGAAGAGACGAAAGATGATACCAGAAGTCTGGCAAAAACAGGAATTATGTCTTAAAAGCATTTTATCTGTCTATAAACGGACAGATTCAAAAAAATGTGTAAAATGGAGAGAAAATTTAGAAGAAATCAGATATTTTGAATTGGATAGGTCGGAAAGAGTCAATGTTGCTAAGCAGAAATCTGGTTTCCAATATGCCGACGAGACAATGGTGTGGAAGCTAATTCCTATAGACTTTTAGCATCGTCTTCAGCTAAGCAGATAATTTTTTTATTGTTACTTGCTCATGTTGTCTGTGGAACTCGACATCGTCTGTAACAAAGATTTTGTAAATTTTCATATTGAAACTCGATATAGTTCGTTTGGTAAGCATTTTCGGGAACTAAATATTTTCTTTATTGTTATTTTCATTATATAATTACATATTTCTATTGCTATTATCTTATATTCTTTTGATACTTAGTATCTTTTTGGGATGAACCCGAATTGAGGAAAACAGTATTCAAATTGGACGAAGGTTCTCTCAGCTAATACCTTAGACTTTTCGTCTTGTAAATATTTCTTTTTTAAACAAAGAAAATGGTCTAATTCTAAAAGAAGTATTTTATTCTAACCACGAAATTCGAATAAATAACAAACACATCTTAACAAAAGCAAAACTCTTCGGTACCAACACAATAATAAAATTCTACTTATCACGCTTTCTAAGAACGTACGAAGGTACCAACCTGAGAAATAAAACTGTCACTAGACGGTAATTTTATTTGTTATGTGTATGTGTTCATTTTGTAAGGGCTGTACTACTATGCAATTTTTAATTATAACCATATTTTTCCTGGATTTTCATAAGAGCATAAGAGTATAGTAATTTTTACTCGGCTTTCATCAAAACTTACCTGCATTAATCGAAATACATGCAAACGATAGGACAAATAGTTAATATCTATCTACTGAAAGAAAAAATTTGCTACTTCATACAATGCACTGCAGCGAAGAACAAAGAAAAGTAAACTAATTTTAGGTATTAAAAACAAAACTTAAATATTATTTTTACATAAATTTTCATCAGTTTGATCACAAATAAATTATCGTCTTTATAAAGAAATAATTAAAATAAGCCGATTTTCTTTTCCACACGCTACACTCGCTACAAATTACGACATCCCTGTAACGAATATAGCTATACAATCCCCTAATATAAAATTAAATTTCTCGCAGTTGGTAGTGAAACGCATAACCGCTTAGCTTAGCAAACACTGTTGTTTAAGATAATATCTTTTTAGTCGAAAACAATGTTACATAACAAAAGCGTCTTAACCTTTTACACATCGTAGTCTCTTGAACTTCCTTCCTCCGTACACCGATGCAGTTACATTGTACAGTTAAATCTCAATTATCCAAGAGTCGGATAATCGAAACACTATTAGCTTTACATTGTGTATCCTAAATAAATTTCCACTCAGGACCAACGAAAACAAGCTACTTTTTATAGCATGATTTTGCGATAAAGCCGCTTAGAGATTGTCAAATGTAACTATCAAGACCCCAGGACCGCACACCATTCGAAGAAAAATACAACCGATATATCGAGAATGCGCATTTGCCGAAACCACTTCGCACATACTCGAATTATTTATTGCAATGGATTCCAACGAGGTTGCACTCATCACGAAATGCGTAAGTACGAAACAGTCGCACGGATCGCTAGATTGAACGACGAGTGTGCGATCGGATGAAAAATTTTGCTTAGGTAGCTGAGTTATCGTCAAGGGATGCTGCACGGATCGGAAATGCTACTACATCTTACACATATATTCATATTATATTATTTTATATTGTATATCATTATTTTTAATCTTGTGTATATTGAATTTTGTTTGTAAATAAATAAATGCAAAAAACTGATGACTTTTTTCCCACATATATTTTCCAAACTGTTTTTTATATATAGCGCTAATGATCTCAATGATCAAGCGTCTATAATCTACTCTCTAACTCTCTTACAGATAAAACATAAAAAAACTGAATTTCCCGGAAAAAACACGACCAATATTAATTTAATTGAGATACGAAGAATCTGAGTTGAACTGTATTCGAGAAAATCTCAGCTGAGTCGAATAATAATGTAATAATTTTAATGCGAAAAGATAACTGTACTATAGAATACGTTTGTAATGTTCCGTATTTGGGATATCTTTCTTTTTAAAGGGACAGTAAAACAATATTGATACTTCGTAATTTCAATTTCTAGAATACAACTTACACTATAATATTGTAACATACCCAAATATAAACACTTGAATCGTTTACCAAATTATAGATTTGCAATGTGACATCGCAAATTTCTAATTTAGTGAGTATATGTCTTATATTCCTGACGCTAATCTGACGATTTGTAGGTCAATTTTGTAATAATTTAGGTTCAAATTTTACAAAATTCTCATTAATTTTATGGCGAAGATTTTTGTGTTGAACAGTGTTATTTATAATATGTATTTTAGTAGCTTGATAAAATCTTAATCAAAAAACGAAACATCGGATACCAATAGTTGTTGCGACATTGAATTGTGCAAATACCAATGACAATATTATCATTTATTAATTTTTTTGGATGTGAACTGAATTTAAATAAAACCTTAACAAAAGTAATAAGCTGCAAAAATAAAAATCTCTTTGCAGCATCGTCATAGCGAATGATTTTTTTAGAACTTCAAGTTTCTTTTTTCCATTAAAAATATATTTACATTGGTTACTTTTCTAATTTTTATAAAAAATACTATGAAATTATAACAGTAGAAACAAATAAACATCAATGGTATTTAATACTTACACCTGAGAGTGCGTTATTATGATTCACGCTGTAATGAAAGACGTAGTAAATCCCTGAGTATTACTCTTATAAAAATCTAATCGTTAATATTTAAATTCGTTTTATAATTTTTAAACCAATTCAGGCAGATAAATTTGACTCTTACTAGATCAATGGTTTATTTTGTGTCACTGGTCAAAATTAAAAGGAGATTCACAGTCCAGGTAATCTTTTCAATAACTCCGCCCATTTTCGTTCAATCTGCCTATAAAACCTAATTTTTAAAGTAGATTGTCGTAGTTCGTAATTGGAAGTGCTTAAGTCCACAAGACAGTATACATTTTGTAATAAAAATGGAATCAAATAAAAAATTAACAGGAAAATCAACTAAAAGACAGCTAAACGAAGCTGATGAACCCGCTGCGAAGAGACGAAAGGTGATACCAGAAGTCTGGCAAAAACAGGAATTATGTCTTAAAAGCATTTTATCTGTCTATAAACGGACAGATTCAAAAAAATGTGTAAAATGGAGAGAAAATTTAGAAGAAATCAGATATTTTGAATTGGATAGGTCGGAAAGAGTCAATGTTGCTAAGCAGAAATCTGGTTTCCAATATGCCGACGAGACAATGGTGTGGAAACTAATTCCTATAGACTTTTCTTAGAATGAATTGAAACTGACTAAAATATTAGTGTTTATTGATTTTTTTTTTTTGACAATTAGCATTATATTATTAATTATATATAATTATTTTTAATCTTGTCTATAATCTTGTCTATATTGAAATGTAATTTTGTTTGTAAATAAATAAATGTAAAATACTGATGACTTTTTTCACACATATATTTTCCAAACTGTTTTTTATATATAGCGCTAATGATCTCAATGATCAAGCGTCTATAATCTACTCTCTAACTCTCTTACAGATAAAATATAAAAAAACTGAATTTCCCGGAAAAAACACGACCAATATTAATTTAATTGAGATACGAAGAACCTGAGTTGAACTGTATTCGAGAAAGTCTCAGCTGAGTCGAATAATAATGTAATAATTTTAATGCAAAAAGATAACTGTACTATAGAATACGTTTGTAATGTTCCGTATTTGGGATATCTTTCTTTTTAAAGGGACAGTAAAACAATATTGATACTTCGTAATTTCAATTTCTAGAATACAACTTACACTATAATATTGTAACATACCCAAATATAAACACTTGAATCGTTTACCAAATTATAGATTTGCAATGTGACATCGCAAATTTCTAATTTAGTGAGTATATGTCATATATTCCTGCCGCTAATCTGACGATTTGTAGGTCACTTTTGTAATAATTTAGGTTCAAATTTTACAAAATTCTCATTAATTGTATGGCGAAGATTTTTGTGTTGAACAGTGTTATTTATAATATGTATTTTAGTAGCTTGATAAAATCTTAATCAAAAAACGAAACATCGGATACCAATAGTTGTTGCGACATTGAATTGTGCAAATACCAATGACAATATTATCATTTATTAATTTTTTTGGATGTGAACTGAATTTAAATAAAACCTTAACAAAAGTAATAAGCTGCAAAAATAAAAATCTCTTTGCAGCATCGTCATAGCGAATGATTTTTTTAGAACTTCAAGTTTCTTTTTTCCATTAAAAATATATTTACATTGGTTACTTTTCTAATTTTTATAAAAAATACTATGAAATTATAACAGTAGAAACAAATAAACATCAATGGTATTTAATACTTACACCTGAGAGTGCGTTATTATGATTCACGCTGTAATGAAAGACGTAGTAAATCCCTGAGTATTACTCTTATAAAAATCTAATCGTTAATATTTAAATTCGTTTTATAATTTTTAAACCAATTCAGGCAGATAAATTTGACTCTTACTAGATCAATGGTTTATTTTGTGTCAATGGTCAAAATTAAAAGGAGATTCACAGTCCAGGTAATCTTTTCAATAACTCCGCCCATTTTCGTTCAATCTGCCTATATAACCTAATTTTTAAAGTAGATTGTCGTAGTTCGTAATTGGAAGTGCTTAAGTCCACAAGACAGTATACATTTTGTAATAAAAATGGAATCAAATAAAAAATTAACAGGAAAATCAACTAAAAGACAGCTAAACGAAGCTGATGAACCCGCTGCGAAGAGACGAAAGATGATACCAGAAGTCTGGCAAAAACAGGAATTATGTCTTAAAAGCATTTTATCTGTCTATAAACGGACAGATTCAAAAAAATGTGTAAAATGGAGAGAAAATTTAGAAGAAATCAGATATTTTGAATTGGATAGGTCGGAAAGAGTCAATGTTGCTAAGCAGAAATCTGGTTTCCAATATGCCGACGAGACAATGGTGTGGAAGCTAATTCCTATAGACTTTTCTTAGAATTAATTGAAACTGACTAAAATATTAGTGTTTATTGATTTTTTTTTTTTTGACAATTAGCATTATATTATTAATTATATATAATTATTTTTAATCTTGTCTATATTGAAATGTAATTTTGTTTGTAAATAAATAAATGTAAAATACTGATGACTTTTTTCACACATATATTTTCCAAACTGTTTTTTATATATAGCGCTAATGATCTCAATGATCAAGCGTCTATAATCTACTCTCTAACTCTCTTACAGATAAAATATAAAAAAACTGAATTTCCCGGAAAAAACACGACCAATATTAATTTAATTGAGATACGAAGAATCTGAGTTGAACTGTATTCGAGAAAATCTCAGCTGAGTCGAATAATAATGTAATAATTTTAATGCAAAAAGATAACTGTACTATAGAATACGTTTGTAATGTTCCGTATTTGGGATATCTTTCTTTTTAAAGGGACAGTAAAACAATATTGATACTTCGTAATTTCAATTTCTAGAATACAACTTACACTATAATATTGTAACATACCCAAATATAAACACTTGAATCGTTTACCAAATTATAGATTTGCAATGTGACATCGCAAATTTCTAATTTAGTGAGTATATGTCATATATTCCTGCCGCTAATCTGACGATTTGTAGGTCACTTTTGTAATAATTTAGGTTCAAATTTTACAAAATTCTCATTAATTGTATGGCGAAGATTTTTGTGTTGAACAGTGTTATTTATAATATGTATTTTAGTAGCTTGATAAAATCTTAATCAAAAAACGAAACATCGGATTACCAATAGTTGTTGCGACATTGAATTGTGCAAATACCAATGACAATATTATCATTTATTAATTTTTTTGGATGTGAACTGAATTTAAATAAAACCTTAACAAAAGTAATAAGCTGCAAAAATAAAAATCTCTTTGCAGCATCGTCATAGCGAATGATTTTTTTAGAACTTCAAGTTTCTTTTTTCCATTAAAAATATATTTACATTGGTTACTTTTCTAATTTTTATAAAAAATACTATGAAATTATAACAGTAGAAACAAATAAACATCAATGGTATTTAATACTTACACCTGAGAGTGCGTTATTATGATTCACGCTGTAATGAAAGACGTAGTAAATCCCTGAGTATTACTCTTATAAAAATCTAATCGTTAATATTTAAATTCGTTTTATAATTTTTAAACCAATTCAGGCAGATAAATTTGACTCTTACTAGATCAATGGTTTATTTTGTGTCAATGGTCAAAATTAAAAGGAGATTCACAGTCCAGGTAATCTTTTCAATAACTCCGCCCATTTTCGTTCAATCTGCCTATATAACCTAATTTTTAAAGTAGATTGTCGTAGTTCGTAATTGGAAGTGCTTAAGTCCACAAGACAGTATACATTTTGTAATAAAAATGGAATCAAATAAAAAATTAACAGGAAAATCAACTAAAAGACAGCTAAACGAAGCTGATGAACCCGCTGCGAAGAGACGAAAGATGATACCAGAAGTCTGGCAAAAACAGGAATTATGTCTTAAAAGCATTTTATCTGTCTATAAACGGACAGATTCAAAAAAATGTGTAAAATGGAGAGAAAATTTAGAAGAAATCAGATATTTTGAATTGGATAGGTCGGAAAGAGTCAATGTTGCTAAGCAGAAATCTGGTTTCCAATATGCCGACGAGACAATGGTGTGGAAGCTAATTCCTATAGACTTTTCTTAGAATTAATTGAAACTGACTAAAATATTAGTGTTTATTGATTTTTTTTTTTTTGACAATTAGCATTATATTATTAATTATATATAATTATTTTTAATCTTGTCTATATTGAAATGTAATTTTGTTTGTAAATAAATAAATGTAAAATACTGATGACTTTTTTCACACATATATTTTCCAAACTGTTTTTTATATATAGCGCTAATGATCTCAATGATCAAGCGTCTATAATCTACTCTCTAACTCTCTTACAGATAAAATATAAAAAAACTGAATTTCCCGGAAAAAACACGACCAATATTAATTTAATTGAGATACGAAGAATCTGAGTTGAACTGTATTCGAGAAAATCTCAGCTGAGTCGAATAATAATGTAATAATTTTAATGCAAAAAGATAACTGTACTATAGAATACGTTTGTAATGTTCCGTATTTGGGATATCTTTCTTTTTAAAGGGACAGTAAAACAATATTGATACTTCGTAATTTCAATTTCTAGAATACAACTTACACTATAATATTGTAACATACCCAAATATAAACACTTGAATCGTTTACCAAATTATAGATTTGCAATGTGACATCGCAAATTTCTAATTTAGTGAGTATATGTCTTATATTCCTGACGCTAATCTGACGATTTGTAGGTCAATTTTGTAATAATTTAGGTTCAAATTTTACAAAATTCTCATTAATTTTATGGCGAAGATTTTTGTGTTGAACAGTGTTATTTATAATATGTATTTTAGTAGCTTGATAAAATCTTAATCAAAAAACGAAACATCGGATACCAATAGTTGTTGCGACATTGAATTGTGCAAATACCAATGACAATATTATCATTTATTAATTTTTTTGGATGTGAACTGAATTTAAATAAAACCTTAACAAAAGTAATAAGCTGCAAAAATAAAAATCTCTTTGCAGCATCGTCATAGCGAATGATTTTTTTAGAACTTCAAGTTTCTTTTTTCTGTAACGTTTAGACCGAGGGTCGAACAAACAGTTGTTAAAAAAAGGGGGTTTTAAGTTGCTGGGCCCATGTAAAGTTGTAAGCTCGACTCAAGAAAGGTACTATTGATCCGAAAAAAAAACAAAAATGAAATAAACAAATATTAACCAACAAGGTCAGTATATTTCAAATAAAAATAAAACAAATAACTTCACATGAATACAAAACTAAACGCACTTAAAATAAAATAAAAGAAACTTTAGACAAAAAAATCAAATATAAGAGTTGTGATCGAGATTAGAGTCAAACCGTTAATTTATAAAGAATAAGGAAATTTCATTTGACTCTTTCAAGTTGGAGAGAAGGAAGCGACTGCCGCCCGTTCTCAACCGACTATCAAAAATCATTAACGATTATGTCATTTTAATTAAGTTATGTAAGACCACAACCTAACACTGAGAATGATTAAATTGCAGCCTTACCAGGGAATAAATAAACGATTCAATACATCATTGTTTTAAATTATAGACATAACATAAAATTAACAATTATTATGACATATTGTTGCAGTATCCCCCGGCGAGATGAAGCGCGACAGCGGCTTGTTCTCTTCTAATAAACGGCTTCAATTGGCAAACGTGGGTCCTATACTGTGTGGTGGGATCGTCATCGCTAGCTACAATATAGGACGAAGGAGTGGTGAAACGAATAATTCGTCTAGGCGTGCTCCATGCTGGTATAAATTTCTGAGCTTGTTGGCCCCCTTGCGGGACGATTCGGTGCAGCCGCTGCCTACCAGTTGACCAACGCGGAGACTATGACCAGCGGGCTGTTTGAGGTCGAAGAGGGTCTTCACTTTTCGGTGCGCTTGCCTGAGCTTCAGCTGAATGTCGTCAGGCGTCGTCCTTGGAACCGGATCGATGAACTTCTCTTGCTCCCATTGCCGATCGAGAGGTCGGGGTAGTTCGCGACCCAGAAAGATGCTGGCTGGTGATTGATCCGTTACTTCCGAAACGTTGGCGTTATGCGAATAGGTGAAAAGCTTGAGGTATTTGTCCCATCCTTTGTGATTGTCTTTAGCACACGACTGAACTAAGACAGTTAGGGATTTCTTCAGATCGCGCATAGAGCGCTCCACCATGTTGCTGGAAGGTTGGTAAGGGGCGGTAAATACGTGTTTTATACCCCAAGCTAGCGTCATTCGTTTGAACAGGTCACTGCGAAAGACTGTCGCATTGTCGGAGACGACGACTTCGGGAGAACCGTACGTACTCCAGGTGTCCACCAGCTTCTTTACGGTGACGGCCGCCGTAGCACGACGACAAGGAATGGCGTCGATCCATTTGGAAAACCCATCAAGAATGACTAGCGCATAGCGATTGCCCGACGATGATGGAATCAAAGGACCGCAGAAATCGATGTATACTCTGGAATACACTGATGTCGGTATAGTTGACGTCATGGGAGCTCCCAGTCGGCGGTTGGCAGGATTAACCCTCTGGCAAATTTCGCAGGATCTAACATATTGGCGGAGGTCCTTGAACATTTCCGGCCACCAAAATCTTCTGGCAACCGAACGGTACGTTTTCGTTATGCCAGGATGAGAAGCGTCGAGATCATGGAAATAGTAAATGATCATGTTCCGCACGGAAGAGGGGACGACCACTCTCTTTAAGCGATTTTTCCCAACTAGGCGCATCAAAAGGCCATCGCGTTCGACGTACCCTGTCACATCTTGACCGTTTCTTAAACGTTCCAAGATGAGGCGAGTCTCGGCGTCGGCTTCCTGGTGGCTTTTGAGGGAAGTAAAACTTTGCGGAACCTCGTGTAGCTGGTTGATTTCTTCTTCGCGTATTTCGGACGATCCGTAAAGACGGCTGAGCGCGTCGGCAACAGAGTTCAATGGGCCTCTTATGTGCTGGACTCGGAAATTATACTTGGACAACTTGAGAACCCATCTTCCGAACTTGCCAAGTTGTTTCGGGTGACGAATCATCCAAGTGAGAGCCTCGTTGTCAACCTGGAGAAGAAACTCTTGGCCTTGAAGGTAGTCATTGAATCTATCCAGAGCAAAGATTATTCCAAGAGCCTCTCTTTCCATGATGGCATATCGTTTCTCGGTGTTGGATAGCTTACGAGAGGCGTATGCGATAGGATGAATCCTTTTTCAAAGTCCGGGTACTTTAGAACAGGCGCAGTAGATAGGGCTGCTTTTAGCGATCGTATAGCGTCCAGTTGAATTTGACCCATGTTAAATTTGATGTTCTTTCTTTTGAGGTGATTCAACGGAGCCGCCAGTTCGCTAAAATTCTCGATAAACCGAGCGAAATAAGCAGTCATCCCAAGAAAACTTTTGACTTCCTTAAGATTCGCCGGCGCCGGAAGTTCTTGGATCGCCTTAATTTTATCGGGATCGATATGACAACCTTCAGCTGAGACCACGTACCCGAGGCATTTGAGTCTTGATTTGCACAGGTGAGCTTTATCCGGATTCACTGTGAATCCAGCCGTACGCAGGCGTGAGAGTACTTCACGTAGATGATCCATGTGATCGTTGACGTTGGACGAGTAAATCAAAAGATCGTCGAAATAATTCACCACGAATTTATAATGTAAGTCGGCGAAGATGGTATTCATTATCCTGTTCAGTGCGGCCGCTGAGACGGAAAGCCCAAAAGGCAAATAATTATATTGGTAGGAACCAAAGGTGGTCGAAAATGCAGTAATTGGCTTCGAGTTTTCCGTTAGTGGAAGTTGATGGTAGGCCATGTTCAAATCCAGTTTGGAAAAGATGGTGGCGCCACTCAAACATTGAAATATCGACTCGGGCTTCGGCACCGGATAGGTGTCGTAATGGATGCGTTGATTAACCCTCCTGTAATCGACCACGAGTCTCTGACTTCCGTCTTTCTTTGGTATTAGGAAGCAGGGGCTGGAGTATGGCGACTGGCTGGGCTCAATAACGCGAAGTTCAAGAAGCTTGTTGATGTGAAGTCTCATGGCTGTCGCTTTAGGCGGAGTCAAAGAATAAGGAGCTTGATGAATTGGAGTAGCGTCCTTGAGGCGAATTTGGTAAAAAAAATCTTTGACTCGACCAAGGTTATTAGTCAGCGTATTTTGAAATTGTTGCGTCAGTTGCTGCAACTGTAGACTTTCCTCTGGAGATAGTTTATACGAAGATTCGATGATGGTGAATAATTTCTTGTTAGAATTATCCGGAAACTTAATAAAGGAAATGAAAGCGTTCGGACAAAAGTGAAAGGAAAGATAAGATTTAGAAAAATTCAGGACGGCTTTCATTTTACGCAGCGACTTGATTCCGATGATGAAAGGAAAAGATAAGTTCTGGATTACAATGAATTTTAGCTTCCAGGTGAAATGGGAAATCTTCACGATGACTGCTATTTCTTTTTCAGCGGAGACCAAGCTATTGTTAGCCAGGCGTATTCTGCAGTTGGACGCTGAGGAAAATGCTGATCCGGACTGAAGAAGCGTGTTGCCGACATGTTCATCGCAGAAATTGGCCGAAGCACCGGAATCTAGGAGCGCATGGAAAGGTATGTCGTTAACGTGGATTTGAATGACTGGTAAGGTACAATTGTCATGATCGGGTGTTTGACTTGATTTTAAACCAAGTCGTAGGTTTAGTGGTTTTTTGAAGACTGGTGACTTGTAGCATTGGACTCGTTAGCTCTTTGACGACGGCGACATTGGTTAATGTGATGTCCCGGCAGCTTACAGTACGCGCATTGACTGTTTTCAGTGCTTGAAAGATGAGCATCTGCTGACGACTCTTCACGCTGACGTGCTAGCTGAATTAACAGGTCCGACTGTTTCATACGACGAGCCAATTCCTCCAACTCGGCGAATGTAGCGAGCATAGGTATATGCTTCAGCTCCCCCAATGTGCTAGCGTTGGTGTGAGCCCAAATTTGGCAAATTAATTCAGGTTCAGGAATTTCCGCATTTAATGCTCGAGCTTTTCTAGAAACGTCACGAATGAATTCGCCAAGTGATTCGGTCGGCCTTTGAAATCTTCTTATGTGGGCGTTAATTAATTGCAATTTAATTGTAGTCGGAACAAATCGGCTCAGCAACTCTCTTTTCAGGTCAGACCACGTGTGACACGTCGACATCGCTTCAGGCCACCAGGTTAAAAGCTCCCCTTGAAGACGGCTGAGTAAAGCGGAAAGCACCGTTGTTTCAGGTTGTAGCTTCAAATTAATTAGATCTTGCACTTCTTCGATGAACGACACTATTTTGCTAGGCTCGCTACCGTTGCATGTCGAGACATTAGCAAGAAAATTTGACAAATCGTGCCTGAATGTAGTATCGCTTTTTATTAAGTGCTTTGTCAGGTTTTCGCACCATTGCGATAGCTGTTGCACGGTGTCGTGGATACCAGCAGTCAGCTGCATGTGAACAGCTGTAGCTTGGACCAATGTAGATGGCTGATCGGAAGACGGAGTAGGCGACGGATTAACGGTCGAATGTTGACCGCTTGCTGAAGAAGCCGTATCATCGGTGACCGGATTGTTTTGAGATCTTGTCGATGTCGGCATTGTAAAATTTTAAACTGAACCACTGTATCACACACAATAACTGCCCTACGAAGGAGAAATAAAGGGTATGGTTCGCAGGAGTAAGGTAAGAAACTTTTTTTTTTGTAAAATATTAAATTCTCAAAAATAATACTGTGTTATTAAATTCACAAAGGAATGCGGTACAGAACACGACCTCTAGAAATTACGTCAGAGAACACCGCAATTATATAACATTGACGACAAGAAAAAATGCATTTAACAAAATGTATTCATTATTTAAATTAAAAAGATTTTTAATTTTAGGAAAAATAGTAACTACGCTCTGCTACCATTCTGAAACGTTTAGACCGAGGGTCGAACAAACAGTTGTTAAAAAAAGGGGGTTTTAAGTTGCTGGGCCCATGTAAGTTGTAAGCTCGACTCAAGAAAGGTACTATTGATCCGGAAAAAAAAACAAAAATGAAATAAACAAATGTTAACCAACAAGGTCAGTATATTTTAAATAAAAATAAAACAAATAACTTCACATGAATACAAAACTAAACGCACTTAAAATAAAATAAAAGAAACTTTAGACAAAAAAATCAAATACAAGAGTTGTGATCGAGATTAGAGTCAAACCGTTAATTTTTAAAGAATAAGGAAATTTTATTTGACTCTTTCAGGTTGGAGAGAAGGAAGCGACTACCGCCCGTTCTCAACCGACTATCAAATTCATTTTCATTATGTCATTTTATTTGCGTTATGTAAGACCACAACCTAACCCCGAAAGGTGATTAAATTGTAGCCTTTCAGCGGAATAAATAAAATGTTCAATATAACATTGTTATAAACTACAGACAACAATAAAAATAACAATTATTACTGCATATTGTTGCAATGGAAAAAGAGCGATATTGACCCGTAATTCGGTTTTTAAAAAACATGCGAAGAAATTAAACTGAAGTTGGGTGCTGTCTATGGGGTCCCTTCACCATCTATGACCACGGTCAGATATTCGTATAAAAAATGAATTACGGGTCCATATTGCTCTTTTTCCATTTTGTCGAAAAATGCAAAACACGAATGATACAACTGGATGTCATAAATAACCTAAACTATGAATTTATCTACAACTCAGCACGAGGTCGTTATTTTGTTTTCCAAGTTCAATAAAAGCTTGTAAAAATGAATCAAACATGCAAAATTTAACTTTGCTGAGAGAATTGATTGAACTTTTAAAATCTACATATTCACAAAAATGTCATTGAAGCGATACTACTGTTCCAAAATTTAATTCGGATTATAAATGGAATTTATTCCAAACGAAATTATGTTGATTATACGTTCATAAAATGAAATTTATAATTTTATTATATTTAAATTTGCGTCTCTGTACAGGAACTTTATTTAACTGTGTTGATTTTTAAACTTTTATTGATGTTGGTTGGCGATTCAGTTCCACGACTATATTTAGTAAATAAATAAGTTTGAAAAATAAACACAAATTTAAACTTGTTTTTACCAGAATTGATTTACTTTTTACTTATTTGCCATCCATTGAACAAATTTTATACATCATACAAACTTTTGTTGGCATAAACCACTTTGACAGTAATAAATTCTCTAGCTAGGAGTGCATAACATCAACTTATTTTGAAACAGGGATAAATCATCTACCATATTTTTATCCAATATATAAACTAATATCACACGTTGAAGAAGAACTGTAGACTATAGACGCTCAACAGCTGAGGTCATCAGCGTCTAAATATTTGTTTAACGTCTGTATTTTTTTAACATATAGTTTATTGACCACTACATTTGCTGAAACGTCTGTATATAAATTATTTTACTTCAAGTTTTTAACCATTTAAACAGATAATTAGCTATATTCTACTAATTGTGTTCTAATTACTGTTCTTACTTAACCACATTTTTTTATATTTAATAATTAATGTATATATGTATATAATCGCCCTTAAGAGATTTTCAAGGTTATCTAACTAAATCTAATTCTGCACTTTTATCTGCTAAAATATTTGACAAAAATTCTGTATTCGTGATAAATTAATAGCCCTAAATTAAAAAAAACCCGGGTCGCAGTGCCAAAACCCTGCCGACAATATAGTGTATTTGCTTGTATAGGGCCGTGTGGTTTTATACTTTTATTATGTGAAATTAAGTTTGTTTTTGGGCAAAATAAAAAATTTAACCCCTTAATACAACCCTTAAAATAACATTTTTTTCTTAATTGTAATATTATTATCAATCTAACGTCTACACCAAATTAAATACACCCTTCAATAAATAAGTCACTATCTGCAAACTAGTGTTTTCATAAAATTTGTAAATCCGGTCCTATCGGGCCGATTTTATTAAAATTGTGGGGAAACTTTTTAATCACTACCAAAGGGTTAAATTTCAATTTTGAGATGATTCGGAGAATTTTTTCGGTATTTTGGGGCTCAAAAGCAGTTTTCAACCTCTAAGAACTACCCTTAAAATAGCCCGATTAGGCCCATTTTAAATAGGCTTCTTGCGGTGATGGATTTCAACATGTGGCCCAAATTCCGTTGAAATCAATTAACTCTTTCGAAAGTTATCGCGCGTACACATATATATATATATATATATATATATATATATATATATATATATATAAATATATATATATATATAAATATATATATATATAAATATATATATATATATAAATATATATATATATATATATATCGCTGAGTTAGAGTTATACTGTTGTATGTAACATTTTTGTCGTTTTCGAGTTATTGGTACACAAAGTTGTATGTGTCCTAAACTTTATCTCCAAAGAATTTCAAAAGTGTATAGCAGCCGTAGAAATATATACAAGCAATAATACATTGTTGTATGCGGTTGAAATGTAGTTTTCCCTGTAACTTAATTGTATGTGACACATACACTTTTGTAACTTCAGCAATATATTTTTAATTTTACTTACAGTCCACATACAACTTTGTTACTTTGAAATTGTTACGCCCACATTCAACAAGTCAGTAGTTTCCAAAACTTATTTGTAGTCAAAAAAGGGTTTAATGATTACTTATTTTGGTTTTCTAACATGTGCAGTGTTTGATATTACCAATCGGGGTAGCTGAAAATACAATTATCGTTCTAACAAAATAGTATAAGGTTTTTAAAAAAAGTGAGGTTAAGTGAATTTAATAAATAATTATTCACATAATGGACAAGATTTATGATTTCGAGGATGATTCAGAGGACGAAACGGTGACCAGACAAGGCGTGAGGTAAGTACATAATAATTTATAATAATAATATCCGCTGGCCGCTATTGCTTATTTTTCTTTATCAATATTATTATAGATATAATAATGTGGAGCAAACGAAGCCTGATGACGAAAATATTTTACCTGGTAGTTCCGCTGACCAAGGAATAATTGACTATGAGGGATACGATTCTGATAAGGATAGAGAATATGTCCCCTCAACTTCTGATGCAGAAAGTGCCGAAACTGACGAAAGAGAAGATGTGTATGAAAATTATATAGATGAAAATGCTGGCCAAATCGATCAAATAGGAGATGCTAATACAGCTGAAGTTGACAGAAACCGATCGCCTAAAATTCTAAAACGCAAGAGACAAAGAAATCCCGCATCTTGGAAATGCAATCAGAGAAAAGCTGCACGAGCTGCAGGAAAGGAATATGTATCTATTAGAAACAAGGTCGTTCCTGCAAAACGTTTAAGAATAGCAAAAGATTGCCAAAACAGGTGTTTGTATAATTGCCAAAAATTGATAACAAAAGATGAAAGAACCAATATATTCGAGCGGTACTATACCTTACCGGAACATGGAAAGAAATTATTTTTGTTATCAACAACTAAAAAATGTGATGTTGAACGCCATCGAAAAAATAAAAACGACGTCAATAGTAGAAGGAAACATACGTATAATTACTATTTTCGCGTTGGTAACACGGAAATTCCCGTTTGTAAAGTGTTTTATCTAAGTACTTTGAATATAAGTCAAACACCTGTATATACAGCCCATTCAAAAAAAGACATATCAAATATACCTGATGTTCCTCTTCAAGGAAAACACACTAAATACAGTGTTCCTCTTGAGGATGTTAATTTTGTTAAGACGCATATAGAGTCCTTTCCTAAAGTGAATTCACACTATTGCCGTGCGAACACTCAGCGTTTATATTTAGAACCGTCTCTAAATATTAAAAAGATGTACACTCTTTATGAGGAACTCTGTGTTACTTCTGGCAAGCAGCCGGTAAAAGAATCATTCTGTAGAACAATCTTTTGCAATGAATACAACTTGCATTTCCACATTCCTAGAAAAGATCGCTCTGATCTTTGTGAGGAAGTTAAGTTAAACAAAAAAGAAGATGCATTAACAGCTGAGAAGAAGAACGAATATGAAACTCATGTTAATGAAAAGAATGCTGCACGTGAAGAGAAAAATAAGGATCGGGAGAGTGCAACTACAGTATATTTAGTTTTCGATTTACAAAACGTACTAAGTTGTCCTCACGCAGAAATTAGCAACTTTTATTATAAAAGTAAACTGAATGTTTACCATTTTACTGCGATATTATCCAGTACTAAACAAGTTTATAGTTGTTTGTGGAATGAAATGTTATTAGGTAGAGGTGGCAATGATATAGCCAGCGCTTTGGTAAAAATTCTTGACGCAGTTTTCAGAGATAATCCTGATTTAAATTCCTTAGTGTTGTGGTGTGACAGCTGCGTACCACAAAATCGAAACTCCTTTATTTCAGTCGCAATTGCCTTATTTTTACACGATCACCAAAACATTGACTCTATTACGGTGAAATATTCCACTCCTGGACACTCATGTGCCCAGGAAATAGACGCTGTGCACAGCAAAATTGAAAGGGCGCTAAACAAATCCGAATACTATTCCCCAGTATCACTTTTACGCTTACTGTTAAAGGTTAGTCCTAGGAAGCCTTTTAAAATTATACAGCTAAGCGAAGTTGACTTCAAAGATTTTAAATCTTGTGCCTCCAAGTACAACTACAAAATTGTGCCTTTTACAAAAGTGACTGCCCTAAGATTTTCTAAGTCATTTTTTGAGATTGAATTTAAAATTTCTCATCAACATGATAACTGGACAAAAGTTTCTATTAGAAATTATCCGTCAACCAGGTCTGAGATCACGACAAAAAACTATCCTATACAGCCATTAACACGCTCTTCTTTTACAAAAATTATTTCGGATAAAAAAATCGCAGCAATCAAAAGCATGTATAAATGGATGCCTGCAATGGACCGTGCTTATTTTGAGGCAATATTTCCCAAACGTTGATTTTGCTATTATAGTTTTAAAATATTATTAAAAAAAACTAAAAAGCACGCTTTTACTGTGCACTAAAAATTATAAAATAATTGTCCAATGACTAATTCAAATAAAGTGTGTTAATGAATCAAAATAATTATTTTTTTAAGTTACAAAGTTGGATGTGTTTCTATTATAAAATAATTAGTTTTCTCTAAAGTAACAAAGTTGTATGTTTTTTTTCAAAAAGTTCTTACTAGCAAAGTAATTTTTTTTATATTTTTGGTTTGGGTATTTTGTTACCATTATTATTAAACAAATTTTATACAGCTGTAAGAAAAATGTAACTTTATAATTTATTAAAGTTTCATGAACGATTTTTTTCTTTCTTAATTTACTAAGAACAATGCTGACTCTACATACAACAGTATAACTCTAAGGTAACGATATGTATACTAACAGTGCAGACAACTCTGGCTCAAAAATTAAAATTCCGCCCATTTTCCTGCATGGAATCATCAACTATCGTGAAGTAATTAGTGATATTGAAAAGATGAACAATAGTAACGATTTTACAACACTGTACCGGGGTGAGTCAGTTAAAATTAATTTAACCAGCATAGATGAATTCCGCAACCTGGAAACATGCCAAACACCTAAGTTTTTACGTCTGAGGTCTTCCACTTCATAGCGAGTATCAGACAATTTGCGACGGATGCGACATTTGACAAATCGGGGCGCAAGTTTAGCTGTAAAATGCTTACTAGCCTGTGACATGGGGAAGAATTTCTTCCAAACGATGTCCCCCTCTTGGAACGTGACATGACGTCGTCCCAAATTATAATACCGCCGATTACGTTCATAGGCCCGTGTCAATTTCCATCGCACTTCTTCAACTACCCGTGGCAGCTCACTTAGTTGTTGGACTCTTTCTTCCCGATCACCAAATTCAATATCTCCTTCCGCAGCCCCATCAGCCTGTCCTGCGCGATGCACTTCTCTTCCGAAGTTTAAGAAAGCGGGACTATAACCTGTGACCTCATGTACGGCCGATCGAATCGCAAAACCAATGCTCGAAATGTGTTCGTCCCACTGCTGTTGGTCCTCCCGCACGTATGATGTTAACATCGTCTTAACGACGCGATTTATTCTCTCGGTTGGATTTGCTTGCGGATGGTAGTTCGGAGTTAATAAAATTTTGCAAGAATAAGACGAAACCTTTTCTCTAAAGGACGCACTGATAAATTGCTTACCGTTATCGCACACCAAGTAGTCCGGTACTCCATACATCAGGAACACATCATTTATCAAGTGATTTAATACCACTTTGGAAGTGGCTACGCGTAATGGGAACAACAAAACGAATTTGGTAAACATGTCGGCTACTACAAGGAGATAGCGATTTTGCCGTTTCGAGGGCGGAAATGGACCCATGATATCAGCACAAACATATTGCCAAGGTTGTGAGACTACGCGGCGCCCTAACAATCCAGCTGGTCGACGCTGTTCTACCTTGTTCGCCAGGCAAACATTACAATTACGGACGTAGCGACTAATTTCAGTCCTCATATTTGGCCAATAATAAGAAGCGCAAATGCGTTTGTACGTTTTGAAAATACCCAAGTGACCGGCTTCAGGTGCGTCGTGATTCTCAACTAAAACCCGTTGGCGTAGTCGGCGTGGAACTACTATCCGCCAAGGTTCGTTATCACCATCCATCGCATTAGGCTGACAAAGCTTATAAAGAGTATTTCCTTCAATTTTCCACTGCGCGTAGTAGGCTGGATTTTGACGTATGCGTTCCATCATATTTTGGTACCATCGATCCATATCTTGCGGGTTGATTTGTATCACTGTGACCGCTCTGGATAGTGCGTCGGGAACTTCATGAATCTTTCCCTTGCGATGAACCAGTTCATAATCGTATTGTTGAAGACGCAACGCCCATCGAGCCAACCGGCCTACCGGGTTCTTCAAGTTGTTAAGCCAGAGGAGGGAATGGTGGTTTGTTACCACTGTAAACCGGGTACCTTCTAAATAACAACGGAACTTTTCTACCGCCCACAAAACCGCGGCACATTCCTTTTCGGTTACAGAATAGTTTTTCTCCGCAGACGACAAGGTACGGCTGGCGTAGGCAATAGTCTTTTCACCTTCCGGAAACTTCTGCGATAAGACCGCACCTAGATCCGTGTTACTGGCGTCTGTTTGCAGAGTAAACGGCAAATTAAAATCGGGGCACGACAGAACCGGCCGCCGAGACTAAAGATTCCTGAAGTGTCCTACAAGCAGACTCAGTTTCTTGATCCCAAGACCATTTAGAATTCTTGCGCGTCAAACGCGTTAAAGGAGCTATTTTCTCCGAAAAGTTAGGAATGAAGCGTCTATACCAAGAAGTCAGACCAATGAATCGACGAACTTCTTTGTGACATGTTGGAGTGGGAAATGACAGCACAGCATCGACTTTTTCCGGATCTACGCGAAGTCCGAGCTTATCGACAATATAGCCTAAGTATCGAAGCTCACTACGTGCGAAACAACATTTATCTGGATGTAACGTAAGACCAGCTGCCGTTAGTCGATCAAAAATTGTCCTCAATATCCTAAGGTGACTCTCAAAATCTGGAGTGGCCACAATGATGTCGTCCAGATACACGAACACATAAGGTTCAAGATCAGCCCCACGAACCCTATCAATCAGACGCTGGAAAGTCGCTGGAGAGTTGTGAAGGCCGAATGGAAAGCGCTTAAAGTGGAATAATCCCCGTCCAGGAACAGTGAACGCCGTATATTCTTTACTGGTGGAAGACAATGGCACCTGCCAATAAGCGGATTGTAAATCCAAAGAGGACAAAAACCTCGCACCTCTAAAACGATCTAGTATGGCAGACATACACGGCAAAGGGTAGGCGTCCTTTTTCGTCACTTGGTTTAACCGCCGAAAATCGATACAAAACCGGTATCCCCCTCTAGACTTCTTGACCACCACGATTGGCGAGGACCAAGCACTACTAGATGGTTCCACGATATCCTGATCTAACATTCGATCTAGTTCTTCATGAATGAATTTCTGGATTACTGGTGATTGGATAGTATCGTTGCTTAATTGAAGGTGCGTCTCCCACATCAATCGTGTGCTTCACTAAATGCGTAAGTCCGATACGACCTTTTAGTTTTCCAAAATAATCCTGCGTTAATTTGTTTAACGTAGCGTTTTCTTCTTGGGTCAACTCAGCTTTATCGACAATCGAACATACATTCAACGATGAGGTTTCGACCGGAAAATCAAAGGTCATCGTTGAAATATCCATCCGCAGTTCACACGCCTTGATCAGATCAACGCCAACAATCAAATCGTATGCTAAACTTGGCACCACTAGCGTGTTAACAATTCGTACACGGTTCTCCACTTCAAATGGTAGTTTCACTACTCCAACAATCTCACACGAATGCCCTCCTGCCGAAGAAATATGGCGATCATCAGAAGGGTGCAACTCCACAACACGGTTTGTTCGCAACTTTGCTAGAAAACCGTTACTAATAAGGGTACTCGACGACCCTGAATCCAACAGTCCATGGACTTTGACGCCAAAAACAGATACGGATAAGTACGGCCTTGAATCTCCTTTATGCGACCTCAATATGGCACGCGCCACTGGACAACAAAAATTCCGCACACATTCCAACCATTGGACCCATCCATGATCATTACATGGGACCGATCTTGGAAAGAAATGAGAAGAGTAAGGCCCTTCACTCTTCCCTTTGTGCGTTTCCCGAAGGCGCACATTCCGGACAAGTAGCAATTATTACACCTCATCTCCCACATTTGAAACAAAAGCGAGTGCGCTCCTTTTCGTATCGGCGAAACAGGTGACCTGAGTCCCCACAATTCCAACATTGCGTAGACGACGAAGCGACTGCCGAGGTGCTATTTACATTTTAGCGACTTCCTGCCCGCGAAGGATTTGACACAGGTGAGCGATAAGCGTATGCTGGTTCCAGCGGTCTTTCTGTCTTTGGACGGGCGTTTGCATTACGGGTTGCCTGGTGTCGGTTTGCTTCTATTAGCTTGCAGACCCGTGTCAATTCCTCAACTGAATGAATTTCAGCTGCTCCTAAGTGTTCAAGAAAATATGGTGACAAATTACGTCGGATGATATGGAGGCGCCACGACTCTGGTACAGGTGACGACAACCGTGTAAACAGATTTTGCATAGCAGCGACAAAAATGCCTACTCGTTCCTCCGAACCTTGAATGCGGTGCATGATCTCATCCCATAGTTCGTCTTCATATCCCAATGGCTGAAATTCTTCTTTTAACCGCGAAGCTAATTGATCCCATGACGAAATCGTATGTCGGACAGCTCGAAACCAGCACAGTGCCGACCCTTCCAAAATATCCGTCACCGCTTTAAAAAGATCAGATTTAGTTACACCGCGAGCGACTCTGTTCTCTTCAACTCGCTCCTGCATATCCGCAACACTTTGATGTGGTTCATCACCGGAAAATTTTATGCCCCACTTAAATACTGACGCTAGCGATTTTGGGCGAATCGTGTCCACGTCCGGCATATATACTCCCTGTGAAGACGTAGAAGTTGTCGGAAAAGAGGCGGCAACCGTTGCACAGTTCCTATTTAATTGCTCATCTAAAGCAATAACGGCTGTCAACATGTCCTGTAACTTAGCCTCTGTATCAGGGGTTGCTCGAATTACCAGTCTACGGATGCGATTTAACAAGTGTAGGATGCGATGATCAAGTTCATCATAATCGGACGACTGCAAAGAACCTACGAACGCCGAAACTCGTGACGATATCTCATAAATTTTTATTTCGCATATTTCCATCTCCGACGTGATGTCCAAGATCACGCCTGGGAACCCCAAATTTATATCGCATGTCAGTAGTGGTGTTAGAGTCTCGCGCAATTGCCTAACGGACATCCACTCCAAGTTGCTGTACTCTCGCAAATTTAATTCGTACATTAATTCCTCACGCGTTAAACCGTAAGCCGCCATGCTAATTTTAACAGCGATAGAATTCTAGACAAACTAATTAACAGAACTAAAAAACGAAATTCAGAAAATTCAGGCCCCACGTTTCGGGCGTCAAATTATGTGACGCAAGCCTTGGCTGCTCCAGGTCGGTTGCAGAGGTGAGTTGTCCGAAATTCCAAGACAAAAAAAAATAAACAAAATACTAAAATACCACTGTGCTTCTGATAGTAGAACTCTGGCCCAGCGTTTATTATAAGGGACGTGAGAAATTTTGTCCCGTAAAGATCGATAACGTTGGGCGCCAGAAGTCACGCTGGACGGTGGTAAAGCAGGTGCCGTCGACTTCAAACGGACCTGAAAGAACCAGAGCACGGAGCGGGAGAGCAAACCAATTAAAACACTCAGTAATTTATTGTTAAATGGACCAATTTAATCTAACAAAAAAATGACATAAACCGTAATTAATAATAAACAGTCTCAGGAAAGATTGCAATCTTTTTTCCTTTAATTTTATATATGATTTGTTACGAATAATAATTAATTTCACGTAACCAAGGTAATCAAAATTAGTCAATCGACACACAGATCAAGTATGAGGTTCAGTACTGTCAGAGCTCAAACAATAGAACTCATCACACGGCGAAACCGCACCACCGAAAAAGGAAACTTGTTATCAAAACCACACCAAAAAAAAACCCGGGTCGCAGTGCCAAAACCCTGCCGACAATATAGTGTATTTGCTAATACAGGTATCGTGGCTTTATTACATGAACTTAAGTTTGTTTTTGGACAAAATAAAAAAAAAATTTAACCCCTTAATACACCCCTTACAATAATAATTTTATTAGTTGAAATATTGTTATCAATCCAACATCTGCACCAAATTAAATACGACCTTCAGTAAGTAAATTCGTATACGCAAACTAGTGTTTTCATAAAATTTGTAAGTCCGGTCCTGTCGGGCCGATTCGCTTTTAACTTTAGGAGCACTTTTTAATTGCTACTAAAGGGTTAAATTTCAATTTTGAAACGATTCTGAGAATTTTTTCGGTATTTTTGGGCCCAAAAACTTTTTTCAACCCCTAAAAACCACTCTTAAAATGACCCGATTGGACCCATTTTAAATAGGCTTCGTGCGGTGATGGATTCCAACTTGTATGCCAAATTTCGTTAAAATGAATTAACTCCTTCGAAAGTTATTGCCCGCACATATATATATATATATATATATATACATATATATATAAACATTTTTAAAAATGGTGCCAAAGTGTTTAGGAGGTTATGAAACGTCGAGAAATTTTGGTCCGATCCCTAGGTCCCGCCATCCGACCAACGCCAATAGTGTATGTTGCCATATGGCAAATACACTAATAACAATATGGAGCAATCCTACCAGACTTGCCGACTCCCAAGCACCTTCGTGAGAAAATATATGATGAACCACGTCCAAGTTCCACCGGTGTCGAACATCAAATACCATATACGAATTAATCACGTGTGCACATGTGACACGCACGAACCATCATCCAACACATACAACAAACCCAATCGAACCTCACAAACTTTTTCACACAGCAATCAACAACGCAACTCTATTCAATGAAAAAAATCTCGCCTGTCAGAATTTTCTCGTCAACAACTACTACCAAAAACTGCTATTCTTTTTTCCATGACAACGAAATCTATTACCATAAACGTTCTTTTTCCAATAATATAGACAATACTTAAAAACACGTCACAGTACTTATGGGTCATGTAATGAATTTGGTTTAGATACTAATGCTGAAAAAGTAGATGCGCTGATCAAAGCTAAAACTCCCAGTAATGTTGGCAAATTACAGTCTTTTCAGGGGATGGTAAATTTATATGAGAAATTTGTATCTACTGTTTCTATGATGTCAGTCCTTTGTATAAGCTTTTATACATAAAGACGGAGTATTTGAATGAGGTAACGTTCACGAATACAATGTTCAGAGTATTGAAACCCTGCTGAATTCTAATAATGTAATCAGTTTCCCATTAAGTTAACGGTAGGTGCCAGTTCAGTTGGACTTGCAGCATATGTATCCTAACGGTAATAAACACCCAATTTAGTTTGCTTAGAGGACACTTCTATCAAGTACATATATAACTAATAAATACGCTTTGTATCAACTATCAAATCAGGAAAATTACTCTGAATTTGACAAAGAGGCAACAGCAGCCTATCACCAAATCTCGTGATCAGTGTATTACGAAGGCCAGTAATTCGGTCCATTATAAACTCATTTTTTGACCTTGACCGGAAAACCCATAGTCAAGAATACATGTAGATTTCTTGGGACTTTTTTTAAATATTTTTTTTATTATTGTGGCTTCACAGTGAAGACAGCTAAGTGCCTATTATATTATACTATTATATTATACTCCTGCAATATGGATGTTCACTTCATAATCACCTTTAAATAATTAGAAAAAATGTTAAAATTCAAACACACAAGATCTCCGGCTAACTAACTCAGCGGCGCTGTGTCGTCGTTTGAAATATTGTGAACCGATATAGAATTTGGCTTAAAAAAAAAATAACAATAATAAACATAGCAGACATAAATACCACATACAATGAACTTTCATTTATCACCCCAAAATAACAAAAGAATTACTACAATAGTTGTCAAAACAAATCACAAACATAATCACCGCCCAAATGATTAAAACTGGACGCCAGAACCACTTAACGCTCTGATCAAAGATCAGCCTCTAGGTCTAACGAGGTACATAATTACTGCAGCAGTCTCTGTATCTCAAAATGTAAGAAATTATAAGTTGTATTCAGCAAGGGAAAACAAAAAATACTAGACATAATATGACAAAGAGACACAATTGCACAAGGTCCTTATGAAAAAATATCATTGAGAAACTCCGCAATCGTTTAAAGTTTAAACGATTGCGAAGGTAGTACGCCAATAATAAGAGTAAAATATCAATAAATAACGGCAATAAATAATAACGAATATAAAATTATTAACAAAATAATAACAAACAATTTCAACACAGGCAAAATATATAAATGGGACGCCACTGAACACACTAAAAACAATTAATGTTTTCTTTCTAGAATTCGACAATCTCCGATCGCACATGTTCGAATATGGCATTTGTCGAGAAAATAAGGCAAAATTTAACCATTGGTAAGGAATAAAAAAAAACACAAGTAAGAAATGAATAGAGAAAATTATAATCTCATGATTCCACGCACAGATCGAACGTTCCTTATTAATTCTTATTTGGCGATCAGAACGCCATTCTACTAACGAAAACTAAAACAGGCAAGAATAGCAATAACCTAGGTCCTAGACAACAAGAATAAAATTCAATATTATCGCCATTCAAGCGACCAACAATTGACTATCGTCACAAAATAACTCCAAAACAACAATCAAATCAACAATAGCTGTCCCAAGCAGTCTTCAACAATCGATTTTATTGTCACATCAAAATTAACGGTCACACATTTATCTCGTTATCGGTGCATTTTCAAAATCGCGAGTCTAGTGACAAACGTCAACTCTCTCTCACACACGATGGGTGCGATAATTGCCTCTTTGTCGGTCAAATCATACGCCAAATGTTGCCAAGAAAATCGTGTATATTGCTTGTTTGTCAAATTCACACTATTAAAATACATTTATTTCAAAAAATTCATATAGGCACTATTTATAATTTCGGGGTACCAAAAATTCAGTGATTTGGTAGGTAGTACTGTACGAAACTGTAGACTGTACGAAATAAATTTAAAAAAATCATTTTGATTCTACTCTATCCTCTATTTCCACGTTATTACGGTAGAAGGTCAAGATACTTGGCGAGACGCAGAAATAATTGCCTTGGCATGAACTGAGAACATTTATAAATCTTTATAATTCGTATATTTTATTAGTTTTAACACTATCACAATTAATTTTATTTCTAGTTAATTTTTTCGAATATTTGTTTACTATATTATATGGTTACAAGAATTATGTTTAAATTTGTCATATTACTCATATTATTACATATGCTTCGTATATCAAACCAAAATTATTATTTTTGTTGGTTCTGTTTTACAAAATTAGGCGTCTAATTTATTTTTTATAACGTTTAATAATGCATATTAATATTTATTATACAGTACAAGTTTAACACAAATTTAACATTTATTCGAGGTTTTGATGTAATAAAAAAGTCTATTTGAAATCAACTTTGCTAATAGACACAGGTTCTCAAACAATCCAAATGTCATATCCATGCCAACAGTTCGGGAATAGGTAATTTTTATTTTTCTTTCACGCCAGAAAAATAGGACACATTATATTAAAAATTCGGCAGTAAGTTTAGATAACGAAAACAAAAATATCTCCAAATTTATTCTGAACTTGGAAACAGATTTCCAGTTAAAGAAGAAAAAATGTATCATGCCGTCAAAAACTTTGATTTTAATACATTGATCAACAATATATACATTTAATTTCACTTATCGTGTTTCTTTTAAGCCCCTATCAATTGTTAATTGGATAGAATGTTATTGTTGGTTCTTTTAGTCCCCGCGCAATTTTTAGCATTGTTTAATTACACAAGTTTCTTTAACGAACTGACACCACAATTTTTACAGTTTTCCGATGAACTGTTCATGTTATTTTTTCACTTTTATATTAACGATATTAACTTGTAAAGAAGTCCGGTTAGTTCTTAAACACAAAAATCTCAGTTATAATTGTTTAAATACACATGTTTGTTTTACAAATCAGCGTCACAGTTTTTACAGTTTTCAAATGAATTATTCATATTTTTTTATTTTTGAATTATATTCATAATTTACTTGTTAGAACGGTAGCACATGCCGCAATTCTTTGGGATGTATGCAGATATTATAAATTATTTTTGCTTATAGATTTTTTAAATTTTTAATATCCTTTCGCACTGTTTTTTATTGCAGATATAAATCACAATTTAAATATCAACGGTTTACTTTTTGTGAGTAAATGAAATAACTATAATCAAATACTTATTAAACTACGACGTATTCACCTATAAATAGGCAGAATAAAATGCGTATCATGATTAAACTACAGGTCTGAAGAAGCACTTAAACGCTACAGTATTTAGAATTATACTTAATATTGTATAATATAAATCGTTTGTTTGGAAAATATATTCAACAATTTATACAATAAATTCCTACGTTCATTGAGCTTCCCGATTTTAGACATTATAGTCTCTTTATCATTGTTTAATTACACAAATTTCTTTAACGACCTGACATCACAATTTTTAGTTTACAGATGAATTGGTCATGTTATGTTTTTCAATTTTATATTAACAATAATAACTTGTAAAGAAGTACGGTTAGATCTTAAACACAAAGATCTCAGTTATAATTGTTTAAATACACGTTTCTTTTACAAATCAGCATCACAGTTTTTACACTTTTCAAATAATTTACTCATATTTTTTAATTTTAAAATTATAATAGGTACTAACTTCTACAGAAGCGTTGTCAAGCAATTTTGAATTTTTACTTGCTAGAACGGTAGCACACGTTTAAATGCATTGGCTGATATGTATGCAGCTGTTATGAATTATTCTTGCTTATAGATTTTTAAAATTTCTAATGTCCTTTCGTACTGTTTTTTAATTGCAGATATAAATCATAGTTTAAATATCAACTGTTTATTTTTATATGTAAATGAATCTAATAAAAAGAGACTATTTGTAATCAACTTTGTTAATAGACACAAGTTTTTAAACAATCCAAATGTCATATCCATGCCAATAGTTCGGGAATAGGTAATTTTTACTTTTCTTTCACGTCAGAAATATAGGACTCATTATATTAAAAATTTGGCAATAAGTTTATATAATTAATGGAAAAATAACTATAGTTTTACTCTGAACTTGGAAACAGATTTCCAGTTAAAGAGGAAAAAATGTATCATGCCGTCAAAAACTATGATTTTCTTACATTGATCAACAATACATACATTTAATTTCACTTAATCGTGTTTCTTTTAGACCTCTATCAATTGTTATTTGAATAGAATGTTATTGTTTGTTCTTTTAGTCCTCGCGCAATTTTTATCATTGTATAATTACACAAGTTTCGTTAAAGAACCGACGCCACAATTTTTACAATGTAGAGATGAATTGTTCACGTTGTTTTTTCACTTTTAAATTATATTAACAATATTGACTTGTAAAGAAATACAGTTAGATCTTAATCTTCAAAGTCTTTATTATAATTGTTTAAATACACATGTTTCTTTTACAAATCAGCATCACAGTTTTTACACTTTTCAAAAATTAATTGCCCACATTTTTTAATTTTTAAATTAATTATATTTACAATACTTCTACAGAAGCACTTTTTGCAGTTCCGAATTTTTACTTCCTAGAACGGTAGCACAACGCTGCAATTCTTTGGATTTTATGCAGCTATTATGAACTATTCTTGCTTATAGATTTTTTAAATTTCTAATCTCCTTTGGCACCGTTTTTTTTTTATTACAGATATAAATTATAATTTAAAATTCAACAATTAATTTTATAAGTAAATTAAATATCTATAACCTTACACTAATTATTAAATTATGTCGTATTCTCCTATACATGGTTGAACAGTAAACTATAGATCTGAAAAAGCACGCCGTGAAACACTTGTTCTCTCGTACACGCGATAGGTGCAATAGCTGCCCCTTCGTCGGCCAAACATGAATGTTACCAAGCAAATCGCGTTTCTTAACTTGTTTGTCAAAATTGGCACTACTAAATACATTTATTTTGAAAAATGCACATAGACTCGAAAAACTATTTTAATTTTGGGGCTACTGAAGAAACTCTTACACTACATATCTATTCAACTATGTCATATTTACTTATGCCTCAGCCACACACTCGACGAGTGGCATGGGAAGTAGCGAGGAAAGGAGGCAGAGACGTTGTGTGGCCGCGTTACTTGTCATGCCGCACGTCATGCTCCTCGTCATGCCCAGTGCTCCCTCGATTGTCGGTTTTTTGTGCGCGAGTCAAAGGACCGGCAATAAGAGCCCGAGTAAGCCGGCCACATACTCCCGCGCCAAGCGGTCTAAGTGTAGCGGTCTAAGTGTAAAGGCATAGTGCGCACGCTGCCACAGTATCGACCTCCATTGCCGAAAGGCGAAAGCCGAGTGCAGAGCGTCGCGAGTACAGCAGTGTCTGGCCGCTTAGGGCAACATCGCGACAGCGCGATGAGCAGAGCGAGGAGCAGTGCGAGGAGCATAGTCTGGCAGTAGGGTTATAAATAGGCAGATTAAAATGCATATCATGGTTAAACTGCATGTCTAAAGAGGCCCTTTCAACATTTTGCAATATAATTAATATTGCACAATATTATCGTTTGTTTGTAGAAATTATTGAACGTTTTTAGTTTGTATAAATTATAATAGAAAATTTTGTCAATGAAAAGCGGTTTGAAAGATAATATTGCGTAATATTTGAATAAATGTTACATTTCGGACTATATTGTCGATTTCTAAATGGTAGCACGAATTTTTAAACAGAATCAATTATTGCATAGTGAGAATTTAAAGAAAATAGACGCTGGGTATTCAATTTGTCACATTTATGGCTTTCCACCCGTATTTGTGTTCGCGAGTTTTAAATTTTTAAAAGCAAATTGATCGTATTAAAAACTTCGCAATCCTTAAATTATTACTGTTTCTCACCGGTATATGAACATTCAAATTACATCAATAAAATATGCTAATTAAATAGGCTATACTGACACAGTTTCCTACCAGTACGTGTAAGTTTTTGATTTTCCAAAGAGTCTGTCCGAGTTAAATTGTTACTGCAAACGTCACATTGATATCAGGTTTTACACTGTGTGTGTTCACTGGCATAATGCGTTTAATTAAATCATTAGGATGTATACTTTAATGTACATTATAATTAATTTATTAAAGCCAGTTTATGTTCATTCATGCTAGAGTTTAGTTATTAGTTATTAGACGACGAAGTAAAATTACTGAAAGCTCATTCTAAATTATCAGATTTCGTTTTAATTTTATAAATTTGAGAACCGAGTTTATTTGTTATAATTGCAGGACACTATTCAACATTATTTATTTTTCTATGATCTTATACAATGTCTGAATCGTTGATATTAAATTCGCAATTTCTCTTTTCCCTATAATTTTTAACTTGATTTGACTGATTATTAATAATTCGAGATTTAATTAAATTTGATTTAAAAAGTATGACCCAAATATGTCATATTTTTGTAAAAATTACATTTTCTTTTTTCAATAGTCTACTCGTTATTTTTAAAAACATTAAATACGCATTCCAACCTTTCTATAAATAGAGTTGTCGTGTCTCAGCTGTTATTAAAATATCATCGAAAAAGCATACATCTTCTGTCCAGGACAACAATGTTTCCATGATTTTCTGAAAAATTCAAGGAGCGAAGGCAAGATGAGTTGAAATTGTGCAAACTTTGAAAACTCCACAGTGCCTTCTAATTTCATAAAAATATCTTCAATACGAACTACTTTATTAACGCTTACTTTAAAGTCACTACATATTCTAATTGTGCCGTGAAAATCATTTTGATTTAACGCTAAATGTTTCATGTTACGCGATAATTGCGAACTATTGTTACTGTTAATATTGCAGTAAGAGATGAAAGTTTGTTTTTCTCGTCGGATAGTAGCCGTGGTGTAATTACGGAGAGACTGCTACGTTTCGTTCTTTTGTGTGCAAGTAAGGCCTTTTCACGGAGTTTCATCATGATTTTGATGACTGGGGTAATCCAAGGCTCATGCTTATGTTTAACTGTAACCGTGTTCTCAGATGAATGCTTATTTAACAAATCTGTAAAAATTGAATTTAGACACTGAATTTTGTTATCCATATTGGATTTTTTTATCATTTAATTTCAATTTGCTAATTGGGCATCACTAGTGAAGTCACTCCAATTGGTGTTCTTAAAATCCCTAAAAGCAAAAGTATTATACTTGCAACTCAGCTTAAGAAAAATTCCAAGTGCAAAATATAAGTTTGTGGTCGGTGATAGAATATAAATGATCAACGCAACAATTTACAACCAAGGATTGATCGGAGACAAAAAAGAAATCGATGAGGGATGCAGATTTTAACGTTATGCTGTAACATTTTTAGTTTCTATCGTTGAAATTAAAATAATAAAATCAATTATAAAATCTTTTATCCCGAAAAGTATTAAACTCAATGATCAGAGCGTTAATAAAAATGTATTATGCAAAACATAAAAACGAACTTATGTAATAACTAATTTTTGAAAAGATTTTATTCAAAAAATTAAAAGTAGAGAGTAGTAAAAATTTTAAAGCCATAGAAAGCAGTGCAGTGATTTCTATCGGGGTAATTTATCAGGAACTTAACCTCAATTTATTTGAATTCATTAAAGATTTACGACGTGGCGGGTATACTCTGCAAAGATACAAAGGTACTGAAATTTTTTTAAGTTTTATAATTACCGCCGGAACTTCACAATGCGTGTTGGAAAGGGAATCATCTGCTGCATATTAAATATTTTACAAATATTATTCAGAAATGTATATTCAATTGAGTTTATATTAAGGAAACCAAATCAAAGGCAGACAAAACCTTAAAAAACCTGTTCAACAATGGCCAGTTCATTGTAATAGTAATAATAATTCTCAATATTATTCACGTCCATTATAATTAATAAGTTTTTTTTTATTTTTAACGGGAAATTGGACAATTCAAATATAGTTAAACTAAATAAAAAAATTGCGACGTTTCGTTAAATCTTTTTTACTTCTTCAGGCACAACTGAAATGATTAAAAATACAAATTAGTTAATGAAATAAATATTTTTTGTTTAAATAGAACTGAAATAATATCTTTAAATTTCGTTTAAATATTTACTATTTAATATTTATTGAAGTACCTAAATATAATATGTATTATTAGATATCTAAATTTTATTAATTGTATGGTTAACTAGTTAAAGGTATTATTTCAATTCTATTAAAAAAATATATATTTATTCCATTAACTAATTTGTATTTTTAATCATTTCAGTTGTGCCTGAAGAAGTTAAAAATATTTAACGAAACGTCAAAATTTTTTTATTCAGTTTAACTATATTTGAATTGTCCAATTTCCCGTTAAAAAATAAAAAAACCTTAGTAATAATAATAATTATGTATTTGTTCCCAATTTGTCTCTTTCGACATATGATTAAATATTAGTTGTAAGAAATACAGCAGATAATAATATAAAACAGTTTGAAATGCTAAAATCAGAAATAAAAGAGTTATAGATATAAATAGCTGTAAACTAGTTTGGTATTGTACAGTACCCACTATTATGCAAAGTTTGCGTCATTCAGAAGTTCATTCTAAGTGTAGTAGCATTTTCTTATTAAAATTTCCTTTTGATCTTTCTAAATCAATTAGTATTTATTTTCTTTAGTGATACACTAACTTAATTAAATCAAGTTATCGCGTTATATTTAAAACTTTTTTTAAAAAACTATGTGTTATGTTAAAAGTACTAACAACATTCCGCTAGTATGCACTATTTTGACGTTTATAGAATTTTTTTTTCTTTTTGTGATGCACATACAAATTTACGGTTTTCGGGTTTTTACCCTTACTTGTGGCATAAGACATTACTTCTTGCCAAATTTCATCACTCTAGGTCAACGGGAAATACCCTATAGGTTTTGATTCTCTTGTCAGTATCAAAATATGCGGGGCATAAACGACCGTATCTTTTGATTGCGTTGATTTAAAAATTTGATTTTTTACAGTTAAACTAAAAAAAAAACACGCTTTAATAACAAGCCAAACTAAAAAGTAAAAAATAATTTTTGAGTCTTCCGCTCAGACTGCTGGCGTGTCCTGAGAGGGTATTACAAAGTACTGTTTCTTATACTATTTCCTCTTTTTTACATTATTTATTTTTTGTTCCATATACAGTGGACCCCCGGTAATCCGACAAACATTTTGCAGGGCATAATCGAATTATCGAATTTGTCGGATTATAGAGTACTGCCTAAGATCCCCTATAGTCTGAAATTTTTTACAAAAGAGTACCTTGTAATCCGACAAATTACAGATCCAATGATAAGATTCTATATGTTATATATATGTACTCTGAAATTGTTCAATCATGCACTAGCGGGGATTGTCAAAAAATATTCAATAATAAATAATAGACCATGTCGGATTACTGGGAGTGCCGCATTAGACAGGGGCCGGATTATCGGGGGTTCACTGTATTTGTATTATTTATCTCCGACTTCTAGTAACTTAAAGGTAAATCCGCGTTGGCCCAAGAGCATTTTAATATTGAATTAATATTTTTATGGATCAGTGGAAACTAAAACAAAATATTGTAACGAAAAACAGGAGAATTAATGTTGACAAATCAAATTACGGCTATGTGATTTGTATGAAACGTCGTTTTTTATATAAAAACATGTAATCATCCATGTTCTATATTAAATTATCTGTTATATTTTTTTGTGAATGTTGAAGTAATTATGATTGATTGAAGCGAAATTCTAGCGATATTTCATTTTAGCTATACTCAATTTTATTCGGTGAAAGCATAATATGCTGAAATAATATTTATCAAAATCAGTAATATTTAAAAATGTGATAAACTCTGCTTCCCTGTTCTAAGATTAATTATCATTCAAAAATATACATACTAATACTCGGAGTCGAATATAACTATAATATACTATAATATAATAATATTAATATAATATAATAATAATATATAATATAATATAATAATAATAATATAATAAAATTGTTTTTTCGCAAAACAGGAAAATATTTTTCTTTGTACCCGGTCGAAAGGACATACTTTAACCATTATATAAAAAGACTAATAACTTTCAAGTGAGCAATTTTGAGGTTATACGCAAGAACAGCTATTAGTTACTACTGGCTGACGGCAGTCTCACGTATCGGTGTGCTTGAGAAAACTGTTTCGTCCCGCTGTTGTAGATAGCGTGCGAGTAATTTTCTGCCTTAAAATCGTATTTTCGGCTTCGATTTTAAAGCAGAAAGTTTAACACTTATGCTCTGTTGGAATTACTCGCACGCCATCTACAACAGTGGGACGAAAGAGTTTTCTCGTGCACACTGATACGTGAGACTGCCGTCAGCCAGTAGTAGCTAACAGCTGTTATTGCTTATAACCTCAAAATTGTTCACTTGACAGTTATTAGTCTGCCAATGAAAATCCCGTCAAAATCAGTCCGGCCGTTTCGGAGATTAGCCGGAACACACAGACAGACAGCCAGACAAAAATTTTAAAAATTAGTTTTTTGATATAAGTACCGTATAGACTTTCATTAGTAAAAAACTGTTACTAGTGTATTTGTCATATGGCAACATACACTATTGGCATCGGTCGGATGGCGGGACCAAAATTTCTCGACGTTTCATAACCTCCTAAACACTTAAGCACCATTTTTAAAAATGTTTATATATATATATATTGTGACCTTAACCTTCTCAAGCTGTTCTGAGGTATTAGAAGGGATGTGAGAAGTGCCACAGGGCCTAGAGATCACCCTTGTACCACAGCAAGTGAAAGAAGTTCAATTCTGAATTTAATCAGATGCGCGGCTAGCGATCAGCGGATGCTGGGCCGTGGTACGAACAAAAACATGGATGTGGGACTTTCAAACCAACTGAACACTCTAGATAAACAACCAATGATTTGGGGGACAGCCTACTATGGCTGCTAAAAAATCCTACCACTCGACAAATAAACAACACAACACAGAAGAATAACACAATATTCGAGTTCCCGAAAATAATTCCAAACGGAATAGCCTAATGCAGGCTTAAAAAATCCTACCACCTACCACTCGACAATTAAACAACACAGTACAGACGACACACAATACTAGAATTCCCGGAAATGATTACAAAACCACTAACCTACAGAAGACTTAATAAAATCCTATCACCTAACACGAAAACACACAAACACTTGACCAACCAGTTGACCAACACGTCCAAGATAGTAATTGGGCTAACGTATCCACCGACAGGAGGTAACAGGGCGCCAAGACTCAGATCGTTAGCTGCCACACCTAGATAGTCCAGACTAGGAGGCTTAGAACGGGGCAGGTCAATGATGATCTTTACTAAATTAAAATTCACAATACAATTTACAAAACATTCGAAAAACACGTTAAAAGAAATTTGAACTTGAGAAAGAACCAGCGAAACGAGGGTGCATACACTCAGTTTTATCGAACACCCGGTAAAAAGGTCCGGTACACCACGGTTATTATCCGTAATAACTAATATAAAACAATACACAGCTGATCCACCGGGAATTAATAATCTTCCTAAAATAGGACGCCCGGTATATGTCGGTAGTGACGCCACGATATGCTGACAGGTGTGCTAATATATTGAGGGTTTACAATAGCTGGTCAGTTCACAGCAATTGTCCGACTTAAATAAGACACCCGGTATATGGGTCTAGGGATACCCTGATTACTAACAAAGTTGATGGTAAGATCTTGTCGTCGAATAACTTTCTCACGCCATCTGTTATTACCTATAGTCATTTACATACTGTGGCGTTTATTCATCTGATCTTATTGCGTCGGCGCGTTTTTTATTATAATTTCCTAAAATTGGCATTTATCGGAAATGCAAATTCAGTATTCTGTTTTGCGAAAACGGCCACGGATGCTCGGCGTTGTGTTCATCTGTCCTGAATTCCATAGACCATCGATGTCACAACGTCTACTTCTATGAAAAGAATCCAAGATAAGTAAACCATTTGCAAAATATTAAATTTAAGAAATTTAGTTAAGTTTAAAAATAAATTTGAATTAAGTTAATCGTGATGAATTCTAGTTCCAAGTGCATGCTCAAATTGAGTATAGAATTTTAGGTTAAGAATACGAGTTTACCACATTTTGCAAAATTAGATAATAAATCTATTTTATTGTTTAAATTTAAAGATAATATGAAAATAAAGACGATTATCCATTGAGGGATCGTCATAATAACGTAAGATATAACTTTGGAATGAATTGGTTTCATGATCCATTAAAATTGGAGATTGAACAGGATAACATCCATGTGACCGGAAGCGACTTAATATAGTAACGCAGCAGATGAAAGTTTTTTTTTTCATTTTAAAATGTCGTAATCGTAACTTCATGTTTGCTTTTAATGATAAATTAATCTACTTCATAATATCAATTATTATTTTTTTTATTAAGCATTTGCTAGATTATTGGAATTAAATTTAGTCACGCGGTTTATGCAGTAATGTGGTGTCATCATCAGATCATTGAGGTGATAGTTTGATCCTCTATGGTATAGTGTATTTATATTGCATTCATTGATATTTTTTTTATTGTTATTGTCTTTTATAGTTCAAAATTAATAACTTTGTTATTCCGAGATATTTATATTGATACTGGTTACAATACGTTCATAAAATATAAAATTTTGCTTCACTTCGACTAATTCTTTCTGGGACGTAAATAATATTAATATTTATCGACATTGGACAGTAGTCTCCTCGTCGCACTTATCTCATTACTAAAACAATAATACCTCAATTACGGTTCCATATTAACCATTAACAATTTACAACTTTATTAAAATAATACATATATAAGATGAAATGTTACGTGACCTTCGGTTCCATACTAATACCTAACTTCATATTTCCATAGAGGCGTTTTGACATTTGACGATTTCGACTACTTCTTTTCTTCGACTGTATCAGATCAAGGATCGATTATGGATGTTTCCTATACGCAAACGCAAACAAAACTACCCTCAAAAAGCTGGACATTATACAAAACCAGGCGCTTCGGATAGCCCTGGGATACATGAAATCCTCACCCATCATCTCAATGAAGGTAGAATCAGGCATTCTACCATTATACCTACGACGAAGGTATATAGCAGACAGATTTATACTTAAAAATATAGCCATACAACCCAATAAATTAACAATAAAACTGAAATTACTAAGTAAATATACAACCTGTAAACCATACTGGAAAAACCGGAATTAGTTATAAGATACAAATGTTATAAAACCTTTAAAAACAAAGAAATCCTGTCTACAACAAATAAACCCCCAATTTTTAAAGTAGAATTCGAAGTACTCATACACAAGAATAATGTCATAGATATAGACTTAGCTAGTAAATCAGACGTTGCTTCAGTACTAATCAATCCGAAAACTCTGCAATCGGTGATCAATAATAAATTCAAAGATCACACAATTTTTTATACGGACGGCTCTAAAAATACTGCAACAAACAAAGTCGGCTTTGCATGGTACTCTCCCACTCTTAAAATTCACAAATCATTTGGGCTTCACCAGTTTGCTTCAATATTCACGGCAGAAAGCTATGCACTCTACGAAGCCCTCACGTATATCTTTACTTTAAAATTAACAAATCAGTCATATTTACTGATTCACAGAGCTTGGTATCATCAATTAAGTCTCAAAACACAAACAGCAAAACAAGTCACGTTATTCTATTCATAAAACAACTTCTATATAACATTTACAAATCGGGAAACATAATCTGGATAGCCTGGATCCCTTCACATAACGATATTAGAGGCAACTGTGTTGCAGACTATTTAGCAAAACAAGCCACAGATAAACCTATCAGTACATCTCACGACATCCCCTATACAGATGCCAAAAAGACTCTCCTACATACATGGCAAGAGCAATGGGACAAACAATCACAATATAACACAAAACAACTATACAAAATCAAACCAAAAATAAATCTATCTCCATGGTACAGTAACGTAGATGAATGTAGAGGTTTCATACCAACATTAAACAGAATACGTATTGGTCATTGTTGCAGTTCCTCTCACCTATACAGGATCAACGTTTTACCCAACTCTACGTGTATATGCGGTTTTGGTGAAGGGAACCTGTTCCACATCCTATTCGCATGGCCTCGTTATGTCCAACACAGACTCATACTAACAAGGGCACTAAACAATTCTGTCTGTACTAATTGGGACGATATAATCAACATCCTATCCGCAGAGGACCTCGATACTTACAAAGCCATATATTCCTACCTTAACCCACTAAGGGCCAGATTATTATTTTTTTGAAAAAATATTACATATTTATACTAAACGTTAAATATACCATACGAAATAGGATTATATTAAAAAAAAAATCTACTAACGTTTCCCAGAAAAGCGATTTCCTCATATGTGGACCCTGACAGATTGTAAAAAAATTGTCAGGCTTAATTAAAAGAACAAGTGTCCTCACATGATGACACGGGCCTTTAATGGGTTAAAACGTGTCAAATCAGCCTATAACAATTATAGCCGTTAATAATTAAGCTAACATAACCGGCAACTCGCCAAAGACAAGTGTCAGGCCAACCACAATTAAAAAAAAAAAAATAAAATAGTTGTATTTTAGTTGTAAGTGTAAATTAATTGTTGTCAGGTATAAATAAAACGACATAAGGAGAAAAACCTAGTTTTTAAGACGTTACAATTAAGATTATACCTGACACCAGAAAATTAAAAGTGATGGTTGACTTTGACAAAGTGATTGACCGAAAACGTACAATGAATGTGAATAATTTTTGATAATTTTCTTCAATGTTGTACGGCCATATTGTTCAATGTACAAAATTGGTAAGCAAAACTATATTTTTCTATATTTATTATTACTTTCGTTAATAATAACAGAATAAATATTTCTCAATATATAAAAATAAAACAAAAATAATAAAATAATATTTCTTGTATTTCTAGTATACAATATAATAAACATATTTCTAAAATATGATACCTATACATATACATATTTACAACTTCGAAATAATTGCATTTTTATTTGTCAAAAACAAAGTCATATTATAGCTTATATCTAAAATCGCATACACTTGAGTCTATTGATTGGTCCTTTCTTTTGTCCTACGGGACGGACTGGCGGTCCAAGACGTCTTTTGATTTCCTCTTGAGAGATTATTATCGGAGCAGCTTGCGTTGGCATACTGTAGACGCGCCCTTGTGATCCGGAAGTCGATTGTCCTTCTGGCTTTGGCGATGATGAACTTGCCAAGTTGGTCCTTGTATCCAGTTTAACCGTCGGCAACCGTTTCCCAAGTGAAGAAGGAACTACTTTAGGCCTAGGTTTTGCTTTGAACGTTTCTCGTAACAATGCTAAACGTGCCAGATCGGCCCTTGTTGATCTCCCTCCAGGTCTTGGCGAGTTGAACATATTTCTCGGCGACGGTGTAAGTGCCAAATCGATCGGTTCAGGCGTAGATGTTGCTTTGGACGCTGCTATGTTTCCATATTTCAGTGAGAGATCCAATGTCGTATCAAGCAGTTTGGAATCTTCCAAACAAGTAGTGTACAGTTGGCTGTGATCCAAATTGGCTTCATCGACTTCGGCAATCGAAAACAAATTGTGGAGTTGGAGTATCGTCTTCCATTTTCTTGACAACATCTTCTGATATTTTCTCGGCGTCGGCGGTAGTCTCCTCTTTAGAATACGTTTTACTCTGGGCTTCACATGACGACGTGGTGTGCTTCCGATGCTCGAATATTTCCTTGAATCCATTGTAGAAATCGTGTAGAGAACTTGAGTCTTGCAGAAGGAGGTCTTGAACACACAATCGTCGAGAGTAGAATGATTTCTAGTGATCAAATTAATTTTATTCTTACCGATCCGAATGTAAACAGATAACTAATGAAGCGTGAAAATTCAAAGGCTGTGTGTTTATGGTCCAGTAAGTTTTGCAGTTCAGGTATAAAAGTTGTTTCAAGTTTCTTGCTTGTGGTTTAGGTATAAAAGGGACCGCATGAAAATTCACAGGTAGTATATTTACGGTCCAGTAAGTTTTTCAGAGGTTTCTTACATGTATAAAAGGGCCAGAACTAGTCATGAACAATCATTCTATTTCCAACCGCTGTGTGATCAAGAGCTCCTTCTGCAAGACGCAAGTTCTCTACACGATTTCTGCAATGGATTCAAGGAAATATTCGAGCATCGGAAGCACACCACGTCGCTATGTGAAGTCCAGAGTAAAACGGATTCTAAAGAGGAGACTGCCGCCGACACCAAAAAAATACCAGAAGGTGCTGTCAAGAAGATGGAAGAGGATTCTTCAACGCAACAACTTGTTCTCGATTGCCGAAGTCGATGAAGCCAATTTGGATCACAGTCAACTGTACACGACTTGTTTGGATGATTCCAAACTGCTTGATACGACATTGGATCCCTCGCTGAAATATGGAAAGATAGCAGCGTTCAAAGCAACATCTACGCCTGAACCAATCGATTTGGAAATGACACCGTCGCCGAGAAATATGTTCAACTCGCCCAGACCTGGAGGCAGATCAACAAGGGCCGATCTAGCACGTTTAGCATTGTCAAGAACAACGTTCAAAGCAAAGCCTACGCCTAAAGTAGTTCCTTCTTCATTTGTGGAACGGTTGCTGACGGTTAAACTGGATACAAGGACCAACTTGGCAAGTTCATCATCGCTAAGGCCAGGAGGACAATCGACTTCCGGATCACAAGGGCGCGTCTGCAGTATGCCAACGCAAGCTGCTCCGATAATAATCTCTGAAGAGGAGATCAAAAGACGTCTTGGACCACCAGTCCGTCCCGTCGGACAAAAGAAAGGACCTAGCAATAGACTCAGGTGTATGCGATTTTAGATATAAGCTATAGTGTATATGACTTTGTTTATAACAAATAAAGATGTAAATATGTATGTATATAAGATTTTACAAATATGTATAGTGCATATAATGTGTATTAGAAATACAAACAATTGGATTTCATTAATGTTGTTTAATTTTTGATATTTTTGTGGTGTCAGATACAAGGGACTCATAAATTTCATATTTTACGGGTTTTGTTTCATTCTGTATTAACGGCAAATAACTAGATTTTTCGACTTAAATCCTTTATACCTGGCACCAAAAATTTGTTTTTATGCTTTTTTTGTTTTCTAATAAAATGAAAAATGCTTCAGGCCATTGAGAACATCTTCAACTTAAAATTATTTATTTAGCTAGGTAAATTTATCATTAGTAAATTAATAACCTTTTAATTTTATTAGTTATGTCAAAACTTAAACTTGAAAACCGAAATAGCTATTAAAATATCTCTCCATAGAATAAAATAAATTTTATTATCCGAAAAATACATCATAAAATTCATTAGCGGAATATAAATAAGCTTTAAAAAATAATGACTTAAGGGCTCTTTCAAATTTAGACAATGGTAATATCTTTAGGTCAGTGGGCAGTCCGGATGTTGAAAACGGATCGCTATTATTATTCACGCTCCCAGAAAAAACATTTTTTTAACAAATATTGTACATAAGCCATTTTGTCCCCTGACTCCAAATCGCCTGCTGCCGTCAAACGCTGAAATAGGGGAAATGAAACAAATTATTTTTATTTTCATTATTTGTTTGACAGTTTAACCGAACCACTATTCTATTCTCTACTTCCATATTAATTTCTTTCAACATATCTTGTCCTTCCGACGCTATTTTTACCAAAAAAATAATGTGAACTAAAGAAAATTTGGTCAACTGGATAAAGAAAGAAAACTCGTTTTGAAAAATCTTCGATCATAATGTATCGATAATGTTTGGCTTTCTGCCATCGTATATTTGTACAATTCAAATTACACTGTTAAAAATGTTTCCTGAAAATTCTGAAAAATAGTTATGAATAATTAAGAATCTGTACTTCTCAAAAATTCATATACCTTTGTGAAAATTCAGAACTATTTTATTCGTAAATCATTTTCGGACCCTTGATTCTAAAATTTCAGAAATGCTACGTTATGAAATTTCAGAATACTTAGTGTATGACGGTTTAAAAAAAACGTCAAAATTTAATTTGCCTTCTCGTCATTAGCATAAATTTTATAGAAATTTGTGTTCAGGAAATATAAAACATAAAAAAAAAGATATTGAGCAAGCCAATGTTTGTAAACAAAAAACTTCAAAATGTTAATTTGCCTTTTCGTTATTCGAAAGCTCCTGAAGTGTTGTAAAGAAATATTGACGAATATCACGTTTTTTGTTTCAATTTTTAGGAAAAAAATTTGTTTTGTTGAAAATTTTAAACAGCAAGCCAAATTTTAAGAAGCTTAATGCTTAATCACAGTAATAAAATGAGTTTTGCGACCGAAATTTCAAGTTTGCCGAACGCATATTTTATGACCTGAGGAATCAATCACCTTAAACTGTGTCTTAGCTAATTAAAAATAGCTGCGTTATATCAGTTGTGGATTTTAATTTAGCAGGACAATCCTGTTGTTTTAAATATAGAATATTTCCAAGAAATTCAACTATTAGAACAAAATTTGACCTGTTATACGACATATCTCTGGTGACAGGTATAAAGGTCTTAGTCGAAAATTATCAAATTAATTTTTTTTAGACTATTGAAACAGAAATTATTTCACTGTCAATAACTACCTGCATTTATTTGCTTGTTTATTTTACCCTCACATCATCGGCGGCAAATATTTTTTATATGTACTGTGGCGTTTTCCATTATAAAATATAATAATTAACAGGATTCGTCAGGATAGACGCTGAGAGCGGACCGGACAAAATGTTTTTATATATTTTTGGCAGGGCGGAGAGAGATTGTGATTGCCGTGTCGGACGGTCGTTATTTTTTTGTCTCCGAGAATGCAAAAAAAAGCTGAAATTATTGTCGTTTCGAAAATTTCTTTCTTTTGAAATTACGTGCTACCTGTTGTGTAATTCGTAATTATGATTATTAAACAGTTATTGTAAATGATTTGAACTTAATTATATAATTGATATCAGGCTAAAATATTATTTCGATTGAACTAGAACAGGACTTGGTAGTAGAATGTCTCTTTTGATAGATCTCTTTTATATCTTAATAATAATTGTAATGTAATAATTTGAAGTTTATTTTAAATAAAAATCATTATAAAACATGGCGCAGTCGAGAAAAGAACCGTAAAAATAATGATAAAAATAAAATATTTCAAGATAAATTTGTGAATACCTACTGAGTTGCATAATAAATGTACACAATGGGTGATTTTGTTAAACCAGATCCTTTAATTTTAACGGGCAATTTAAAAGAAAACTGGAAATTGTTCAAACAAGAATTCGACATTTATATGACAGCAACAGCATATTGTCAAAAATCTGAGGAGCGTCAAATCGCTATTTTGTTGAATATTGTGGGAAAAGAGGCTCGAATGTTATATAATACATTCAAATTTCAAGATGATGAGGACAAACAAATCGCCAATGTAATAAAAAGTTTTGAAACGTACTGCAATCCAAAGAAAAATCTGTTATATTCGCGATTTCTATTTTACAATCGAAATCAAGAACAAGGAGAACTTTTCGATAACTATTATACGGATTTAAAAACATTCACTGCTGATTGCGAATTTTCAAATCCAGATGAATTACTTCGAGATAAAGTCGTACTGGGATCTAATGACAGGGACACAAAAGATAGAATAATCAAACAAGGAGCTGTGGAGGTTTCAGATGCTGTTAATGCATTCAGAGTTGCTGAGCTACAGGGCAAGCAATCAAGAGATATGCAACAAGGTCGTTCAGGTGTAGATGCGGTCAGAGATATCGAGAAAACAGAAGATATGAAGAATAAATCAGAAAAGGGTAATTTTAGAAATAAGAATGCCAATGAAAATAATAATAGAGGTAACACAAATCAGAGTCAAAATAAAAAATGTAAAAAATGTGGGTATAATCATGATTTTAAATCGTGTTGTCCTGCAAAGGGAAAACAATGTAAAAAATGTGGAGGCCAAAATAATTTTGCGTCTGTCTGTTTTTCAAAACATAGAAAGAATAAAATTGAATCAAATCAGGTTCAAACTGTTAATAGAGATTATTTTTGTGAATCAGTTTGACAATTTAATGAAAAAATAAGATGGACTGAAAAAATTAAAGTTGAAAATTCAATAATTGAATGGAAACTTGACTCTGGTTCTGATGTTAATCTCATTAGCTGGAATGTTTTTAAGAAAATAAAAGAGCAGAGTTCTAGTATTTTAAACTTAAAGAGTTGTAATACAAATTTAGAAGCATACGGAGGTTTTAAAATATTAATTTTTGGCTCAATTGATTTACAATTAGAAACAAAAAATGGTTTTTATATTGAAACTTTTATAGTAACAAATGGAAATTCCAATTCAATTTTGGATTGTTGCAAAAGAATAATGTTCTTGAAATAAATGAAAACTTAAGTAGTAAAGAACAAATTTTAAATAATTATAAAGATGTTTTTAATGGTATTGGTAATTTTTCACGAGAATATTCAATTAAATTGAAAGTAAATGTTTATCCAACAGCTAAACCACCTAATAGAATTCCAATCAACTTGCGTGATTCGTTTAAACAGGCACTAGATCAGAAATGTAAAGATAATATTATAAAAAAGGTTGAAAATCCTTCTGCTTGGATTAATAAAATTGTAATTGTAAAGAAACCGACTGGGGGGTTAAGAATATGCTTAGATCCTCAAGATTTGAATAATAGTATTCAAAAAGTGTGGGGTGTATCGTTTGATTTGTGAATGCGAAGCTAGTTATATAAGTCAAACCGGTAGAACTTTTCGTACTAGATTTAAGGAACACATTAATGATTTGAAAAACATATACAACAATAATTCTAGTTTTGCTTCGCATTTAAACCTAGAAAATCATAATTATGACCCAAATAAATTTTATAAAATATTGGAAATTAAACATAAATCAACTTTACTAAACGAATTGGAAAAATTTCATATATTACTAGATAATTTTGAATCAGATAAGAATTTAAACCTAATACTTGATGACTTACATAATAATAAATTTTACGTAGATATTATAAAACATTTTAAATATCTGGCTTTATTTCTTTTTTGTCCTTGGTAATTAATATAAAAATGATTTTTCGGGAAAAAGGACTTTATTTATAAGTAAAACACTTAATATTTTATTTTAAATATCTTTTCAAGGGTGAATAATTTCAACACAAATTTTATTAAAAATTATTTTATAAATGATTTTAATTCTTTCACTTCAATTTGTGTACCGAGTTGTTAGTTTTATTCTATTTATTTTAACAATGTAATTTATATAAAAAAAAAATTTTTGTAAGGTTGTTATACCATAATTGTGTAAAATTTAATTCTGAAGATGGACTTTAAGTCCGAAAGCGCTTAATAAAAATTTATAATATAAAAAAAAAAAATTTAAAAGTTTTGGAAAGGATTTCTTTATTTAATAATTTTCAAATAAAATTGTAAATGCTCCTGTGTTAACAAATTTTGATGCTTCAGAAGAAATAACGATAGAAACTGACAGTTCAAAAAATGGCATTGGTCGTGTGTTACTACAGGAAAATAAACCGGTATGTTTTGCATCGAAGTCTCTTTCAGACAGAGGAATAAATTTCGCTCAGATTGAAAAAGAGTTTCTAGCAATTTTGTTTGCGTGCAATCGTTTTCATCATTACACTTATTCAAAAAGAATAACTATTTTCACTGATCATAAACCATTAATAAATATAATGAAAAAAGAAATTAATAAAATTCCGTCTAGTAGATTGCAACGTATAAGGTTGAAATTAATGAAATATAATATAGATTTGAATTTTAAATCCAGTAGCAAAATGTATATTGCAGATGCGATAAGCAGAGCTTGTTCTAAAGCGTGTAAAAAAGAAACTGATAGTTGCTTGAATGATGTACACACCATCAATATGTCTGATGAAAGAAAAAATGAATTTCAGAGAGAAACTGAAAAAGATGAAACTTTAAAAGAAATTTTAAAATGCTATAAAATAGGTTGGCCTAACTCTAAAACAAAAGTGAATGAAAATGTCAGGTTTTATTTTAAAAATAAAGAAAATATATTTGTAGAAGAAGGTTTGGTATATTTCAATGATCAAATTGTGGTTCCAGTTTCATTAAGAAAATAGATGTTTAAAAATTTACATGAATCGCATTTTGGAATTGTAAAAACTAAAGCGAGAGCTAAATCCTTATTTTATTGGCCAAATTTAAACTCAGATATAGAAAACATGATTGCCAGGTGTAGAATTTGTGAGAAATTTAGAAATAATAATAATTAAAGCAACTGGTGATAATTGTTTTCACATTGAATTTTGTCGCCTAAGACAAACAATTAAATACAAAATAAGAGACTCTTATCGTAAGTATGTTAAAAATGCAGAGAAAACGTTGGTAATTAATTCAAAACACTTTTGGACATATGTAAAAAATAGTAAACAAAACAAGCAAATCCCAAGTTCAGTTTTTTTTTGAAGATAAAAGTGCAGACAAATATATTGATGCAGTTGAGTTATTTTCTGAATACTTTAAATCAGTCTTTGAATCCCCTGTACAAAATCTCAAAACATCAGAAATTAACTTCAATGAAAATAGTTTAACGTCAGTAAAATTTTCAGTAGCCAATATTAAAATGAAATAGAAATTAGTTTCAATAAAATTGAAAATTGTAGAAAATAATAATATAATAATAAAATAATAAAAAAAAGAAGATATTATTTTCTACAATTTTCAATTTTATTGATCTTTGTAATGCAAAATTGCCTTTTATATCATAGTTTTATTATAATTTAAACATGCTGAGAGCTTGAAAAAGTCTTGATTTAATAAAGACGAAACGTTGCAATCAATAAGTGTTTAAATTGATTTTTTATTCCAGTTACCTGTGAAACTAATTTCTATTATTACATATTTTGGAACTGAACTTTAAAGATGAATTAAAATGAAACTTATTACACTTCAGGTTAACAAGTCATGTGGTCCCGGTGGAATAGATCCCGTTTTTATTAAAAACTGTGCAAATGAATTGGCGTATCCTCTTTCATTAATTTACAACAAATCTTTGAATGAGGGCATCTTTCCTGATATATGGACAATAGCTTTTGTGACACCAGTGTATAAATCTGGTGCTAAGGAAAACATTACTAATTACCGACCAATCTCAAAATTAAGCATATTTGACAAAGTTTTTGAAACCTTAGTTAACAACATACTAATTTCACACATTAGTCCAGTTATTACAGATAATCAGCATCGATTTTTTCCTAAACGGTCAACTATTACAAATTTATTGGAGTATACTGACTACATTAACAAGTCCCTAACCATGAAAAATGAAGTCGAAGCAATTTATACGGACTTCTCAAAAGCCTTTGATAAAGTTGATCACAACATTTTACTACAGAAATTAAGTTCTTACGGAGTTTATGGGAAAATGTTGAATTGGTTCCATTCATATTTAAGTAACAGACGTCAAAATGTCACCTTGAAGGGTTGCATCTCTCTTCCTGTAGTAGTAACTTCTGGCGTTCCTCAGGGCTCACACTTAGACCCAACTTTTTTTTATTCTTTTTATTAACGACATCAGTAAAATCATTAAATCTCCTCACTTACTTTATGCTGATGATCTTAAAATTTTTAGATCTATTACATCTCATCAAGATATAATAGCATTACAAAATGACCTTAATAGTTTATTTTAATGGTGTCTAAAAATAATCCAAAAATTAAATATAAATAAATGTTTTCATATGTCTTATTCTCTTTTTTGATCTGTGGGCGGCACCCTTTTTGACATATTTGAAATTCTAATGTATTATCAAAATTACTCCTGTACTACACCTTATGAAATTTATTGTAAACTTTTGTACTTTCTTCTATTATAAAAATAAATTAAATAAAACGAAACTACTTGCGTTTACTGTTCAAAATATTTTTTTATTTATAAAACGTTTCTACCAAATTTTTGGTCCTTTTCAATTTAATAGTATATTACTGTTGGTAGAGTCAATATTATTTATTATTTATAAAAATAAATGTTTTTAATCTGTTCTTATAAGCTTAATATTGTTATACAGTGATTTGTTAAGTTTGTGTTATTATTTTATTTGTGACAGTGCGGTACTACATACGAGTAAGTTGATTTTAACCATTGTACTATTTATTATTGTTAACAGTTGTTAAGTTTGTTTGGTTCACTTGTTATCTTGTTTGTGCGATTCAATCCTGTTTAAGTTCGTGCGGCGAATTTGGCACAGAGTGGAAAAACTTTGGTAGATTCTGTTAATAATTGTAACTTTTAACACACTTTAGACTTTCTTTTTATTAAAAACTTCTACTAACAGTGCAATACACTGGACTCTTTTATCTTTATTTTCACTATTTTCTGGCTTTCTTCACTATCGCTTTCCACTCTGCACTTTTATACTTCTACCTTGGCAATCACCTTCACCCCCGCACGGAACCAACAGCAGGAAGCACATGGCAAATGCGGGCAGTGGAAAAGACAGCGGCGAGCACGATCTGCGGCTAGTCGGGGTGTCTGAAGCTCCAACATCCACTGGGCCAATTGTCCATCTCCAATTCCCAGTTCCAGACACCGTGGTCTGTGAGTTGTGCAGGGGTAACCCTGACCGTCTGGGTCGCCACAGCTATAAGCACCACCGAGTTTGCTGTCTCAATTATCAGAACCCTGATGGTGCGATAAAGCCGATGGCTGAACCCCCCCTCCCGCGAAGGAATGACAGATCGTCGGTGCCGCGGGAGGGATAAAGGGATTAGATCGAGGGGGTTTTAGTGGGTAGGGGGCCATTGGCTCGATTCCCACACTACCCAGGGCTATTTTCACTGGGTGTCCGTAAAAAGGATTCTCCCCCTCACAAAAAAAAAAAAAAAAAAAAAGCACCATGGCGACCTTAAGAAACATTACAAGAAACACCACAGCAGGGCGGTAGCGTTTAAGTTCGTGTGCTGCGTTTGTCACTTTACGGATGATACCGTAAAGGGACTGAAGGCACACTTTGCAAACCACAGGGCCCCCTCGCAGACCACTGCCTCTGCAACCAGACCTGCAGCAGAAGCACCGACGGAAGAGCGCAACGAGGAAGAGGGAACTTCATCGAGACGTCAGCCACAAGGAACTACGGGGGAGGCATGCCAACAATAATCTGCCAACAACTCATGCCCCCCCCACAAGGCGACGCATACCGGCACAACTGACGTCCCCGGCAGAACTTGCTATTTTAGCCGCCAACAATAGCGGTTCCAGACGACCTCTTCCTCCCAACGGACGACGCCCCGAACACCATGGAGAAGAGGCAGCACACGGTGGCGTATCTACCACCGTCAGCAGAACTAACCAACCGCCTCCTACATCAGCGTCGTCCAGCAGGCCGCGGACGCGCTCGCAAGCGCAGAGACATATCGACTACCGACTGTCCACCTTCTTCCGGAGGGTGGCGGAAGACCGAAGACGATCGCGGGAGCAGCGGACCCGGGACAGCCCGATCGCAACCGACGATGCTATGCAGAGGCCAGCCAACATCCAACATGAGTTGGGCATCAACGAATGGGAGAGAACATACGCCCAGGTGACGGCTGGTGTAATACCAACTTTAATATTTACTTCACCAAGTCACCGCACCTGGGCGCAAAGAGGTCCAACGGCTCCTGCGACGGTGGTCCCAACCACAGCTACGGCCACCGTCCCCACAGCCAAGGTGCAGGAGCCAGCATCGCCTGCCACTGCGCCCACAACATCTAAGGGCGCAGCATCGAACACCGACGCCATCCACTTTGCACGGCGCTGGATACTAGCAAGAAGGCTGTCAGACTCCACCACATCTGGGTCTGACGCGAGACTGCTAGCGACCACACTGACCGTGTCCCCCCGGCAGAGAAGGCACAGGGCACGTCAATCGCCCGTCACATCAGCTGCATCGACAGGCAGACGCGCTCCGCCAACTAGTCGCGCCAGGCGTGCCCCATTGCCATTCTGTCGGAATCTGAAGAGGGCACGGACGACATTAGTAGTTCCCGCTACAATGTACTGCTTGCTCCCGGTATCCCGTCGGAGTATGCTGCGGAGGAAGCGGACGAACCACTTGCGGTTGCGGGGTCACGTCGCAAACCACGAGGGCGGTCTACTAGCCGGAGATCAAGAACCCCGCCACGACCATTCAGGCAACCGCCTAGGGCTCCTCCGCCGTCTCCGCTACGAAGCCCCACCACCGCCGGAAGATGTATCGCCGCTGCCCGCCGAGGACATACTAGAGGGGGAACACTGGCCTTGCACCGGACCGTCATCACCTCGCCAGCCGACCTGGGCACCGAGCTACCGGATGGCGGGCCGCTGAGTGTGCCGCGTCATGACCAGATGGGCGATAAAGGGATGAGCCGGCCAATTGCTAGTCGCATTCCTGGAGACGAGGATATTGTCGGGGCCGCCTCTATCGAGGAGCAGCCACTGAGGGAGGAAGGCAGTCGTTTGACCGCCAACCAAACGAAGTGGTTGAACCTCCTCGACAATACGCCCGATTGGGAATCGTTTGAGGCGGCTGTCGCTACAATAACAAGCGACATTGCCGCGTATGACAAGAGCAGAGTTCCGCAACAGCGGGACCGCCAACAGCCCAACCGCGCCAGGCCACCGTTGACCACCCGCCCGCGGGTACAACGATATGACCCGGCTGCTGCATCGGCAGTACAGAAGCAGTACCGAATCAGCAAGGCTCGTGCTGTCAACCACATACTCAATCCGGAGGCCTCACCCTTCTGTTCTGTGGGCGCAGAACGCATAGTGGAATACTTCTCCGAGGTATACGCTGAGCCCGCTCAGCGTATGCCGGAGATGCCACTATGCGTTCAGGAGGCGTTTGCAGCTCAGGAGGGTGGGGACGAGATAGACGACAGCGTCTATGTCGTTCCGTTTGAAGGGCATGAGGTTGCCGCGAGACTTGCTGGCACGAAGAACACGGTCCCGGGGAGAGATGGTATTCGGTACTCGCTACTGAAACGCCTCGACCCGGGTTGCCGCGTCCTAACTGTACTGTACAACCGTTGCTTCATGGAAAAGAAAACACCCCTGGCGTGGGCAGACTCGCGAACGGTCTTTCTGTTCAAGAAGGGTGACCGTGATGACCTCGCCAACTGGCGTCCACTGGCGTTGGGGGGACTATCGGCAAGTTATACGCCGCTGTCATTTCTGACAGGATTGCACGATGGGCGAAAAGGCATGGATCCCTTTCTTCAGCGCAGAAGGGATTCATGGAAGGGGAGGGATGCTTTGAGCATAATTTCATCGTGCAATCTGCGCTGGACGATGCGAGGCGGGGTAGGGGGGAGGTCGTGGTAGGTTGGCTAGATTTAGCCAATGCCTTCGGCTCTCTCCCTCACCACACTATTCGCGTCGTGTTCGAAATGCTCGGTGTACCAGGCCATCTGCTCACCGTGGTACTCGAGCTTTACTCCCGTACAACCACCACGGTCCGGACCACCAATGGTGAGACGGACCCTATTCCGGTGCGTGCGGGAGTGAGGCAAGGGTGTCCGCTGAGCCCGATGGTCTTTAACTTGGCGATAGAGGCCCTCACCCGGGTGGCTGCTGGGCTGGCGAATAATCACGGTTATTCCCTTTGCGGACAGTCGATCTCTGCTCTGGCATACGCGGATGACATTGTCCTCCTATCCAGGAACCCACAGTCAATGCAGCATATGCTGGATACTGTGGTGGAGGCGGCGACTTGACTCGGTCTCAAGTTCAAACCCGAGAAGTGTGCCACGCTGCATGTACACTGTCGAGATGGGAGAGGAGTCAGGCCCACGGCCTTTGTGCTTCAGGGGGGTCGACCGACGGTACTAGGTGACGGCGACGTCTATAGCCACTTAGGCGTACCGACGGGGTTCAGGGCTGACCATATCCCGTACGATACTATCCAGCGAGTAATCGCTGACGCCAACGCTATAGATGAGTCGTTGCTTGCACCCTGGCAGAAGCTCGAGGCGCTGAATATGTTCGTCCTCTCGCGTCTTGATTTCATTATCCGAGGGGCCAAGGTGGCAAAAGCACCCTTGGTTGCCGCGGATAATGCTATCAAGAAACTCGCTAAGAAGTGGATGAACCTTCCTCAGCGCGTTTCACCAGAGCTCCTTTATATGCCATCCTGGCAGGGTGGGGCAAACCTGCTACCGCTGGCCGACCTCTCTGACGTACTGACCGTGGCACACGCATTTAGACTCATTACCTGTTCCGACGGTGTGGTCAGACATGTGGCGTGGAGCACGCTACGTAAAGTAGTTATCAAGCGCACCACAACGCCGCCCAGTGGTCATGACATTTCGGCATACCTGAGCGGGTCGCTGGAAGCACAATTGGCCCGAGATGGCGGCGACATTTCCAGCCCGTGGACGCAGGCTAGGAATGCTTGCCGTCGCCTGGGGACAAAGTTCGGAGTTGAGTTCGACTGGAATGAGGAACGCGGAGAACTGTCCGTCATTGTGAGGCACCCTGGCCGCGCCGTTGAACGTGTGGTAGTGCCAGGTTCCGCCAGGGCGGTCGTTATTAGACAGCTGAAAGCGTCTATCCGCGCGAATTACGCCGCGCGCCTTATTCGTAAACCTGATCAGGGAAAGGCCTATGCTTCAGTAGCACAAAGGGGTGCCAGTAACCACTTTCTGCTGAATGGTCGCTATACCCGCTTCTGCGACTATCGCTTCATTCACCGTGCTCGACTCGACTGCGTTCCACTTAACGGGACGCGTCGTTTTGGTCGCGGTGATCAGCGGTGTCGCAGGTGTGGGTATGGGCGGGAGACCCTCCCCCATTCAGCCGCGTGGCAGAGGCGTCATGACGCCGTTCTAACACGACTGGCTAACTCTGTGCGACCGAGGACAGGGGTCTCGGTTACCGCCAACAAATCTGTTGCCGGCATCCGAGACAACCTACGCCCTGATCTGGTGGTTCGCGATGAGGTCGGGCGGCGTATTTCGATCGTGGATATCACGATTGCGTTCGAGGGCACTGCGGGAGCCCTGGAGGCAGCTCGACAGCACAAGCTCGACAAGTACGGGCCGCTAGCTGCCGAGCTGCAAGCTCAGGGCTACGAAGTGTTCTTGGAGGCATTCGTGATCGGTTCGCTGGGCGCTTGGTTGTCGACTAACGACGCAGTCCTGGGCCACCTGGGTGTGGCACACCGATATGGCGAGGTCATGGCTCGCCTGATGGTCTCGGACACTATCCGCTGGACGCGTGACATCTACAACGAACACCTGTCCGGTGTAAGACAATACGCTATTGGTTGACATCTACTCCAACGGACCACCAGTGCCACAACACAGACTCTCACTCCTCATCATTGCCATATTGCCATATATCTTCTTATTATTTCACTCATTGCTTCTAATCATGTTACTTTTATCATACTCTTGCATGTATAACTAATATATATAGTCTGTTTCATTAATTACTACTGCTATTATGATTTATTACTTACTATTTAACTTTTAATATTCATTGATATCATTATTATTCATTATACTTTAACACTACCATTTATTATAATTGTCAATATCTCTTCATTATTATTACTTAAGCGTTGGCGCACCCCTGCACTTGACACAGCCTTGGTTGTGTTAAGAGCAGGGATTGTGCCAAAGGTGACGGCCCCGCGTCCATATTATACATGGGCACTGGGACGTTGCCCTATCTATTTGCATTATTTAATATTTATACAATATCGAATGTACTACACAAATCTTTCTATGATGTAATATTATTGTATTTTTTCCTTTTTCTATGAAAATAAAATTAAATTTATCTATTCTTATCAGCTTAATTTGTTATTGTTATACAGTGGTTTTTTGTTAATTTGTTAAGTTTGTACTATTTGTTTGGTTATTGTTCTGATAGTGCGGTACTATGTAAGTAGCTTTTAATTATTTCTTTTACGGACTTTTTATTACTGTTATATTTGTTAATCGGCGGACTAGTGTTTCTAATTTGCTTGTTTTGTTTAATTTGGTATTTCCTGGCTTTAACTTGTAATAGTTGGTGCGGCGAATTCTGTTAGATTCTGTGCGGCTTTGGATATTTTTCGCTTTCTCTACAATAGTTATAACATTCTTTTAGTTAAAACATTCTTTATAATAGTTACAATAGACTGGTTTTCTTTCTGGTGCTACTTCACACGCTTTCTCTAAGATCTTAATTTCTACCTACACTTCTGCTTCTCTCATACTTAATTCGCCGCACCACCACATCAAAACCAACATGGCAACTGCACATAGTAGCAGCGACGATGGCGAGCGCGCCACGAGGCTGCCGGGGTTATCTGGAACATAACCAGAACAGGGATCGATAGTGCACATACAATACCCTGTTCCAGATACCGTTATCTGCGACCTGTGCAGAGGAAACCCTAACTGCCTTGGTCGCCATGCTTATAAGCACCACGGCGACTTCAAAAAACACTATAAGAGACACCATGACAAGGCAGTAGTGTTCCGGTTCGTGTGCTGTGTTTGCCACTTCGCAGATAATTCTGTGAAGAGGCTAAAGGCACACTTTGTGAGCCATAGGGTCCCTTCGCAGACAACTACCTCTGTAACTAGCGTCAGCACTGCAGTAAATACAGCAATGACAGAGGTACCGGTCACAGAGCGCAGGGGGGAGGAAGACAGCATACAAAGACGTCAGAGGGAAGAACTGCACGTGGGGGATAATACGGCACTACCAAAACCGATACAGGCCAACTCGACAGGAGCCATCCCCCGTACACGAGCCAGACCGGCCCAACTGACGTCTGCGGCCGAACTTGCTATCACAGCAAGTTACAATGCAAACAGTCGGCGATCTCCTCCCCCAAGCTGGCGACGCGACATTGGAGAACACAAAGCGGAGGATCCAGCAACGGCATCGCTGGAGACTGCCCACACCAAGCCTCCGCCAAACGAGCAACGCGCGTCGTCCAGCAGGCCTCACACGCGCTCGCAAGCCAAACTGATTGACCACAGGATGTCTACGTTCTTTCGGCGGCTAGCGGAAGACAGGCGTAGATCGAGAGATCATCGGGACCCGAATAGACCCACAGTCACCGAAAGAGAAGAACAGTGGCCTGCAGCCACCAAGGCCAATGAGGCCACCGAACACACCACTAATATGGCATCATCAACGGAGACTGTGGGAAATCCAGCGCTGACGGTGCAAGTGGATAATGACAAGTCCGACATATCCATAAGCAAATGGCTTAGCTGAAAAAGGAGTGTCGATTGCGAAAAACATACTAAAAAAATCCAAAGATTCAAATTTAGGGCTGCTGGCGTATAGATCTACTCCATTAGAAAGCGGTCTGTCACCAGCAGAATTATTATTCGGAAGAAAGTTAAAGTCAACGCTACCGCAAGTTGATGAAACATTTAATCACAAATATAATATGCCAAGCTTTCAAAACAAGGACACACAGCTGAAGACCAGAAACACAAAAAATTACAATAAAGCAAAGCAAACAAAACAACTGTCAAAGTTAGAGAAAGGTACAAAAGTGTGGATAACTGACATGAAAAATTATAGAACAGTTGAAGACTCGCTACAATACCAGAGATCATACAACATCAAAACAGAAAGTGGAGAAATCTGAAGAAATAGAAGAAATTTAGTACCGACCGCACCAATAACATCACCCGCATTTTCGACAGAGACCGCAAGAAAACAGGATCAAAGCGAGCAGGAAAATAACCCAGAAGACTCGAAAAACAACATCTACAAAACAAGAACTGGGAGAATAATTAATCCACCCAGAAGGTTGACTTATGATTCAAGAGTAAAAAAAAAACAATACATTTTTTTGTATATTTTCTTGTATATTTTTTGTTGTTGTATTTTTTTTTTTATTTAAACAAAAGGAGATGTAATGTAAATCGCCCTTTAAATTTTGTTTAGTTTTATAATTATGTAATCATGATATAATTATGTAATCAAATTGTAAAGAAATTCCTTTCAGTTAAAATAAAATAATGTTTATGTTTTGAAGTATCAAACGACCAGCATTAACAAACGGTTAAAAACGAACTAGGTTAATATAATATATTAGCGTTATAAAACTAACCCATGTTTTAAAATAAATAATCAACTTATTCTGCAAATTATTTTTATTCTGCCCCTGGAAAAGGTGAAATTTCACAAAACTCGATTGCAAAATAAATAATAATTGTCGTTTTGATAAGCATCTTGGAGCGAGCTTGTTAGAGCGACTCAGAGTGACTAAACTTGACTGAGATTGACTAAGCTTGATTGAGCTAGACTGATAGTGACTATTGTAAGCGCCAGGTGCCTTGGCACTCGTAGCGTCGGTGCTGCCAAATAATTTTTGTCAGATATCGCCGTTGGGTGGCGTTAAAGTCGCCGCGGGAAAATTAAAATTTTCAAAAATGTTCGCCTATCATGAAATGATATAAAACGCTACATATTTTGGAAACGTCAATTCTAAAATGAAAAAAATGTGGTGTTAAAAATTTTTTTGTGGGTAATAACATTAATTTTTTCTATGAAAGTCGACCTCGCTACGCCACTGACCACTATTCTGACTAAATGCAGTGTTTCGTCTCACAAAACTTATCATTCAAGGATGTCTAATTGCTTATGCGATATTTTAATAGTAGATATAATTAAGCGGCCTGCACAGTCAAGCATGTTTGACAAACGCGCATGATTGAAATGTAGTTTTCAACAGACAATGCAAGAAATTAAAAGTGTATGTGATTAATAAACATTCTATAGGTTTATCAACCACAATATATGATTATGCAACGTTGATTTTTAAATTTTTAGAGTGTTTTAGTAAATTGCTATGAAATATAAAGTAAAAACTCAATTTTAATTTACATTTTAAATTAAAACGTTTACTTTATACACAGACATAAATTGATAATAATTTGTTATACACATGTTAGACTTTTTTAAACAAAACTGGTTTAAATTGCACGTATAATTATTATAATGTTTCATTTCTTACTACAAAGTGAAAATAAAGTTGAAGCATATTAAAAATAGTTCTCAACATAGTTTGCTGTCTCACGCATTGAATCTCCTTCTACAAACTGGCTTAAAAATAGAAACTGTGGAAAAGCATTCTCGAAAATACATTTTTCTATACACATTTTTGAGTAGGCAAGAATAAATTATAAATATATATTATTGAAGTTATACTTCTTTTGGCTCGTTCAGAGTAAAATTTTAGCAGACAACGGAAGTTGCGCCTGCACAGCTAACTAAAACTCGACAGTACGAAGTTGGCCGTGATAACGAAAATTCGACAGTTGGTGTTAAGATGTACAGGCTGATATGACAGATGGACGAACTCAACGCACTTTCCGTCATCTGGAAATCATATACTAGATGACTAGAACCTTTCATTAAAACCAATAGTTGGTTTCAGTATTGTCAGTGGAATTTATAAAATCGTATTTTTGATTACTCAATGGATTGAATATAAAAGTAAGAACCAATATAAAAATTTCTAGACTGTTTTCAAATATTTGAGGTTAATATAAAATTTATTTGTTGGGAAAAAAGGACACTTTAAGTAAATACTTATTTGTTAATTTGCGACGTTTCGTCCCTTTATTGGAACTTTTTCAAGCATATAACTGGAATTTAAATATAAAATACAATTTGTAAATTTACAATTGAAATATAAAAATTAGATATTAATGATACACACCATTAAATGTTCTGTTTAAGTAGATATAAAAGTTAAATAGAACATTTAATGGTGTGTATAATTAATATCTAATTTTTATATTTCAATTGTAAATTTAGAAATTGTATTTTATATTTAAATTCCAGTTATATGCTTGAAAAAGTTCCAATAAAGGGACGAAACGTCGCAAATTAACAAATAATTATTTACTTAAAGTGTCCTTTTCTCCAACAAATAAATTTTATATTAATTACCAAGGACAAAAAAAGCAAAAAGGCAATTTGAGGTTAATTTTTTGTATTACTTTTTTAAAATTTGATTTCGACAAATTATTTGCACGTATATTAAAAATTAGTTTTTATTTACGCCAAAGAAGTATAACTTCAAACGCGCGTACACGCACCCTCTCTTTATAGTCACATTATTAGATCGTGCAAAGTAAATTTTAAAATAATCTTTGTCAATACAATCTATAACTAAAAACCAATTTTTATAAAAATTACAAATAGCAGATAAAAATCCATGAATCTAATCAATTCATTTATTCATAATAAAAAAATATAATACAAATTCAATAATACAAAAAATAAAATATAAAAAATACAATATATATACAAAAAACTTACAAATATATACAAAATCTTACAAAACTATTTTAAGTTAAGACGTCTAAACCTTCGAAGCAGAGGTGGCAAGGCTTCGTTCATCCAAAGTGTCTCGCTCTTTATTGTCTCCATTGTGTCTTTCGATTTCCCTTCTTTTGCTTTAACCAAACCGGGTAAAAATGTCCCCTCTTTCTGGCCAACTGAATTCTTCGACAGCCTGAACACCGGCTTGGCAATGCGTCGCTCATTTTTCTTCAGTGATGCCATTATTAACTCCACCATCAATTCGCAGTCTTTGGGATCTTCTCGATTTTCTGGCACAAAATGGCTCTCCTCGGCTCTGGCAAATTCTGCAGACATTCTTGCCTTCTTCGCTGGAAGTCCTGCCGTTTCCTCGAATGGCAACGACCTCTTCTTTGATGGCGACATCTTCTTCGAACTGCGGACTAGACGTGGCATCTTCAAATATTCTTCTTGGTGACGACTTGATGAATGCTCTGTGATTGTGACGCTTCTCTATTCTGTTCTTCTCCGCTCGTTGGTAGAACGTGTAATGATTTTCTTAAGTAAATTTGGACTATATATACCCTGAGAAGCGCAATCAACCGTATAAAAAATTTGGTACCTGTTCATTCAACTGTAGGATAGTTTTTGACCTGGTAAAAAAAAGGATTTTCACAGGTCATAAATGCGGTTACAGTTGAATAAACACAAATTTATGGTTGATTGTATTTGTCAAAATATATATAAGTCCGAACTGACTTTTGTAAATCGAGCGCAGAAGAATCCAAGAGCATAAAATGGAATCGCCAATGAAAATGAGGTCGACACGAGGAATGGCTCCACGCAGAGGACTATTGGCAAGAAGAGTGTGTCGAAGACTATTTTCGTCGGAAAACTTAAAGAAGAGAAAACGGAACGACGAGGATTCTGAACGCGAAAATCTTCAACCGGAGAAGAGGCAGCGAGTGTCATCACAATATGATATTATTTAGGGCTCTTAGTCTCAATTTGTATTAGAATAGGAAATTATATTATCTACTTTATACTATGTATTGAAAAAACATTACCTGTATACATTTTTTTGTAAATAATTATTAGTGTATTTGCCATATGGCAACATACACTATTGGCGTCGGTCGGATGGCGGGACCTAGGGGTCGGACCAAAATTTCTCGACGTTTCATAACCTCCTAAACACTTTGGCACCATTTTTAAAAATGTTTATATGTATATGTATATATATATATATATATATATTTATATACGTATATATATATATATATATATATATATATATATATATATATATATATATATATATATATACATATATATATACATATATATTATATATATAAACATTTTTAAAAATGGTGCCAAAGTGTTTAGGAGGTTATGAAACGTCGAGAAATTTTGGTCCGACCCCTAGGTCCCGCCATCCGACCGACGCCAATAGTGTATGTTGCCATATGGCAAATACACTAATAAATAATTCTAGGTTTTTTATTTATTCACGGGAAATTGGACAATTGAATTTTAATATAGATAAACTAAATTAAAAAATTTTTGCGACATTTCGACCGGAAAGAAGTTAGCGCGGAAATTATTTTTTTCTTAATTATTGAAATATCAAAAAATTGCTCCTTAAATGCTCTATCAGAATCAGTAATTGCTCCATTTCTAAAATTATTACTTTATTTATAATTAATTTTTTAAAAAATCTAATTACTGAAAATTTGATTTTACTATAGAATAAGAAATATTCACTTTTTATACAATTTTTTTTTGCTAAAAAAATTGCTCTTAATTTGCTCTATCAACTGCACAAAAAAATTATTTAACTTTGACAATTTTTATAGTAATTAACAGAAAAATAATGTTTGTATGGTAAACCTACTGCGCTGTGACGTCATCAATTGTCGCTGCAACTTATAAGGGCCATATTTACATGTATCAGCACTACAGTCATATTCATAGTCACCTTAAAGTTTATGTTTTCTACTTTAATTAAAATTAATTAAAATTCTTGATTAATACTGTCTTTTAATGAATTAAGTCCATTTAAATATGTACATATATATATATATATATATATATATATATATATATATATATATATATATATATATATATATATAGATATATATATATACTAGCTATGATACCCGGCTTCGCTCGGGAGTTGATATGAGATTACGTGGTAGTTGAAATAAAAAAATAAACTATGACGTAAAAAGTGAAAAAAATTATTGAAAACATTTTCTCATTATTTCCACTACTTGTTTATAAACAACATTTTTCATTTTATTGTCCGGGGTATATATATATACATTTTTCGAATTTCCTACTCTTGAGCAAGCTACATATAGCTGACCGTGAGAGAAGCAGGATTCTTTGAGGTTGATGCCACAATATTTTAAAGTTTGCCCTTGCGCTTTGTTAATTGTAAAACTAAAGGCTAATTTAATTGGAAACTGCAATCTTTTAAATTGAAATGGCAATTCAGAAGAGATCAGTGGTATTCCAGGTATTAATACTGTGTGTCCTTTGTTCTTTCCAGAAATAAGTTCAGCTTCAATGATATTCTTCGATAGCTGTTTTACGATCATCCTCGTTCCATTACATAGTTTTGGGGAGTTGAGATTTCTGAGTAGTATGATTGGAGATCCAATTTTCTGACGAAGGCAGTGTAATGGCATTCCTGGTACTTGTAAAGAGTTTAGAAATTCTATCGTTTCTTTTCGTTTCGAAATCGCTTGTTTCGCTGTTCAAATCGAACTAACTCTGGCGGGCGACACCGGGCTCTTATATATTCAGAGAGCTAGGCTCTAGGATATTCGCTCACACCTTCTAGAATGTTCTCGACATTATCGTCCACCGTAACAATAGGTTCTGCAGCTGTAGCATACGTAGTAAAGGCGCGAAATTTAAAAACTTAAATTTTAAAATGTTTTCAGAACTAATTTGAATAACTAAAATTATGTCGCTTTAACTCCAAAATATAAGTTAGCTACTGCTGTATAAATACACAAAATTTAATAACTTTATTATAGTAACAAATGTAATTTAAGACTTTATTGAAATTGGAATTTTAAATTTCGCGCAATTACTACACATGCTGCAATTGCTCGCAGCGCCTTTCGAACTGCAACCCAAATAATCGTTGTTCTGAATGAAGTTCAAATACTCGACAACAGATGGCGCCACTACACTTCCAACTAAGGGTTGGAAAAGCCCTTATATCTTTGAAAACACGCCCTTTAGGTTAAAACGGGAACTTTCTTGTTCGAGGGGGGATAAAGGGCTATCACAGTCCCTTTATCGTGCCGGGACTCCTTTTTAAGTTTTATCGGCACGCACATTTTAGTAACTTAGTTTTATTATATATAATGATATAGATAGAAGTTAAAAAAACTACAATTATAAATACTTTTTCAAAATTGCAGGTCTAGAAGACGGTTACTGTTAGTAAGGCTGCTGTAAATTAGTTTCGTTAATCGGATTAGTAGACTATCTATTGTTTTGAATAGGCGGAGTATTTACTATATTGATGAGTCATTACTAGATCTTTAAGCTTCAGCTGAACAAAGGACAACAAATCGCTAACAAATAGAGGATTATGATTTGGGACAGACACTCTTAATTTTTTTTTTTTCAGGTTTACCATACAAACATTATTTTTCTGTTAATTACTATAAAAATTGTCAAAGTTAAATAATTTTTTTGTGCAATTGATAGAGCAAATTGAGAGCAATTTTTTTAGCAAAAAAAATTGTATAAAAAATGAATATTTCTTATTCTATAGTAAAATCAAGTTTTCAGTAATTAGATTTTTTTAAAAATTAATTATAAATAAACTAATAATTTTAGAAATGGAGCAATTATTGATTCTGATGGAGCATTTAAGGAGCAATTTTTTGATATTTCAATAATTAAGAAAAAAATAATTTCCGCGCTAACTTCGTTCTGAAAAATAAAACCGTACAATTTTCAAAGTTTTTTTTTTGTTTGGGATCCGAACGCTGTTCATCCAAGGTGTGAAACAAAGTACGTGCGCTAGACCACTGGGCTATACCATGTATACTACTGTAAATATATTTCATACGAAAATTTGGTAAGAGCTTATATAAAACTTGGAAACTAAGGTTTTTTACACGGCGTTATATGGGAAAGACTCAAAATCAATGTATAGTAATCTCTTAGAGATCTAGGGATGGGCTGTTTTTGCGTTTAATGTACGAAATTTATTTTTCATGTGCGGAATTTAGCAGACAAAATCTCTAACGAGATTCTTCAATATTACCGTTTTTTTATCGATCAATTATAAAAACTATTCTTTTCTATTTGACTCAAAAATTAAATTATTAAATAAACTGTCGGCTCATAAGCAAAACGAACTTATCTACAAAATGTTTGGTGGTCCTGAAAAGGACCGTTTTTTTTTTTTTTTATTTTTTAATTTGAAATGCCGTCGTCGCAGTCATTGTGTAACGTTGGACTTAAGCTTTCTTTTCAGTTTTCTTTGGCAATAGGACGGCCTGAATGTTCGGCAATACACCGCCTTGGGCGATGGTGACGCCGGAAAGCAATTTGTTCAGTTCTTCGTCGTTTCGGATTGCCAACTGCAAATGACGCGGAATGATACGTGTTTTTTTATTGTCGCGAGCCGCATTGCCGGCCAATTCGAGAACTTCGGCGGCGAGATATTCCATCACGGCGGCCAAATACACAGGAGCTCCGGCACCGACACGCTCGGCATAATTGCCTTTGCGCAGCAGACGATGGATACGTCCGACCGGGAACTGTAGTCCGGCTCTACTTGAACGGGACTTTGCCTTTCCCTTCACTTTGCCACCTTTGCCACGGCCTGACATGTTTTTTCTTTAGCTGTTTATTTATTTCTTTATAAAATAATACGAAAAGCACTCGAACACAGTGCGTAGTGCTTGGCGAGAAATTACGAGTCGAATGAGCCGGCGCCAGCCGTTTCAGTGTTTATATGGATCGAGAGTCTCTAACGCAGCGACCAATCACAGACGAAACAGCTGCCGTTAGAGTGCCTGTACAGACTATATATACAAAGTCCACAGTGTGCTGCACATTCGACAGAAGTCTTTCGACCGTTGAGCCGTAAGCACGTGTCATTTGTATTCAGATAGTACAGAGTTGTATTTCGTCAATAAATAATAATGCCGCCTAAAACTAGTGGTAAAGCCGCCAAAAAAGCTGGCAAAGCGCAAAAGAACATCTCAAAAAGCGACAAGAAGAAGAAGCGCAAAAGGAAGGAAAGCTACGCCATTTACATTTACAAAGTTTTGAAACAAGTTCATCCCGACACCGGTATTTCGAGCAAAGCCATGAGCATAATGAACAGTTTTGTCAACGATATTTTCGAACGAATTGCCGCCGAAGCATCGCGATTGGCGCATTACAACAAACGTTCAACAATCACCAGCCGGGAAATTCAAACTGCCGTTCGTCTGCTTTTACCGGGTGAACTTGCCAAGCACGCCGTCAGCGAAGGCACAAAGGCCGTCACCAAATATACCAGTTCAAAATAGAAGATCAATTAATAACGTAACCTATTTGTGTCACAGAAGAAGAAGAAGAAGAAGAAGCATCCTGCAATACTATTAGTGTTGTCTAAACAAAACCGGTTCTTTTCAGAACCACCAATTATTTTCAAAAATAAGTTCAAAGGCGTTATGGCAAAAAAATTTACCTATATATTTTATATTGTTTTGATCTCTGCGTTTCTCTTATTTTTCTTTTTTAATGTAATATAACCTATATAATATTATGTATATTCGATACCTACTTACAATACAGTTCACGCGATTCAGATGAAATATAATACGGACCGTACTTACTATTAAATCATTATCATTTGTATTATTTCTTCGATTATAATATTATTTATATAATATTTCCTCTTATTTATCTAATAGGAAACAGTGCGTATCAATTTATTAATCAGGCAAATAAATTTTACGTTTCTAATGAGGTATATTGTGGCAATGGCGTGCCTCAGGGTAGTGTTCTTAGTCCTCTGTTGTTTATAATATTTATTAATGATTTACCAGCTTATTTGAAAACTAATGACATTATTATGTATGCTGATGACATATCGATAATTGTCACTGCCGAAACTGGTCAACATCTTGAGATATGTGCAAATTCTATTCTTGATAAAATGGCAAATTGGTTCAACGCCAATAAACCTTAGCAAAACACATTATCTCTGCTTTAAAACTAATAGAAATAAATATAAATTTCAACTTAAATATTTCCATAAATAATAATATTGTTAATACTATTTCTGTTATTAAATTTCTTGGTGTACATCTTGAACATACTCTAACTTGGAGCATCCAATGCTCTGAAATAATAAAAAAGTTAAAAAGTTTGTGCTTTCTTTTTCGCAACTTAAAAAATATCGTTGGAATTGACACTCTTTTAATGCTCTATTACAGTCATGTATATTCTAGATTGAGATATGGAGTAATCTTTTGGGGTAGCTCGTCTCAATCCAGAAATGTTTTCACATGGCAGAAAAAAATATTACGAATAATATATGGTCTTAAACCCCGAGATTCATGTTTACCTATATTTAAAAAATATAAAATATTAACACTTCCATGCATATACATTTTAGAAACGATACTATACATAAAGTTAAACATGCAGTGTGTTTTTAAATACAACAACGATGAACATGACTACAATACTAGACTTGGTTCCGCAATCAGACTACCAAAGTGTAATTTAGAATTATATAAACAAGGACCACAATATATGGGTCAAAAATTATTCAACCATTTACGTTTGTGTAAAAATTTTAAAATTTTCAAAATTAAAAACAAATATTTCGGCTATATTAAAAGAAAAATGTTTTTATGACGTTAAGTCTTTTTTTGATAGCCCTGTTTATTGTGTTTGTACACCTGTTATATAACTTTTCTATTTTTTTATGTGCCATTTTATCTCTGTATGTAGCATATATCTGTTATATTCTTATTTCTGTGACACTATTATACAGACTTGTCTGTCGCAATAAAGTTTTCTATCTATCTATCTATCTATCTATGATAGTATACAAATACGTGTCTACACTATATATGTATTTGATTTCAGCGCTTGACGATCGGCAACGGCCATACCATGTTGAAAACACCGGTTCTCGTCCGATCACCGAAGCTAAGCAACATCGGGCGCGGTCAGTACTTGGATGGGTGACCGCTTGGGAACACCGCGTGCCGTTGTCATCGCAATCTTCTTTTTGTTTTTAGTTTTTTTATATATTTGATTGTTTGCAAGTCTCGTACGCCAATATTATAATATCAAAAAATAATACATTCGCTTCGTATTTTTGTGCTCTACAATATTATTATATATACCTAGGTGGTGTGGTTTTCTTTATATAGGACCTAATGTCACGTTTTTATCCGGAAGCATATTATAGAATTATAGCGACTGATGTGACAGAGTGAGAGAAAGAAAAAAAAAGTCGTCGAGGTGGATAGTGGTAGTTTAGGTCTCACAATTAGTGCAACCCTTGAGATCTACACGATCAACTTTCCATTATGATTAAAAAATAAATCTTAAATAATATGCATTTGATTAATAAGATTAAGTTATATAAATGGTGTTTGGTGAAATGATAAAAATCCTGTTGTTGTTAAGCTCTAAATACATATAGCTGATATTTGAAAGTATCGACTGCCACTAGAACAATCTAGACGCAATGAATCTGTTTCAACAAATCAGTACACCTTTTTGCTGTTTCTTTGTTTGTACAGGGGAAGAAGAAAAAAAATATAATAATAATAATAACAGCTGATCGATTTTGAAAAAAAAAAAAAAAACGTATATATACACTCTATAGTTTTTAAATACTTATCCTTTTATTTTAGTTTCAGATTAAGAGTCTGTCTTGCGCGTGACATTTAATTTGTTGACAGTTGATTTTAAGGTGTGTCACTGCTATTTTATGACGCGACAGTTGATTTTTAGGTATGTCACTACTTTTTTATGACGTGACAGTTGATTTTTAGGTGTGTCACTACTATTTTATGATGTGACAGTTGATTTTTGCGTGTGTCACTACTATTTTATGATGTGACAGTTAATTTTTGGGTGTATCAGTACTATTTTCAGCAAAACACTAAATATCTTTTGTGTTTTTCACTACTATTTGTTTCATTTTATTTATTTAATTTTTTTTTTTTTTGCGTGGGGGTAAAGTATTAAAATTGAAATAAAATTTCCAATTTATCCCCGATTTAAGTCCTTTAAAAACGAATAAAGAAAGAAAAAAAATTACTGTCCGTCTTATATTATAAATGTGAATAATGTTCATATTGTACACGTTCGGTAAATTTGTTCCATATGCAATTTTTGTTATTGTTGTTTGTGTCCCTCTTTTTCGGCTTATTTATGCTCGTTCGCGGTTAAAAAAATGCACTTTTTTAAATAAGAATTAGTGTCGATCGCCGCATGAAAATGCATCTGGAGTCTGAACGCCGAACAATTCGGCGAGCGACGCGTGTGTCGGAGTCGAACGGATGAATGTTTTTTTTCAACTATTAATTCGAGACAGCGAGCAGAGCCGACTGTGCAGTCGTTGACTACGATGTTCAGTGATATTGGCGTTAGTTATTCGTTTCGCTGACTGGCTATATTTTCCTATTGCTTGAATTTTGAAAAACAATTGTAATTTTAGTATCATTTATTTATTATAAAATTGTCTTTTATATTATCAATATGATCATTTCTGACTAGATGTTTAAAAAAGAAAGAGAGAAAAAAAAAATAATGCTCTACACATAGATATTTCGAACGTATTCTGATAAGAAAAATTGGTGGCTCTGAAAAGAGCCGGTTTCTCCCCGTTTCTACTGTGTGCGTGTCTGTGATGTTTTACAGAAATGCGATCGAGTTTTGTATATCATTCTGTTGACAGAACCTTAGGCGCGTTCACCTCGGATACGGCGTGCCAACTGGATGTCTTTCGGCATGATAGTGACGCGTTTGGCGTGAATAGCGCACAGGTTCGTGTCCTCGAACAGACCGACGAGATAGGCTTCGCTGGCTTCCTGAAGCGCCATTACGGCCGAACTCTGGAAACGCAGATCGGTCTTGAAGTCCTGGGCGATTTCACGAACCAAGCGCTGGAACGGCAGTTTGCGGATTAACAATTCGGTACTTTTTTGATAGCGACGAATTTCGCGAAGGGCCACCGTACCCGGACGATAACGATGGGGTTTCTTCACACCACCAGTTGCCGGTGCACTTTTACGCGCAGCTTTCGTGGCGAGCTGTTTGCGCGGCGCTTTGCCACCGGTCGATTTACGGGCAGTCTGCTTGGTACGGGCCATTTTGTTTTGAAATGATACCAGAAAATAAATTGACGAGGAGCAAAGAACAAATTCTTACTCACAATCAGTGCGAATCATACTAAACTCGAACGGCAAATGATTTTCGTTTCGGCTAGTGGTGGGCGTTGAATGAACGAACTAGTTAAAATCAACGTTGATCTACTGAAAACGAAACGACCGTTGACCGTCTACGCATGGACTAGTTGAATTTAACTATAGTTGAATTTTCGAAAGTAGAATCGTGCGAACTTGCTCGTTTGTTCAGTTTACTCGTCGACTAGTTGAATTCATAAACGTCAAAATTCGCTAGTCGAACCGTATCATGCAACGTGACACGTAAACGTGTGTCGTGTACATTGTACAATTTAACTTGGTCGTTTGTTACGTCGAACGTCTATGCGACGCGCGGTACGGTATTAGCCTTAATACGGTTATACTATTACTTTCAACTCTATGAGTGAGCGGAGATAATAATCGGTTTGTATTTGTTTGTCATTTTGCGTTGATATTGTTATGAATATTTTTCTTTTTTTTGTTGAAGTTTAAAATAGTAATAATACCTGAATATAGTATTAAACAATAAATTTTAATTTAGATTACATTTTAATTTTATTGCCCATTATGTCTTTTTAAAATATTTCAACTATAATTTAATTTTGTGTAATGTGTAAACTAGACAGAATTCAGAAAGTGTAAAAATGTCGGGGCGCAATACTAGTGAATTTTGGCACCATTTTGTAAAAGACATTCCTAGCGGGAAAATAAAATCAAATTAATTTTTAAAAGTGCCTGAATAATCCTGTAATCTGTAAGTACTTAATCATTTTTATTTTTTATTCAGCCAGTTCACCTGGAACAAAGTATGAAGATAGTTCATTTGTGAATGTATTATAATTGTAATAGAATTATAAATATAAATAGTAAACTATAGATTTATTCGAAACGAAATTAATATAATCGCTGTTCTACTACTCGTCGTAGCCTTCAGTGCGTCGATGAAATCGTAACCGTTCATAGTCATAACCCCAGTCGATATTCGTTTGTACGTCAACTAGTCCACAGAATTAACTAGTTAATCGACTAGTCGACGTATGCACGTAGACGGTCTCGTTTCGTTGACGAAAAAACTATCGACGACTCATCTCTACTATCGACGACTCATCTCTAGTTTCGGCCGTTACGAACTATTTATAAACTGGCCGTGTGACGTTTTGAACGGAACGTGCCGTCATTGGTCGAGTTTTGTCAGTTTGACGGCCCGCCCATAAGAAGACTGTCGACGCGCTCACAGTATAAATACCGTCTGAAATCGAAAACTCACGAACTAGAGATGAGTCGTCGATAGTTTTTTCGTCAACGAAACGAGACCGTCTACGTGCATACGTCGACTAGTCGATTAACTAGTTAATTCTGTGGACTAGTTGACGTACAAACGAATATCAACTGGGGTTATGACTATGAAGTTATGAACGGTTACGATTTCATCGACGCACTGAAGGCTACGACGAGTAGTAGAACAGCTATTATATTAATTTCGTTTCGAATAAATCTATAGTTTACTATTTATATTTATAATTCTATTACAATTATAATACATTCACAAATGAACTATCTTCATACTTTGTTCCAGGTGAACTGGCTGAATAAAAAATAAAAATGATTAAGTACTTACAGATTACAGGATTATTCAGGCACTTTTAAAAATTAATTTGATTTTATTTTCACATATCAATTATAAATAACATTTTGTATCATTTTTAGTGAGTTTTTTTGTAGATTTTGTTTTGTATTATACATATACAGTGCCCATTATGTATTTTTAAAATATTTCAACTATCTCGATTTACATAACTTAATATTTACACTTTTGATAAACTAGCTATAAGTAGGTACCTATATTATACACAAACAAAACATTAAACTCAACTCACAAAACAACAAGAAAACTGAACTATTTTAAACTTCAACAAAAAAAAGAAAAATATTCATAACAATATCAACGCAAAATGACAAACAAATACAAACCGATTATTATCTCCGCTCACTCATAGAGTTGAAAGTAATAATATAACCGTATTAAGACTAATACCGTACCGCGCGTCGCATAGACGTTCGACGTAACAAACGACCAAGTTAAATTGTACAATGTACACGACACACGTTTACGTGTCACGTTGCATTATACGGTTCGACTAGCGAATTTTGACGTTTATGAATTCAACTAGTCGACGGGTAAACTGAACAAAGGAGCAAGTTTGCACGATTCTACTTTCGAAAATTCAACTATAGTTAAATTCAACTAGTCCATGCGTAGACGGTCAACGGTCGTTTCGTTTTCAGTAGATCAACGTTGATTTTAACTAGTTCGTTCATTCAACGCCCACCACTATCACGAACAGTTGCCTGTTGGAATTGAAACGGTCAACGTCGTATTGAATATATTTTTTTTCTCGACTATTATTTCGAATTGATCAAAGATGACAGGTCGCGGTAAAGGAGGTAAGGGTTTGGGAAAAGGTGGCGCCAAACGTCATCGTAAAGTGTTGCGCGATAACATCCAGGGCATCACGAAACCCGCTATCCGTCGTCTAGCACGTCGCGGTGGCGTCAAGCGTATATCAGGTCTCATCTACGAGGAGACTCGAGGTGTTCTCAAAGTCTTTTTGGAAAACGTCATCCGTGACGCTGTCACCTACACCGAACACGCCAAGAGGAAAACGGTCACCGCCATGGACGTTGTATACGCATTGAAACGTCAAGGTCGTACCCTTTACGGTTTTGGCGGTTAAATCCACGGACCACGTTAATGGCCATTACGCAATTAAACCATGAAGTTTAAATATACGATCATGCGCGCTCGTCTCGTTTAAAGACAACAACAACAACCGGCTCTTTTCAGAGCCACCAATTTCTTATCGAATATGTTCGTGACAATGCTATGAGCTATTAAAAATAATACCAACGTATCAAATACATTTTTTTATATTTATTATATAATTAACTATATTATCGACGTAACTGAATGTCGTCTTGAAAACAATTATTAATTATAATTTTTTAGTTGGTAGTCAAATTACGTAATTTTTTTCATGTAAGTATTTTATTTGGCACAATGAAAATAATTTGCAGAATAAGTTGAACATTTATTTGTAAACATCGGTTACTTTTATTTAAAGAGCGCTATATTATGTTCTTACAATGCACGTGCGACTTGTAGACATATTATATAGGTGCGCGGGTGGTATGGGCTCAACGCGCACGTTTGATCTAGTCAACGTGCCGCGTCGTTCCGGGTATCTGATGTCTGAACCAATTAAAAGTCACACGCTATTACACTATAAAAAAATATACATAATAATATAACAAATATTCAGTCTTGTTCATTTTGTTGACGCCACTGTGCGTATAGAATTTGGTTTTATTTATTTTCAATAGATGGCAATTGTGTCATGGGAAGATTTCAATATTTTTATTCTCACGATTGCAAGTTTGATTGAATAGTTGCTGTTTAACTTTGCAATGAATCAGTTCGTTTGATTTAGTAGTGAGTAGCATTTCGATATTAGTTTGAATAAGTAACGCATGGACGTTCGGTCAATGCAGTTTTGTTTAATTATTGGGCATTGATAGTCGATCAATGCAATTTGTTTATTACACTGATATTGGTTCAGTGAAGTATATTGATAATTTTGTTCAATTCAGTTTTTGATTTAAAAGTCGCAATTGATATTTGATCAATCCAGTATTGTTTGAAAAGTGTTCAGTTTTCCTTTACTTTCCATTCCCTTAAACTGAAATTCATCAACAGCAAGGAAGCATCAACATATTGGTAAGTCGATTTTATCACTAACTGAATATTAGCTATTAAAAAATACAGTCCACTTAAAGTTTAGAATACCGGCAAAGACATTTTGGTCCTAACCGGTTATCAAACATTTTGGTCATTCGGACATGTGATGAATCAGATAATGGACAACCCTGTTATTGAAATGATTACACAAAGCTATGTTATACAACTTATTTTGTAGTATAAAATGAAATTACCTTTACTTTAAATTGCTTATTATATTTCCAAATTTCTACAAGTTAAGAACTAAATAAAATAATATAAATTCAATTCAGTGTTGTTATTTGAGTAAAAAATAAAACACGTAAATATTATATGGTGGCAGCGCAAAGTGTGACGTTTCAAAATTACAAAATGGAGACTAAAGTACCAAACGATATGATTTTTCATGGAAATGTATCGGGGAACTGGAAATTATGGTTGCAAAAATTTAATTTGTATATCATTGCAAGTGGTAAAACTAAAAAGCCTGATGAAGAGAAAATCGCAATACTACTGAACTTGATTGGTGAAGAAGGACTAATAATCTACAATACTTTCGAATACGATGAAGATGAATCTGATAAAAAACTAGAAACAGTAATCAAGAAATTTGAAGAGCATTGTAATCCCATTAAAAATGAAGTATTTGAACACTGTCAATTTTTCAGAAGAAATCAGCTACCCAATGAAACGTTCGATCAGTTCTTGACTGAAATAAAAAAATTAGCAAATAATTGTGAATTTGGAAATCTAAAGGATACCTTGTTACGTGACAGAATTGTACTGGGTGTAAGTGATAAACGAGCACAAGAACAGTTATTGCGTATTACTGATTTAAAATTAGAACAAGCTGTAAAAATTTGCCGTACTATGGAAAGTAGTGGTTTAAATCAAAAGCTGATTAACGCTGAATTGTCCAACTCGGAACAAGTAGACCATATATATATTATGAGCACTGTGGTTGAAACAATAACAATCAAGAAAGCAAGGTTACTTCTTACCACAACAGATTTATTAATTATATTATGAAGTTCATTATCGAAACGCTGTTTGTTAAGTGGAATAGTTAACAGTCGATGTATCATACTTTGGAAGGTCGCTTGTTTGTGCATTAAAGGGTGATTGGAATGACTCATTATATATCTGTTGTTGTTCGTCGGTTTACGATAAATGTCAAATTCAAATGAGTCTTTATTTCTGTAGATCATGAGATCTAAAAACGGAATACTGTTGTCGGTTTCTATTTCATGAGTAAATTTAATGGATGGATATCTACTGTTGAGATCAACCAGGAAACTATTGATATCGTACTTACTAGTATCGAAGATGGCAAAAATATCGTCAACGTACCTAAACCAAACACGGGGGAAATATTTAAAATCCTTTTTAATTTTCGATTCTAAGTTGCTCATAAATAAGTTCGCAATAAATGGGGAGAGACAATTGCCCATAGCCGTACCAGAGTGTTGTTTATAAAAATTACAGTTGAATTGAAAGAAGTTATTGTTCATGCAAGTTTCAGTTAATTTTAAGTATTCATTAATTCTGCCTAGATCTATATTATTTAACAAGAGAAAATTTTCTAAATGTTTAAGAGTCTCATCAATGGGAATACTAGGAAAAAGAGCACATACATCAAAAGACACTAATAATTCATTACTATTTAATTTAATATCTTTAATCTTATTTACTAATTCCAAGCTGTTTTTAATAGAGAACTGGTCATGAATTTGTTGCATTTTACTAAATTCCGTAGTTAACCATTTAGATAAATTATAAGTAGGGGAGTCTATATTATTAACAATAGGTCTCATTGATTTGCCCGGTTTATGAATTTTGGGTAAACAGTACATTTTCGGTAACACCGGGTTAGAAGTTATGAATTTAGATACATCTTTTTTAGGTATAAGTAAAGGGCACTGTTTTAAACAATTTTTAACGTTATTCACGAATCTGGGAAGTGGGTTCTTGGGCATGTTGATGTACGGTCCTTCTTGGAGTAATTTATTACTTCTGTCAAAGTAGTCTTGTTTGTCAAGAATCACCACAGTGTTTCCTTTGTCCGCCTTTAAGTAAAAACAATCTTTATTCTTAAGGTTTTTTAAAATAGATAAATTTTTATTTACATTATCACGATGATTACTTTTGGATAGATTGTCGGTCAATTGTAATTTACACGCGTTCCTAATATAATTTTTATCTTGGTCATTTAAATGTTTAATACCGGTTTCAATATCGGCAATTAAGTTGATTAAATTGGGTTTCACAGGGACCGAATGTTTTAAACCATATGATAGAAGCCTCATTTCTTCAGGATGGAAGATGATAGAAGATTCGTTTTTAACCAGGTTATTAGTTGACGGGTTGTTGTATGTCTGTTTAGAGTTAACAGGTTTCAGTCTTTTAAATTTCTTACCAATGCGACGTATTTTATGTTCGTATTTAAGTGAATTAACAACATTCACTTTTAGTAAAAAACTATCCCAATCTATTTTTGGCATTAAATTACTCAATTTTAAATGTAACTGATACAATTCTATTTCTAATTTTGATAATTTACTATGCAAATATTGTATTTCTAAATTAAGCCATTTTGTTTTAGCCGCCTCCTTAGCCTTTTTAACACGTTCGTTAACAGTCTTATTTTTAAAATCAGTAACAAAATTAGGGAAAATATTAGCTTTTTTACATTTAATTAAAAATTTAATATCCGCCCGTAAGAATTTAATTCTAAGATTATATTTAAAAAATAAATTAAGCTCGTTTGGCCGAACAGCCATATTAATATATATATTATGAGCACTGTGGTTGAAACAATAACAATCAAGAAAGCAAGGTTACTTCTTACCACAACAGATTTATTAATTGAATGTACATTTCGAGAGCAAAGCTCCCATCTTCAGCAAACACTACACTAAATATATAACACAAAATCCTTAATTTAAATACAATTCAGGTAAAAAAATAATAGATATCATTAACTATAACCTAAACCATAGACCCAAACATGTGAAATGGTCAGGTAACAGAAATCTTGAGATCCAGGGAATCGGGGTCTTCGTCGTTGACCAATCTGTAAATAAAAGCAAAAAACACACCGAAAACAAACTATCGAGACAAAAGATCAAATAATGCTGAATAAGGAATAGGACCGTTGTCTGAATTTAAGAGTTTATGGGTATCTCCTTTAGCTATGTAAATACTCTCGAAGCTATCTAGTTGATGTTTATTATTTACTGTTTTAAGCAAACTTAAATTATTTATGCTGATGTCATGGTTGGTTTCTAAAATATGGTTAGCCACACTAGATTTTTCCGGTCTACAAAATTTAATATGCGAGAAGTGTTCTTTCCATCTTGTAGTAATTTGACGTCGGGTTTGTCCTATGTATAGTTTGTCACATGTACCGCAATTAATTTGGTAAATACCTGACTTTTCTAAAGTGGGAGTGCTGTCTTTGGGGTTACCTAAGAATTTACTAATACTATTGTCGTTTTTAAAGGCCTTAATTAAATTTACATTTTTGAATATATTATCTAAACCTTTAGTAAGAATGGGATCATACGTTATACCGATATATTTTAATTGATGATTGTCCGCAATTAATGTCGTACTATTTCTCAAATTTAATTTAACTTTTTTCCTTTTAAGAATTTTTAAAACCATATCTTTAGGATAACCGTTTAATTTCGCTATATTAATTATATTATGAAGTTCATTATCGAAACGCTGTTTGTTAAGTGGAATAGTTAACAGTCGATGTATCATACTTTGGAAGGTCGCTTGTTTGTGCATTAAAGGGTGATTGGAATGACTCATTATATATCTGTTGTTGTTCGTCGGTTTACGATAAATGTCAAATTCAAATGAGTCTTTATTTCTGTAGATCATGAGATCTAAAAACGGAATACTGTTGTCGGTTTCTATTTCATGAGTAAATTTAATGGATGGATATCTACTGTTGAGATCAACCAGGAAACTATTGATATCGTACTTACTAGTATCGAAGATGGCAAAAATATCGTCAACGTACCTAAACCAAACACGGGGGAAATATTTAAAATCCTTTTTAATTTTCGATTCTAAGTTGCTCATAAATAAGTTCGCAATAAATGGGGAGAGACAATTGCCCATAGCCGTACCAGAGTGTTGTTTATAAAAATTACAGTTGAATTGAAAGAAGTTATTGTTCATGCAAGTTTCAGTTAATTTTAAGTATTCATTAATTCTGCCTAGATCTATATTATTTAACAAGAGAAAATTTTCTAAATGTTTAAGAGTCTCATCAATGGGAATACTAGGAAAAAGAGCACATACATCAAAAGACACTAATAATTCATTACTATTTAATTTAATATCTTTAATCTTATTTACTAATTCCAAGCTGTTTTTAATAGAGAACTGGTCATGAATTTGTTGCATTTTACTAAATTCCGTAGTTAACCATTTAGATAAATTATAAGTAGGGGAGTCTATATTATTAACAATAGGTCTCATTGATTTGCCCGGTTTATGAATTTTGGGTAAACAGTACATTTTCGGTAACACCGGGTTAGAAGTTATGAATTTAGATACATCTTTTTTAGGTATAAGTAAAGGGCACTGTTTTAAACAATTTTTAACGTTATTCACGAATCTGGGAAGTGGGTTCTTGGGCATGTTGATGTACGGTCCTTCTTGGAGTAATTTATTACTTCTGTCAAAGTAGTCTTGTTTGTCAAGAATCACCACAGTGTTTCCTTTGTCCGCCTTTAAGTAAAAACAATCTTTATTCTTAAGGTTTTTTAAAATAGATAAATTTTTATTTACATTATCACGATGATTACTTTTGGATAGATTGTCGGTCAATTGTAATTTACACGCGTTCCTAATATAATTTTTATCTTGGTCATTTAAATGTTTAATACCGGTTTCAATATCGGCAATTAAGTTGATTAAATTGGGTTTCACAGGGACCGAATGTTTTAAACCATATGATAGAAGCCTCATTTCTTCAGGATGGAAGATGATAGAAGATTCGTTTTTAACCAGGTTATTAGTTGACGGGTTGTTGTATGTCTGTTTAGAGTTAACAGGTTTCAGTCTTTTAAATTTCTTACCAATGCGACGTATTTTATGTTCGTATTTAAGTGAATTAACAACATTCACTTTTAGTAAAAAACTATCCCAATCTATTTTTGGCATTAAATTACTCAATTTTAAATGTAACTGATACAATTCTATTTCTAATTTTGATAATTTACTATGCAAATATTGTATTTCTAAATTAAGCCATTTTGTTTTAGCCGCCTCCTTAGCCTTTTTAACACGTTCGTTAACAGTCTTATTTTTAAAATCAGTAACAAAATTAGGGAAAATATTAGCTTTTTTACATTTAATTAAAAATTTAATATCCGCCCGTAAGAATTTAATTCTAAGATTATATTTAAAAAATAAATTAAGCTCGTTTGGCCGAACAGCCATATTAATATATATATTATGAGCACTGTGGTTGAAACAATAACAATCAAGAAAGCAAGGTTACTTCTTACCACAACAGATTTATTAATTGAATGTACATTTCGAGAGCAAAGCTCCCATCTTCAGCAAACACTACACTAAATATATAACACAAAATCCTTAATTTAAATACAATTCAGGTAAAAAAATAATAGATATCATTAACTATAACCTAAACCATAGACCCAAACATGTGAAATGGTCAGGTAACAGAAATCTTGAGATCCAGGGAATCGGGGTCTTCGTCGTTGACCAATCTGTAAATAAAAGCAAAAAACACACCGAAAACAAACTATCGAGACAAAAGATCAAATAATGCTGAATAAGGAATAGGACCGTTGTCTGAATTTAAGAGTTTATGGGTATCTCCTTTAGCTATGTAAATACTCTCGAAGCTATCTAGTTGATGTTTATTATTTACTGTTTTAAGCAAACTTAAATTATTTATGCTGATGTCATGGTTGGTTTCTAAAATATGGTTAGCCACACTAGATTTTTCCGGTCTACAAAATTTAATATGCGAGAAGTGTTCTTTCCATCTTGTAGTAATTTGACGTCGGGTTTGTCCTATGTATAGTTTGTCACATGTACCGCAATTAATTTGGTAAATACCTGACTTTTCTAAAGTGGGAGTGCTGTCTTTGGGGTTACCTAAGAATTTACTAATACTATTGTCGTTTTTAAAGGCCTTAATTAAATTTACATTTTTGAATATATTATCTAAACCTTTAGTAAGAATGGGATCATACGTTATACCGATATATTTTAATTGATGATTGTCCGCAATTAATGTCGTACTATTTCTCAAATTTAATTTAACTTTTTTCCTTTTAAGAATTTTTAAAACCATATCTTTAGGATAACCGTTTAATTTCGCTATATTAATTATATTATGAAGTTCATTATCGAAACGCTGTTTGTTAAGTGGAATAGTTAACAGTCGATGTATCATACTTTGGAAGGTCGCTTGTTTGTGCATTAAAGGGTGATTGGAATGACTCATTATATATCTGTTGTTGTTCGTCGGTTTACGATAAATGTCAAATTCAAATGAGTCTTTATTTCTGTAGATCATGAGATCTAAAAACGGAATACTGTTATCGGTTTCTATTTCATGAGTAAATTTAATGGATGGATATCTACTGTTGAGATCAACCAGGAAACTATTGATATCGTACTTACTAGTATCGAAGATGGCAAAAATATCGTCAACGTACCTAAACCAAACACGGGGGAAATATTTAAAATCCTTTTTAATTTTCGATTCTAAGTTGCTCATAAATAAGTTCGCAATAAATGGGGAGAGACAATTGCCCATAACCGTACCAGAGTGTTGTTTATAAAAATTACAGTTGAATTGAAAGAAGTTATTGTTCATGCAAGTTTCAGTTAATTTTAAGTATTCATTAATTCTGCCTAGATCTATATTATTTAACAAGAGAAAATTTTCTAAATGTTTAAGAGTCTCATCAATGGGAATACTAGGAAAAAGAGCACATACATCAAAAGACACTAATAATTCATTACTATTTAATTTAATATCTTTAATCTTATTTACTAATTCCAAGCTGTTTTTAATAGAGAACTGGTCATGAATTTGTTGCATTTTACTAAATTCCGTAGTTAACCATTTAGATAAATTATAAGTAGGGGAGTCTATATTATTAACAATAGGTCTCATTGATTTGCCCGGTTTATGAATTTTGGGTAAACAGTACATTTTCGGTAACACCGGGTTAGAAGTTATGAATTTAGATACATCTTTTTTAGGTATAAGTAAAGGGCACTGTTTTAAACAATTTTTAACGTTATTCACGAATCTGGGAAGTGGGTTCTTGGGCATGTTGATGTACGGTCCTTCTTGGAGTAATTTATTACTTCTGTCAAAGTAGTCTTGTTTGTCAAGAATCACCACAGTGTTTCCTTTGTCCGCCTTTAAGTAAAAACAATCTTTATTCTTAAGGTTTTTTAAAATAGATAAATTTTTATTTACATTATCACGATGATTACTTTTGGATAGATTGTCGGTCAATTGTAATTTACACGCGTTCCTAATATAATTTTTATCTTGGTCATTTAAATGTTTAATACCGGTTTCAATATCGGCAATTAAGTTGATTAAATTGGGTTTCACAGGGACCGAATGTTTTAAACCATATGATAGAAGCCTCATTTCTTCAGGATGGAAGATGATAGAAGATTCGTTTTTAATGTTAAAAATCAAAAATCATACAACTATCAGTTTTCGGGCTCTGATCAACGAAATAATCAAGCACGTCAAAATCGAATGATGTCAAATAACGATCAACAAACAAACCAACCACAAAATTTTTGTTGCACGCGTTGTGGATTGAACCACCCAAAAAACCGCTGTTTAGCTATAAATCGTATTTGCTCTAAATGCCACAAGAAGGGCCACTACAACAAAATGTGCAGATCGAAACAAGTTCATGATGTGACGGCTGAACCTACTAACTCTGATGGCTACTGTAATAATGAAGAAAATTCAAACGTTTCGCCAAATGTCGCATGGACAGTTACAAGCAATGTAAATAGTATGGAACGGATTGAAAAAATCTGGATGAATAATAACAAAATCACGGTGAAAATTGATACCGGAAGCTCTGTTAATATAATAAATTATGCTGATTATAAATTAACTGATGTCAATAAACTTGAGCATAGTAACATAAATTTAACATCATATTCGGGTCATCAAATTAAAATTGCAGGAATTGTTAATTTAAAATGCAGATACAAAAACAATGAAGCAATTTTGCCTTTTCATGTGCTAGATACAGCATCAAAACAATGTTCTATTTTGGGTCTGAATGGAATTCTTGATTTAAAAATTTTAACAAGACAGACAGAAATTTTTGAAATTACATACAAATCCGTTGATGATATTATTAGCGATTATGAGCATATATTTAATGGCATTGGTCAGTTGAAGAAAACATGTAAACTAACTTTACAAGATAATGCTGTACCTTATATAAGTGGTGCAAGAAAAATACCATACGCTCTACGTGATAAAGTTAAAGACAAATTAGATCAGATGGTTAAAGATGGCTTAATTGAACAAGTAAATGAGCCGACAAACTGGGTACATCCAATAGTAGTTGCACCTAAATCAAATAACGACATAAGAATTTGCATGGATCCGAGGGCTTTGAACAAATACATCAAGCGTGAACATTTTCAAATTCCAACTCAAGAAACTTTATTTTCTGAGCTACATGGGTCTAAATATTTTACACTACTTGATGCATCTTCTGCTTTTCTACAAATACCGCTGGATAAAGATAGCTCTTCCTTGTGTACTATTATAACGCCTTTTGGAAGATATCGTTACAAACGTCTTCCTTACGGGATATCTTTGGCTCCAGAGTTTTTTCAAAAAACTGTTACTGAAATCTTATATGGATTACCTGTATTGATTTATTTTGATGATATACTTATACATGCGGCTGATATTGAAAGTCATAATAATATTTTGAAAAGTGTCTTAGAGCGTCTGTCTAAAGCTGGTCTCACACTGAATAAAAATAAATCAAAATTTGCACAAAAAGAAATTAATTTTTTGGGTCATGTCATAAACGGCCAAGGAATAGCTGTGGATAAAGAAAAAATAATTGCTATTGAAAAAATGTCAGCGCCTATCAATGTCAAGGAATTACAACGTTTTTTGGGCATGATTACATATCTTGCTAAATTTATTCCAAATTTGTCATCTGAAACTGCAATTCTACGAAATCTTCTGAGTAACAAAACCGAATGGGTTTGGACTAACAATGAGCAACAATGTTTTGACAATTTAAAAAGACTAGTAACAAGCACACCGGTCTTGTCATATTTTAATCCGATGAAAAAAATTACACTGTCTGTGGATGCGAGCAGCTACGGGATTGGGGCTGTAATCCTACAAGATGGACATCCGTTGGAATATGCATCTGTTTCTTTAACACCAAGTCAACAGCGCTGGAATCAAATTGAAAAAGAGTTACTGGCGGCTGTATTTGGATGCGAACGATTTCACTATTATTTGTATTACACAACTTTTATATTAGAAACCGATCATCGACCGCTTCTGGGTATTGTAAAAAAGTCGCTTGACGATCTATCGCCCAGATTGCAACGTCTAATGATACGCCTTTTGAGGTATCAACCAGAATTTGTTTATGTTCCGGGTAAAAAACTTCAAGTCGCAGATACTCTCAGTCGCTGTCCAAATGATATAAAAATAGATACAACTGATATTGACGAAAATTTAAAAGTTAATTCTGTAATTATGACTTCTCAAGATAATGAAAAACGTTTATTGGCAGCCATCGATGCTGATGAAGTTTTGAAAAAAATTAAAATGTATTGTTTAACTGGATGGCCTGCTCACAAAACTAATATGAATCCGACTTTAAAGAGATTTTGGTCTGTCAAAAATGATATTTACGTACATCAAAATGTGCTATTTTATAAAAAACGAATCATTATTCCTGACGCACTAAAGAACGAGTTCTTAAAATTACTTCACAAAACTCATCAAGGAGTTGTCTTCTGCAAAAATTTGGCACGAGAAATTTTTTATTGGCCTGGTATGATGACTGACGTTGAAAAAACTGTCCTGAATTGCCTAACTTGTCAACTGTATTCAAAATCAAATACAAGTGAACCACTGACACCACACAATGTTCCAGACTTACCATGGCATAAGGTAGGAATCGACTTCAAATTTCATAATAATACCGATTTTTTAGTTTTAGTGGACTACTTCAGCAAATTTGTCGTCATAAATAAATTAAATAATAAAACTGCCAGATCTGTAATAGAATGTTTAAAAAATATTTTTGCAAATCACGGCCTTGTAAATGAAATTTTTACCGACAATGGTCCGCCATTTAATTCAGCAGAATTTGCGGAATTCGCACAAAAATATAATATCAAGTTAACTACGTCGAGTCCTAGATATCCAAAATCAAACGGCATGATAGAACGACATATTCAAATTGTAAAAAGTATGTTAAATAAAGCAGACGACGAAGATTTACTGCTTGCTGCGTTGAATTACAACATCACACCTAAACAGAATTTACCAGCTCCATGTAATCTGTTGATGGGCAGAAATTTACGCACAATTATACCTGTTCCTGAAATATATTTACAACCAAATTATTCCATAAGAGGGGTGAAGCACAAGTTGAAGCAAAATCAGCAAAAACAAAAAACTTATTTTGATCGCAAATCTAAAGAATTGGAGACACTTCAACCAAACCAGCGTGTTATAGTGCAAGATAAAATACGATCTTGGAAACCAGGTGTAATAGTTAAAAAATTTGGACCAAATGACTATTCCGTAAAACTCGACAACGACGTCGTTTATCGCCGTAATCGTCAATTTATAAAATTATTGCGAGAACCTAGCTCCGGCAGTTCAAGAATCAGCAACAACGCAAATTCAAATTCGTCTCCGTATAGTCTAAGAGATCGCAGTAAAATTAAGCAGCCAATGAAATACTAATATTATTATATTATATAGTATTGAATATATTGAATTAATTATTTTTCAGCTTATTGTATCAAAATGTTCTTTTGTTTTGTTTTATACTTGTGTAATAATTTCAAGTTAAAAAAAAGGGGCATGTGATGAATCAGATAATGGACAACCCTGTTATTGAAATGATTACACAAAGCTATGTTATACAACTTATTTTGTAGTATAAAATGAAATTACCTTTACTTTAAATTGCTTATTATATTTCCAAATTTCTACAAGTTAAGAACTAAATAAAATAATATAAATTCAATTCAGTGTTGTTATTTGAGTAAAAAATAAAACACGTAAATATTATAGGACACAACACATTTTAAACCAAATTTTGTTAAAATAGTTTGTTAAAAGAAAACTGAACTTGATAAATAAAAAAAAAAACTATTGTCCGTCGGTCGTGTCATAGGAAAGGTTACGGTAGCCTGGCATGAAGGATGGGGGGCGGGATGTCGGTCCAGAGTGGCTGAAATAGGGCTACGTGGTTTTATGAACGCTCTCTTACGTGGTGATACATAGGTTAATAATTTATTAGTTTCTAAATAAAACCGTACAATTTAGAAGTTTTTTTTTTTTTTTCTTTATCTATTTTTATTTCCTGGTTTTTAGTTTGATTTTTGGCTTGCATCGTTGCGCAAACTCCTCAGAATCAGCTATAGTTATCATAGTATTGTATTGTCATCGAAACTACGAACACGTGTGCAAAATTTTAACTCAATCGTTTAATGGGAAGTAGGCAAAATTATATTATCGAATTATGGCCAATATTGCGGATAGATGCACGTATAATATAATATTACCGTTTTTTTATCGATCAATTATAAAAACTATTCTTTTCTATTTGACTCAAAAATTAAATTATTAAATAAACTGTCGGCTCATAAGCAAAACGAACTTATCTACAAAATGTTTGGTGGTCCTGAAAAGGACCGGTTTTTTTTTTTTTATTTTTTAATTTGAAATGCCGTCGTCGCAGTCATTGTGTTACGTTGGACTTAAGCTTTCTTTTCAGTTTTCTTTGGCAATAGGACGGTCTGAATGTTCGGCAATACACCGCCTTGGGCGATGGTGACGCCGGAAAGCAATTTGTTCAGTTCTTCGTCGTTTCGGATTGCCAACTGCAAATGACGCGGAATGATACGTGTTTTTTTATTGTCGCGAGCCGCATTGCCGGCCAATTCGAGAACTTCGGCGGCGAGATATTCCATCACGGCGGCCAAATACACAGGAGCTCCGGCACCGACACGCTCGGCATAATTGCCTTTGCGCAGCAGACGATGGATACGTCCGACCGGGAACTGTAGTCCGGCTCTACTTGAACGGGACTTTGCCTTTCCCTTCACTTTGCCACCTTTGCCACGGCCTGACATGTTTTTTCTTTAGCTGTTTATTTATTTCTTTATAAAATAATACGAAAAGCACTCGAACACAGTGCGTAGTGCTTGGCGAGAAATTACGAGTCGAATGAGCCGGCGCCAGCCGTTTCAGTGTTTATATGGATCGAGAGTCTCTAACGCAGCGACCAATCACAGACGAAACAGCTGCCGTTAGAGTGCCTGTACAGACTATATATACAAAGTCCACAGTGTGCTGCACATTCGACAGAAGTCTTTCGACCGTTGAGCCGTAAGCACGTGTCATTTGTATTCAGATAGTACAGAGTTGTATTTCGTCAATAAATAATAATGCCGCCTAAAACTAGTGGTAAAGCCGCCAAAAAAGCTGGCAAAGCGCAAAAGAACATCTCAAAAAGCGACAAGAAGAAGAAGCGCAAAAGGAAGGAAAGCTACGCCATTTACATTTACAAAGTTTTGAAACAAGTTCATCCCGACACCGGTATTTCGAGCAAAGCCATGAGCATCATGAACAGTTTTGTCAACGATATTTTCGAACGAATTGCCGCCGAAGCATCGCGATTGGCGCATTACAACAAACGTTCAACAATCACCAGCCGGGAAATTCAAACTGCCGTTCGTCTGCTTTTACCGGGTGAACTTGCCAAGCACGCCGTCAGCGAAGGCACAAAGGCCGTCACCAAATATACCAGTTCAAAATAGAAGATCAATTAATAACGTAACCTATTTGTGTCACAGAAGAAGAAGAAGCATCCTGCAATACTATTAGTGTTGTCTAAACAAAACTGGTTCTTTTCAGAACCACCAATTATTTTCAAAAATAAGTTCAAAGGCGTTATGGCAAAAAAATTTACCTATATATTTTATATTGTTTTGATCTCTGCGTTTCTCTTATTTTTCTTTTTTAATGTAATATAACCTATATAATATTTTGTATATTCGATACCTACTTACAATACAGTTCACGCGATTGAGATGAAATATAATCGGGACCGTACTTACTATTAAATCATTATCATTTGTATTATTTCTTCGATTATAATATTATTTATATAATATTTCCTCTTATTTATCTAATAGGAAACAGTGCGTATCAATTTATTAATCAGGCAAATAAATTTTACGTTTCTAATGAGGTATATTGTGGCAATGGCGTGCCTCAGGGTAGTGTTCTTAGTCCTCTGTTGTTTATAATATTTATTAATGATTTACCAGCTTATTTGAAAACTAATGACATTATTATGTATGCTGATGACATATCGATAATTGTCACTGCCGAAACTGGTCAACATCTTGAGATATGTGCAAATTCTATTCTTAATAAAATGGCAAATTGGTTCAACGCCAATAAACCTTAGCAAAACACATTATCTCTGCTTTAAAACTAATAGAAATAAAAATAAATTTCAACTTAAATATTTCCATAAATAATAATATTGTTAATACTATTTCTGTTATTAAATTTCTTGGTGTACATCTTGAACATACTCTAACTTGGAGCATCCAATGCTCTGAAATAATAAAAAAGTTAAAAAGTTTGTGCTTTCTTTTTCGCAACTTAAAAAATATCGTTGGAATTGACACTCTTTTAATGCTCTATTACAGTCATGTATATTCTAGATTGAGATATGGAGTAATCTTTTGGGGTAGCTCGTCTCAATCCAGAAATGTTTTCACATGGCAGAAAAAAATATTACGAATAATATATGGTCTTAAACCCCGAGATTCATGTTTACCTATATTTAAAAAATATAAAATATTAACACTTCCATGCATATACATTTTAGAAACGATACTATACATAAAGTTAAACATGCAGTGTGTTTTTAAATACAACAACGATGAACATGACTACAATACTAGACTTGGTTCCGCAATCAGACTACCAAAGTGTAATTTAGAATTATATAAACAAGGACCACAATATATGGGTCAAAAATTATTCAACCATTTACGTTTGTGTAAAAATTTTAAAATTTTCAAAATTAAAAACAAATATTTCGGCTATATTAAAAGAAAAATGTTTTTATGACGTTAAGTCTTTTTTTGATAGCCCTGTTTATTGTGTTTGTACACCTGTTATATAACTTTTCTATTTTTTTATGTGCCATTTTATCTCTGTATGTAGCATATATCTGTTATATTCTTATTTCTGTGACACTATTATACAGACTTGTCTGTCGCAATAAAGTTTTCTATCTATCTATCTATCTATGATAGTATACAAATACGTGTCTACACTATATATGTATTTGATTTCAGCGCTTGACGATCGGCAACGGCCATACCATGTTGAAAACACCGGTTCTCGTCCGATCACCGAAGTTAAGCAACATCGGGCGCGGTCAGTACTTGGATGGGTGACCGCTTGGGAACACCGCGTGCCGTTGTCATCGCAATCTTCTTTTTGTTTTTAGTTTTTTTATATATTTGATTGTTTGCAAGTCTCGTACGCCAATATTATAATATCAAAAAATAATGCATTCGCTTCGTATTTTTGTGCTCTACAATATTATTATATATACCTAGGTGGTGTGGTTTTCTTTATATAGGACCTAATGTCACGTTTTTATCCGGAAGCATATTATAGAATTATAGCGACTGATGTGACAGAGTGAGAGAAAGAAAAAAAAAGTCGTCGAGGTGGATAGTGGTAGTTTAGGTCTCACAATTAGTGCAACCCTTGAGATCTACACGATCAACTTTCCATTATGATTAAAAAATAAATCTTAAATAATATGCATTTGATTAATAAGATTAAGTTATATAAATGGTGTTTGGTGAAATGATAAAAATCCTGTTGTTGTTAAGCTCTAAATACATATAGCTGATATTTGAAAGTATCGACTGCCACTAGAACAATCTAGACGCAATGAATCTGTTTCAACAAATCAGTACACCTTTTTGCTGTTTCTTTGTTTGCACAGGGGAAGAAGAAAAAAAATATAATAATAATAATAACAGCTGATCGATTTTGAAAAAAAAAAAAAACGTATATATACACTCTATAGTTTTTAAATACTTATCCTTTTATTTTAGTTTCAGATTAAGAGTCTGTCTTGCGCGTGACATTTAATTTGTTGACAGTTGATTTTTAGGTATGTCACTACTTTTTTATGACGTGACAGTTGATTTTTAGGTGTGTCACTACTATTTTATGATGTGACAGTTGATTTTTGCGTGTGTCACTACTATTTTATGATGTGACAGTTAATTTTTGGGTGTATCAGTACTATTTTCAGCAAAACACTAAATATCTTTTGTGTTTTTCACTACTATTTGTTTCATTTTATTTATTTAATTTTTTTTTTTTTTGCGTGGGGGTAAAGTATTAAAATTGAAATAAAATTTCCAATTTATCCCCGATTTAAGTCCTTTAAAAACGAATAAAGAAAGAAAAAAAATTACTGTCCGTCTTATATTATAAATGTGAATAATGTTCATATTGTACACGTTCGGTAAATTTGTTCCATATGCAATTTTTGTTATTGTTGTTTGTGTCCCTCTTTTTCGGCTTATTTATGCTCGTTCGCGGTTAAAAAAATGCACTTTTTTAAATAAGAATTAGTGTCGATCGCCGCATGAAAATGCATCTGGAGTCTGAACGCCGAACAATTCGGCGAGCGACGCGTGTGTCGGAGTCGAACGGATGAATGTTTTTTTTCAACTATTAATTCGAGACAGCGAGCAGAGCCGACTGTGCAGTCGTTGACTACGATGTTCAGTGATATTGGCGTTAGTTATTTTCGATCAATATTCATTAAGGTGCGTCGGTGAAAATTGTCAAAGTTCAGTGTAAACTCTGCCGAGATTATACTATCGGGAAAGAGGTGCTTTTTCGGCGGCATTGAATCGCATAGAAAATAAACGAGTCGTTTTAGACTTGTGCACGCACTTAAGAAATATTCGTCGAGACTGTTGTCGACGCTCGAATTGACGCTGTATCGATTGTACGTCGTCATAAAGTCGATTCGCTTAGCGCGAACGTCGACATCAAACACAACGTGACAATCTCTTCTGAACGCTGAACGTTCTCTGCACGGTCGTAGCGCTTGCACGACTATCGGCGACTATACGCGTGCGTTCATTCATTCGTTTCGACTGTGCTCTCTGTAGTCTGTACGCTTAGTACTCGCAGCAGTTCGAGATTTTATACGTTGTTAATCGTCACTAACGATTGTTGTAATCATTAATATTTTGGTAATATAATACCGGATATATTTTCGACATGACTGAGACGGCTACAGCACCGGCGTCCGGCGCCGTTGAAAAGACCACTCCCGTCAAGAAGAGTGCGGCGAAAAAAACGGGAGCAGCGCGAAACAAACCGACTCATCCTCCCACATCGGAGATGGTCAACAATGCCATTAAGAATTTGAAAGAACGCGGCGGTTCGTCACTGCAAGCCATCAAAAAATACACCGCTGCCAATTACAAAGTCGACTCGGAAAAACTTGCGCCGTTCATAAAGAAATATCTTAAGGCCGCCGTCACGAACGGATCTTTAGTGCAGACAAAAGGCAAAGGCGCTTCCGGTTCGTTCAAATTGGCTTCGGCAGGCAAACAGGGCTCGTCCGATTCGACGGCTGCTCCGAAGAAGACTAAGCGTCCGGCGAAAGAAAAGAAAGTCGCCGCCACCAAAGCGACCGGCGCCGCTGCGAAAAAAGCAGCTGCCGCTAAAAAACAGTCGGCCGTAAAAAGTGCGAAGAAATCTGCAGCTTCGCCTAAAAAATCGACGACCGCATCGCCGAAATCAAAACCGTCGACGCCGTCCAAGGCCAAGAAAGCGACCAAAGGTCCTACCAAGAAGCCCAAAGCTCATTTATCTCTCTCTCTCTCTGTCACATAAGTCGCTATAATTTTACGTTAGTAAAAATTTATCTTAAAAAAGTGTCGGAAAATCGATTTTTTTAAGTACCGCATGTACGGAATGCTGCTATCAAAAGTTGGGTCTGGAAATTCATTTTCTTCATGAGCCTATATCTCGAAAACTTAAGTGATTTAAAAAATAGTTTTAATTTTTAAACATATATTTTACTTGTCTACCCATACCTAGTTGGAATGCACCTAATACTGAAACACAGTGTATAAACATAGTATTCATTTCACAGTCCTTCTTCCCCCTTAGACTACGCCTATGACAACAAGTCGATCGCGTCACACTTTTAAGATAAAAAGTAGATCTCATATACAGAAAAGTTGGCCACCCCTGCTATAATATATTCTATAATAACATTGTAGAGCACAACAATAACATACGAAGCGAATGTACATCATTTTGTGAGTATCAACGGAAAGATAAAACAACATTTTCGTACGAGACTTGAAAAAATCAAATGAATAAATAAATACAAAAAAAGAAAAAAAAAAAACTAAAAACAAAAAGATTGCAATGACAACGGCACGCGGTGTTCCCAAGCGGTCACCCATCCAAGTACTGACCGCGCCCGATGTTGCTTAACTTCGGTGATCGGACGAGAACCGGTGTTTTCAACATGGTATGGCCGTTGCCGATCGTCAAGCGCTGAAATCAAATACATATATAGTGTAGACACGTATTTGTATACTATCATAGATAGATAGATAGATAGAAAACTTTATTGCGACAGACAAGTCTGTATAATAGTGTCACAGAAATAAGAATATAACAGATATATGCTACATACAGAGATAAAATGGCACATAAAAAAATAGAAAAGTTATATAACAGGTGTACAAACACAATAAACAGGGCTATCAAAAAAAGACTTAACGTCATAAAAACATTTTTCTTTTAATATAGCCGAAATATTTGTTTTTAATTTTGAAAATTTTAAAATTTTTACACAAACGTAAATGGTTGAATAATTTTTGACCCATATATTGTGGTCCTTGTTTATATAATTCTAAATTACACTTTGGTAGTCTGATTGCGGAACCAAGTCTAGTATTGTAGTCATGTTCATCGTTGTTGTATTTAAAAACACACTGCATGTTTAACTTTATGTATAGTATCGTTTCTAAAATGTATATGCATGGAAGTGTTAATATTTTATATTTTTTAAATATAGGTAAACATGAATCTCGGGGTTTAAGACCATATATTATTCGTAATATTTTTTTCTGCCATGTGAAAACATTTCTGGATTGAGACGAGCTACCCCAAAAGATTACTCCATATCTCAATCTAGAATATACATGACTGTAATAGAGCATTAAAAGAGTGTCAATTCCAACGATATTTTTTAAGTTGCGAAAAAGAAAGCACAAACTTTTTAACTTTTTTATTATTTCAGAGCATTGGATGCTTCAAGTTAGAGTATGTTCAAGATGTACACCAAGAAATTTAATAACAGAAATAGTATTAACAATATTATTATTTATGGAAATATTTAAGTTGAAATTTATTTTTATTTCTATTAGTTTTAAAGCAGAGATAATGTGTTTTGCTAAGGTTTATTGGCGTTGAACCAATTTGCCATTTTATCAAGAATAGAATTTGCACATATCTCAAGATGTTGACCAGTTTCGGCAGTGACAATTATCGATATGTCATCAGCATACATAATAATGTCATTAGTTTTCAAATAAGCTGGTAAATCATTAATAAATATTATAAACAACAGAGGAAAAGAACACTACCCTGAGGCACGCCATTGCCACAATATACCTCATTAGAAACGTAAAATTTATTTGCCTGATTAATAAATTGATACGCACTGTTTCCTATTAGATAAATAAGAGGAAATATTATATAAATAATATTATAATCGAAGAAATAATACAAATGATAATGATTTAATAGTAAGTACGGTCCGTATTATATTTCATCTCAATCGCGTGAACTGTATTGTAAGTAGGTATCGAATATACAAAATATTATATAGGTTATATTACATTAAAAAAGAAAAATAAGAGAAACGTAGAGATCAAAACAATATAAAATATATAGGTAAATTTTTTTGCCATAACGCCTTTGAACTTATTTTTGAAAATAATTGGTGGTTCTGAAAAGAACCGGTTTTGTTTAGACAACACTAATAGTATTGCAGGATGCTTCTTCTTCTTCTTCTTCTGTGACACAAATAGGTTACGTTATTAATTGATCTTCTATTTTGAACTGGTATATTTGGTGACGGCCTTTGTGCCTTCGCTGACGGCGTGCTTGGCAAGTTCACCCGGTAAAAGCAGACGAACGGCAGTTTGAATTTCCCGGCTGGTGATTGTTGAACGTTTGTTGTAATGCGCCAATCGCGATGCTTCGGCGGCAATTCGTTCGAAAATATCGTTGACAAAACTGTTCATTATGCTCATGGCTTTGCTCGAAATACCGGTGTCGGGATGAACTTGTTTCAAAACTTTGTAAATGTAAATGGCGTAGCTTTCCTTCCTTTTGCGCTTCTTCTTCTTGTCGCTTTTTGAGATGTTCTTTTGCGCTTTGCCAGCTTTTTTGGCGGCTTTACCACTAGTTTTAGGCGGCATTATTATTTATTGACGAAATACAACTCTGTACTATCTGAATACAAATGACACGTGCTTACGGCTCAACGGTCGAAAGACTTCTGTCGAATGTGCAGCACACTGTGGACTTTGTATATATAGTCTGTACAGGCACTCTAACGGCAGCTGTTTCGTCTGTGATTGGTCGCTGCGTTAGAGACTCTCGATCCATATAAACACTGAAACGGCTGGCGCCGGCTCATTCGACTCGTAATTTCTCGCCAAGCACTACGCACTGTGTTCGAGTGCTTTTCGTATTATTTTATAAAGAAATAAATAAACAGCTAAAGAAAAAACATGTCAGGCCGTGGCAAAGGTGGCAAAGTGAAGGGAAAGGCAAAGTCCCGTTCAAGTAGAGCCGGACTACAGTTCCCGGTCGGACGTATCCATCGTCTGCTGCGCAAAGGCAATTATGCCGAGCGTGTCGGTGCCGGAGCTCCTGTGTATTTGGCCGCCGTGATGGAATATCTCGCCGCCGAAGTTCTCGAATTGGCCGGCAATGCGGCTCGCGACAATAAAAAAACACGTATCATTCCGCGTCATTTGCAGTTGGCAATCCGAAACGACGACGAACTGAACAAATTGCTTTCCGGCGTCACCATCGCCCAAGGCGGTGTATTGCCGAACATTCAGGCCGTCCTATTGCCAAAGAAAACTGAAAAGAAAGCTTAAGTCCAACGTAACACAATGACTGCGACGACGGCATTTCAAATTAAAAAATAAAAAAAAAAAAACCGGTCCTTTTCAGGACCACCAAACATTTTGTAGATAAGTTCGTTTTGCTTATGAGCCGACAGTTTATTTAATAATTTAATTTTTGAGTCAAATAGAAAAGAATAGTTTTTATAATTGATCGATAAAAAAACGGTAATATTATATTATACGTGCATCTATCCGCAATATTGGCCATAATTCGATAATATAATTTTGCCTACTTCCCATTAAACGATTGAGTTAAAATTTTGCACACGTGTTCGTAGTTTCGATGACAATACAATACTATGATAACTATAGCTGATTCTGAGGAGTTTGCGCAACGATGCAAGCCAAAAATCAAACTAAAAACCAGGAAATAAAAATAGATAAAGAAAAAAAAAAAAAAAACTTCTAAATTGTACGGTTTTATTTAGAAACTAATAAATTATTAACCTATGTATCACCACGTAGAGAGCGTTCATAAAACCACGTAGCCCTATTTCAGCCACTCTGGACCGACATCCCGCCCCCCATCCTTCATGCCAGGCTACCGTAACCTTTCCTATGACACGACCGACGGACAATAGTTTTTTTTTTTATTTATCAAGTTCAGTTTTCTTTTAACAAACTATTTTAACAAAATTTGGTTTAAAATGTGTTGTGTCCTATAATATTTACGTGTTTTATTTTTTACTCAAATAACAACACTGAATTGAATTTATATTATTTTATTTAGTTCTTAACTTGTAGAAATTTGGAAATATAATAAGCAATTTAAAGTAAAGGTAATTTCATTTTATACTACAAAATAAGTTGTATAACATAGCTTTGTGTAATCATTTCAATAACAGGGTTGTCCATTATCTGATTCATCACATGCCCCTTTTAACTTGAAATTATTACACAAGTATAAAACAAAACAAAAGAACATTTTGATACAATAAGCTGAAAAATAATTAATTCAATATATTCAATACTATATAATATAATAATATTAGTATTTCATTGGCTGCTTAATTTTACTGCGATCTCTTAGACTATACGGAGACGAATTTGAATTTGCGTTGTTGCTGATTCTTGAACTGCCGGAGCTAGGTTCTCGCAATAATTTTATAAATTGACGATTACGGCGATAAACGACGTCGTTGTCGAGTTTTACGGAATAGTCATTTGGTCCAAATTTTTTAACTATTACACCTGGTTTCCAAGATCGTATTTTATCTTGCACTATAACACGCTGGTTTGGTTGAAGTGTCTCCAATTCTTTAGATTTGCGATCAAAATAAGTTTTTTGTTTTTGCTGATTTTGCTTCAACTTGTGCTTCACCCCTCTTATGGAATAATTTGGTTGTAAATATATTTCAGGAACAGGTATAATTGTGCGTAAATTTCTGCCCATCAACAGATTACATGGAGCTGGTAAATTCTGTTTAGGTGTGATGTTGTAATTCAACGCAGCAAGCAGTAAATCTTCGTCGTCTGCTTTATTTAACATACTTTTTACAATTTGAATATGTCGTTCTATCATGCCGTTTGATTTTGGATATCTAGGACTCGACGTAGTTAACTTGATATTATATTTTTGTGCGAATTCCGCAAATTCTGCTGAATTAAATGGCGGACCATTGTCGGTAAAAATTTCATTTACAAGGCCGTGATTTGCAAAAATATTTTTTAAACATTCTATTACAGATCTGGCAGTTTTATTATTTAATTTATTTATGACGACAAATTTGCTGAAGTAGTCCACTAAAACTAAAAAATCGGTATTATTATGAAATTTGAAGTCGATTCCTACCTTATGCCATGGTAAGTCTGGAACATTGTGTGGTGTCAGTGGTTCACTTGTATTTGATTTTGAATACAGTTGACAAGTTAGGCAATTCAGGACAGTTTTTTCAACGTCAGTCATCATACCAGGCCAACAAAAAATTTCTCGTGCCAAATTTTTGCAGAAGACAACTACTTGATGAGTTTTGTGAAGTAATTTTAAGAACTCGTTCTTTAGTGCGTCAGGAATAATGATTCGTTTTTTATAAAATAGCACATTTTGATGTACGTAAATATCATTTTTGACAGACCAAAATCTCTTTAAAGTCGGATTCATATTAGTTTTGTGAGCAGGCCATCCAGTTAAACAATACATTTTAATTTTTTTCAAAACTTCATCAGCATCGATGGCTGCCAATAAACGTTTTTCATTATCTTGAGAAGTCATAATTACAGAATTAACTTTTAAATTTTCGTCAATATCAGTTGTATCTATTTTTATATCATTTGGACAGCGACTGAGAGTATCTGCGACTTGAAGTTTTTTACCCGGAACATAAACAAATTCTGGTTGATACCTCAAAAGGCGTATCATTAGACGTTGCAATCTGGGCGATAGATCGTCAAGCGACTTTTTTACAATACCCAGAAGCGGTCGATGATCGGTTTCTAATATAAAAGTTGTGTAATACAAATAATAGTGAAATCGTTCGCATCCAAATACAGCCGCCAGTAACTCTTTTTCAATTTGATTCCAGCGCTGTTGACTTGGTGTTAAAGAAACAGATGCATATTCCAACGGATGTCCATCTTGTAGGATTACAGCCCCAATCCCGTAGCTGCTCGCATCCACAGACAGTGTAATTTTTTTCATCGGATTAAAATATGACAAGACCGGTGTGCTTGTTACTAGTCTTTTTAAATTGTCAAAACATTGTTGCTCATTGTTAGTCCAAACCCATTCGGTTTTGTTACTCAGAAGATTTCGTAGAATTGCAGTTTCAGATGACAAATTTGGAATAAATTTAGCAAGATATGTAATCATGCCCAAAAAACGTTGTAATTCCTTGACATTGATAGGCGCTGACATTTTTTCAATAGCAATTATTTTTTCTTTATCCACAGCTATTCCTTGGCCGTTTATGACATGACCCAAAAAATTAATTTCTTTTTGTGCAAATTTTGATTTATTTTTATTCAGTGTGAAACCAGCTTTAGACAGACGCTCTAAGACACTTTTCAAAATATTATTATGACTTTCAATATCAGCCGCATGTATAAGTATATCATCAAAATAAATCAATACAGGTAATCCATATAAGATTTCAGTAACAGTTTTTTGAAAAAACTCTGGAGCCAAAGATATCCCGTAAGGAAGACGTTTGTAACGATATCTTCCAAAAGGCGTTATAATAGTACACAAGGAAGAGCTATCTTTATCCAGCGGTATTTGTAGAAAAGCAGAAGATGCATCAAGTAGTGTAAAATATTTAGACCCATGTAGCTCAGAAAATAAAGTTTCTTGAGTTGGAATTTGAAAATGTTCACGCTTGATGTATTTGTTCAAAGCCCTCGGATCCATGCAAATTCTTATGTCGTTATTTGATTTAGGTGCAACTACTATTGGATGTACCCAGTTTGTCGGCTCATTTACTTGTTCAATTAAGCCATCTTTAACCATCTGATCTAATTTGTCTTTAACTTTATCACGTAGAGCGTATGGTATTTTTCTTGCACCACTTATATAAGGTACAGCATTATCTTGTAAAGTTAGTTTACATGTTTTCTTCAACTGACCAATGCCATTAAATATATGCTCATAATCGCTAATAGAATAGAATAGAATAGAACTTTATTCAATAACATGTCACAATGACAAAGAATGCGTCAGTTAAAAATACAAGATTATAAAATAGAATATAAACAAATGAAATAGTCAAAAAAATTTGTACGGGCACTTGTCTATGAGATAATTAACAACACGTTTTTTAAATAATTTGTAGCTTTTAATGCTTACAATTTCTGCAGGTAAGCTGTCAAATAATTTCACAGCAGAGTAGCGGGGTCCCTTTGTATATAAAGCGAGGTGATGATCGGGAGTGCCGTGATTCAAACGACCTCGCGTATCATAATTGTGATCCGGCAAATGGCGGTGAAAAAGATGTTTATTTCTGAACAGATAACAAACGGACTTTAGTATGTATATCGCATATATTGTCATAATTCTGTGCTTATTAAATATTGGCTTACAAGAATCAGTGGGCTTTAGGTGGTATATTATCCTTAGTATCTTTTTTTGCATTATAAAAGCCCTTTCAATATCCGGAGATTTACCCCAGCACATAATCCCGTAACTCAGTAAAGGGTAGATATAAGCATAATATGCGGTTAGGCATGTCGATATATCACTAATATTGCGAAGACGAAAAATGAGAAATTTAAGTTTGGCTAATTTGGAGCAAACTTTGGCTACGTGCTGTTTCCAAGTGAGATGATTATCTAAAGTGACGCCAAGAAAGTTGTAGGTAGACACTCTATCTATAGGAACACCATCGATTGACAGTGTGACATCAAAATTCAAATCCGGCTGTTTGGCTGAGAACAGCATACACTTTGTCTTTGATTTGTTAAGTTGCAGTTTGTTGTTGATAGTCCAATCAAATATTTCACGAGAGGCACGTGTTGAAGTGTCATACAGCCCTTGCAAATTTTTATTCCGTGTCATTACGGTAGTGTCATCTGCGTACATGACAACGGCAGATGAGTTGTGAAGTGACAGTGGCAAGTCATTAATAAACAATAAAAACAATAAAGGACCTAACGAGGAACCTTGTGGTACACCGCAAGAAATACGCCGCGCAGATGATAAGGAGCTAGCGCTATCACCTGCAATTATTACTTTCTGCGTGCGATTGTCAAGGAAGGATTGAACCCAGGCCAATGTTACACCGCGAACTCCATAAGTCTCTAGTTTATCAAACAAAATAGTATGGTCGATCGAGTCAAATGCTCGGGAAAGGTCAAAAAATGTAACCAGGGGCTTATCACCTTCATCAATAGCACAATATAGTGAGTCAATAATACTGAACATAGCGGACTCTGTGGAGAGATCTTTACGAAAGCCGAACTGGCTGGATGAAAACAGATTAAATTTATTTAAAAACGAAGTTAGTCGCACTTCATAAGCTTTTTCAAAAAGTTTCGAGAAAGATGACAATATAGCGATAGGACGATAATTTTCACAAAACAAACTATCACCTTTACATTTAAAAATTGGTAAGACTTTAGCTACCTTAATTATTTCAGGAAAAGTGCCCGTACGAAATGACATATTAATAAAATTTGTCAACACAGATAAAATATGTATTAAACTAGCTTTAATAATCTTCATTGGCACTTCATCAAATCCAGATGAGTCGGTGCTTATCATCAACGGATTTGTATGTAATTTCAAAAATTTCTGTCGGTCTTGTTAAAATTTTTAAATCAAGAATTCCATTCAGACCCAAAATAGAACATTGTTTTGATGCTGTATCTAGCACATGAAAAGGCAAAATTTCTTCATTGTTTTTGTATCTGCATTTTAAATTAACAATTCCTGCAATTTTAATTTGATGACCCGAATATGATGTTAAATTTATGTTACTATGCTCAAGTTTATTGACATCAGTTAATTTATAATCAGCATAATTTATTATATTAACAGAGCTTCCGGTATCAATTTTCACCGTGATTTTGTTATTATTCATCCAGATTTTTTCAATCCATTCCATACTATTTACATTGCTTGTAACTGTCCATGCGACATTTGGCGAAACGTTTGAATTTTCTTCATTATTACAGTAGCCATCAGAGTTAGTAGGTTCAGCCGTCACATCATGAACTTGTTTCGATCTGCACATTTTGTTGTAGTGGCCCTTCTTGTGGCATTTAGAGCAAATACGATTTATAGCTAAACAGCGGTTTTTTGGGTGGTTCAATCCACAACGCGTGCAACAAAAATTTTGTGGTTGGTTTGTTTGTTGATCGTTATTTGACATCATTCGATTTTGACGTGCTTGATTATTTCGTTGATCAGAGCCCGAAAACTGATAGTTGTATGATTTTTGATTTTTAACATGGTCTACTTGTTCCGAGTTGGACAATTCAGCGTTAATCAGCTTTTGATTTAAACCACTACTTTCCATAGTACGGCAAATTTTTACAGCTTGTTCTAATTTTAAATCAGTAATACGCAATAACTGTTCTTGTGCTCGTTTATCACTTACACCCAGTACAATTCTGTCACGTAACAAGGTATCCTTTAGATTTCCAAATTCACAATTATTTGCTAATTTTTTTATTTCAGTCAAGAACTGATCGAACGTTTCATTGGGTAGCTGATTTCTTCTGAAAAATTGACAGTGTTCAAATACTTCATTTTTAATGGGATTACAATGCTCTTCAAATTTCTTGATTACTGTTTCTAGTTTTTTATCAGATTCATCTTCATCGTATTCGAAAGTATTGTAGATTATTAGTCCTTCTTCACCAATCAAGTTCAGTAGTATTGCGATTTTCTCTTCATCAGGCTTTTTAGTTTTACCACTTGCAATGATATACAAATTAAATTTTTGCAACCATAATTTCCAGTTCCCCGATACATTTCCATGAAAAATCATATCGTTTGGTACTTTAGTCTCCATTTTGTAATTTTGAAACGTCACACTTTGCGCTGCCACCATATAATATTTACGTGTTTTATTTTTTACTCAAATAACAACACTGAATTGAATTTATATTATTTTATTTAGTTCTTAACTTGTAGAAATTTGGAAATATAATAAGCAATTTAAAGTAAAGGTAATTTCATTTTATACTACAAAATAAGTTGTATAACATAGCTTTGTGTAATCATTTCAATAACAGGGTTGTCCATTATCTGATTCATCACATGTCCGAATGACCAAAATGTTTGATAACCGGTTAGGACCAAAATGTCTTTGCCGGTATTCTAAACTTTAAGTGGACTGTATTTTTTAATAGCTAATATTCAGTTAGTGATAAAATCGACTTACCAATATGTTGATGCTTCCTTGCTGTTGATGAATTTCAGTTTAAGGGAATGGAAAGTAAAGGAAAACTGAACACTTTTCAAACAATACTGGATTGAACAAATATCAATTGCGACTTTTAAATCAAAAACTGAATTGAACAAAATTATCAATATACTTCACTGAACCAATATCAGTGTAATAAACAAATTGCATTGATCGACTATCAATGCCCAATAATTAAACAAAACTGCATTGACCGAACGTCCATGCGTTACTTATTCAAACTAATATCGAAATGCTACTCACTACTAAATCAAACGAACTGATTCATTGCAAAGTTAAACAGCAACTATTCAATCAAACTTGCAATCGTGAGAATAAAAATATTGAAATCTTCCCATGACACAATTGCCATCTATTGAAAATAAATAAAACCAAATTCTATACGCACAGTGGCGTCAACAAAATGAACAAGACTGAATATTTGTTATATTATTATGTATATTTTTTTATAGTGTAATAGCGTGTGACTTTTAATTGGTTCAGACATCAGATACCCGGAACGACGCGGCACGTTGACTAGATCAAACGTGCGCGTTGAGCCCATACCACCCGCGCACCTATATAATATGTCTACAAGTCGCACGTGCATTGTAAGAACATAATATAGCGCTCTTTAAATAAAAGTAACCGATGTTTACAAATAAATGTTCAACTTATTCTGCAAATTATTTTCATTGTGCCAAATAAAATACTTACATGAAAAAAATTACGTAATTTGACTACCAACTAAAAAATTATAATTAATAATTGTTTTCAAGACGACATTCAGTTACGTCGATAGTATAGTTAATTATATAATAAATATAAAAAAATGTATTTGATACGTTGGTATTATTTTTAATAGCTCATAGCATTGTCACGAACATATTCGATAAAAAATTGGTGGCTCTGAAAAGAGCCGGTTGTTGTTGTTGTCTTTAAACGAGACGAGCGCGCATGATCGTATATTTAAACTTCATGGTTTAATTGCGTAATGGCCATTAACGTGGTCCGTGGATTTAACCGCCAAAACCGTAAAGGGTACGACCTTGACGTTTCAATGCGTATACAACGTCCATGGCGGTGACCGTTTTCCTCTTGGCGTGTTCGGTGTAGGTGACAGCGTCACGGATGACGTTTTCCAAAAAGACTTTGAGAACACCTCGAGTCTCCTCGTAGATGAGACCTGATATACGCTTGACGCCACCGCGACGTGCTAGACGACGGATAGCGGGTTTCGTGATGCCCTGGATGTTATCGCGCAACACTTTACGATGACGTTTGGCGCCACCTTTTCCCAAACCCTTACCTCCTTTACCGCGACCTGTCATCTTTGATCAATTCGAAATAATAGTCGAGAAAAAAAATATATTCAATACGACGTTGACCGTTTCAATTCCAACAGGCAACTGTTCGTGAGTTTTCGATTTCAGACGGTATTTATACTGTGAGCGCGTCGACAGTCTTCTTATGGGCGGGCCGTCAAACCGACAAAACTCGACCAATGACGGCACGTTCCGTTCAAAACGTCACACGGCCAGTTTATAAATAGTTCGTAACGGCCGAAACGAAAATCATTTGCCGTTCGAGTTTAGTTCGATTCGCACTGATTGTGAGTAAGAATTTGTTCTTTGCTCCTCGTCAATTTATTTTCTGGTATCATTTCAAAACAAAATGGCCCGTACCAAGCAGACTGCCCGTAAATCGACCGGTGGCAAAGCGCCGCGCAAACAGCTCGCCACGAAAGCTGCGCGTAAAAGTGCACCGGCAACTGGTGGTGTGAAGAAACCCCATCGTTATCGTCCGGGTACGGTGGCCCTTCGCGAAATTCGTCGCTATCAAAAAAGTACCGAATTGTTAATCCGCAAACTGCCGTTCCAGCGCTTGGTTCGTGAAATCGCCCAGGACTTCAAGACCGATCTGCGTTTCCAGAGTTCGGCCGTAATGGCGCTTCAGGAAGCCAGCGAAGCCTATCTCGTCGGTCTGTTCGAGGACACGAACCTGTGCGCTATTCACGCCAAACGCGTCACTATCATGCCGAAAGACATCCAGTTGGCACGCCGTATCCGAGGTGAACGCGCCTAAGGTTCTGTCAACAGAATGATATACAAAACTCGATCGCATTTCTGTAAAACATCACAGACACGCACACAGTAGAAACGGGGAGAAACCGGCTCTTTTCAGAGCCACCAATTTTTCTTATCAGAATACGTTCGAAATATCTATGTGTAGAGCATTATTTTTTTTTTCTCTCTTTCTTTTTTAAACATCTAGTCAGAAATGATCATATTGATAATATAAAAGACAATTTTATAATAAATAAATGATACTAAAATTACAATTGTTTTTCAAAATTCAAGCAATAGGAAAATATAGCCAGTCAGCGAAACGAATAACAATATTATGGCTTAGCTGGTTTTGTACTGAGACCATACGAATTCTGTAGGATTCAATACTGGAATCTGAGAACAGTAGTGAGTGTCTTGGCGCGAAAATATAGGTAGTAGATGAATTTAAATGCAAAAACCCCCCTCTCATAATATAGTAAAGAATTAGTAATATTGAGTTGATATAATACCACCACACTCACTCCCCAGCACTTGGCTCCTCCTTTTCCTAATCGCAATTTATGAATGACCCCTTTATTTGATGTTCACGTTTGTGTCTTAATTTGAATTTGGCGCCTAATTTTAAATTTTATTTATGAACCGACATCAAAAAAGGAGGCGGGTGCTATGCTCGTCTGTATGTTATGCATTATTATTATTATTATATTATTATTTTCTTTTTATTGTTCGCCGATATTCTCGTCAATTGTGAACCGATTTGAAAATTTTCAACGGCATTTTGTTTAGAATGTTATCGGACTGGTTACCATGTATGTAGTTCTTTTAAAGATCGGTTCATCCGTTTTTTATAATATTACACTCCAGCGTATTTTGTGAACAATTTTTAATGATTATTTTTCCATTTAATAGGACATACCTTCAGGGCGATCCCACTTAAATTTTGTTTAAATCGTTTCTGGCATATTGTGCATAATAATATAAAATTATTCTGATCAAAATGACAATATGAAAATTATCGGTAGGTATATGGTAATTGTATAAATAAATATTATCTTAATTTATTAAAATTTTATAAAAATAACATTCTGAAGCAATGTTTTTTTTTTTGTTTCTTTTGTATTTTTTTACAATTTTCTGTGTGCACGAAATTGTGAAGGAAATAATAACAATATATTATGTAGGTATTGTCAAAACTTCTAAAGTCGCAACGAACTCATTCTTAAACGAATTGTTGGCCCTGAAAAGGGCCATTTTTTATGGCGTCGTTGTGGCGATTTTACAACTGCACGCCCGCCGGCAATTATCAATGCGTACAGAACGCAGTAATAACAGAATGGATAATAATCAGCGCACGATTCACTTCTTTTTTGCCGCTGTCTTCTTAGGAGATTTGGCAACTTTCGCGGAAGCCTTTTTCGGTTTCGGAGCTTTGGGCTTCTTGGTAGGACCTTTGGTCGCTTTCTTGGCCTTGGACGGCGTCGACGGTTTTGATTTCGGCGCTGCGGTCGTCGATTTTTTAGGCGAAGCTGCAGATTTCTTCGCACTTTTTACGGCCGACTGTTTTTTAGCGGCAGCTGCTTTTTTCGCAGCGGCGCCGGTCGCTTTGGTGGCGGCGACTTTCTTTTCTTTCGCCGGACGCTTAGTCTTCTTCGGAGCAGCCGTCGAATCGGACGAGCCCTGTTTGCCTGCCGAAGCCAATTTGAACGAACCGGAAGCGCCTTTGCCTTTTGTCTGCACTAAAGATCCGTTCGTGACGGCGGCCTTAAGATATTTCTTTATGAACGGCGCAAGTTTTTCCGAGTCGACTTTGTAATTGGCAGCGGTGTATTTTTTGATGGCTTGCAGTGACGAACCGCCGCGTTCTTTCAAATTCTTAATGGCATTGTTGACCATCTCCGATGTGGGAGGATGAGTCGGTTTGTTTCGCGCTGCTCCCGTTTTTTTCGCCGCACTCTTCTTGACGGGAGTGGTCTTTTCAACGGCGCCGGACGCCGGTGCTGTAGCCGTCTCAGTCATGTCGAAAATATATCCGGTATTATATTACCAAAATATTAATGATTACAACAATCGTTAGTGACGATTAACAACGTATAAAATCTCGAACTGCTGCGAGTACTAAGCGTACAGACTACAGAGAGCACAGTCGAAACGAATGAATGAACGCACGCGTATAGTCGCCGATAGTCGTGCAAGCGCTACGACCGTGCAGAGAACGTTCAGCGTTCAGAAGAAATTGTCACGTTGTGTTTGATGTCGACGTTCGCGCTAAGCGAATCGACTTTATGACGACGTACAATCGATACAGCGTCAATTCGAGCGTCGACAACAGTCTCGACGAATATTTCTTAAGTGCGTGCACAAGTCTAAAACGACTCGTTTATTTTCTATGCGATTCAATGCCGCCGAAAAAGCACCTCTTTCCCGATAGTATAATCTCGGCAGAGTTTACACTGAACTTTGACAATTTTCACCGACGCACCTTAATGAATATTGATCGAAAATAACTAACGCCAATATCACTGAACATCGTAGTCAACGACTGCACAGTCGGCTCTGCTCGCTGTCTCGAATTAATAGTTGAAAAAAAACATTCATCCGTTCGACTCCGACACACGCGTCGCTCGCCGAATTGTTCGGCGTTCAGACTCCAGATGCATTTTCATGCGGCGATCGACACTAATTCTTATTTAAAAAAGTGCATTTTTTTAACCGCGAACGAGCATAAATAAGCCGAAAAAGAGGGACACAAACAACAATAACAAAAATTGCATATGGAACAAATTTACCGAACGTGTACAATATGAACATTATTCACATTTATAATATAAGACGGACAGTAATTTTTTTTCTTTCTTTATTCGTTTTTAAAGGACTTAAATCGGGGATAAATTGGAAATTTTATTTCAATTTTAATACTTTACCCCCACGCAAAAAAAAAAAAAAATTAAATAAATAAAATGAAACAAATAGTAGTGAAAAACACAAAAGATATTTAGTGTTTTGCTGAAAATAGTACTGATACACCCAAAAATTAACTGTCACATCATAAAATAGTAGTGACACACGCAAAAATCAACTGTCACATCATAAAATAGTAGTGACAAACCTAAAAATCAACTGTCACGTCATAAAAAAGTAGTGACATACCTAAAAATCAACTGTCAACAAATTAAATGTCACGCGCAAGACAGACTCTTAATCTGAAACTAAAATAAAAGGATAAGACGTATTTAAAAACTATAGAGTGTATATATACGTTTTTTTTTTTTTTTTTTCAAAATCGATCAGCTGTTATTATTATTATTATATTTTTTTTCTTCTTCCCCTGTGCAAACAAAGAAACAGCAAAAAGGTGTACTGATTTGTTGAAACAGATTCATTGCGTCTAGATTGTTCTAGTGGCAGTCGATACTTTCAAATATCAGCTATATGTATTTAGAGCTTAACAACAACAGGATTTTTATCATTTCACCAAACACCATTTATATAACTTAATCTTATTAATCAAATGCATATTATTTAAGATTTATTTTTTAATCATAATGGAAAGTTGATCGTGTAGATCTCAAGGGTTGCACTAATTGTGAGACCTAAACTACCACTATCCACCTCGACGACTTTTTTTTTCTTTCTCTCACTCTGTCACATCAGTCGCTATAATTCTATAATATGCTTCCGGATAAAAACGTGACATTAGGTCCTATATAAAGAAAACCACACCACCTAGGTATATATAATAATATTGTAGAGCACAAAAATACGAAGCGAATGCATTATTTTTTGATATTATAATATTGGCGTACGAGACTTGCAAACAATCAAATATATAAAAAAACTAAAAACAAAAAGAAGATTGCGATGTGTTCCCAAGCGGTCACCCATCCAAGTACTGACCGCGCCCGATGTTGCTTAACTTCGGTGATCGGACGAGAACCGGTGTTTTCAACATGGTATGGCCGTTGCCGATCGTCAAGCGCTGAAATCAAATACATATATAGTGTAGACACGTATTTGTATACTATCATAGATAGATAGATAGAAAACTTTATTGCGACAGACAAGTCTGTATAATAGTGTCACAGAAATAAGAATATAACAGATATATGCTACATACAGAGATAAAATGGCACATAAAAAAATAGAAAAGTTATATAACAGGTGTACAAACACAATAAACAGGGCTATCAAAAAAAGACTTAACGTCATAAAAACATTTTTCTTTTAATATAGCCGAAATATTTGTTTTTAATTTTGAAAATTTTAAAATTTTTACACAAACGTAAATGGTTGAATAATTTTTGACCCATATATTGTGGTCCTTGTTTATATAATTCTAAATTACACTTTGGTAGTCTGATTGCGGAACCAAGTCTAGTATTGTAGTCATGTTCATCGTTGTTGTATTTAAAAACACACTGCATGTTTAACTTTATGTATAGTATCGTTTCTAAAATGTATATGCATGGAAGTGTTAATATTTTATATTTTTTAAATATAGGTAAACATGAATCTCGGGGTTTAAGACCATATATTATTCGTAATATTTTTTTCTGCCATGTGAAAACATTTCTGGATTGAGACGAGCTACCCCAAAAGATTACTCCATATCTCAATCTAGAATATACATGACTGTAATAGAGCATTAAAAGAGTGTCAATTCCAACGATATTTTTTAAGTTGCGAAAAAGAAAGCACAAACTTTTTAACTTTTTTATTATTTCAGAGCATTGGATGCTCCAAGTTAGAGTATGTTCAAGATGTACACCAAGAAATTTAATAACAGAAATAGTATTAACAATATTATTATTTATGGAAATATTTAAGTTGAAATTTATTTTTATTTCTATTAGTTTTAAAGCAGAGATAATGTGTTTTGCTAAGGTTTATTGGCGTTGAACCAATTTGCCATTTTATCAAGAATAGAATTTGCACATATCTCAAGATGTTGACCAGTTTCGGCAGTGACAATTATCGATATGTCATCAGCATACATAATAATGTCATTAGTTTTCAAATAAGCTGGTAAATCATTAATAAATATTATAAACAACAGAGGACTAAGAACACTACCCTGAGGCACGCCATTGCCACAATATACCTCATTAGAAACGTAAAATTTATTTGCCTGATTAATAAATTGATACGCACTGTTTCCTATTAGATAAATAAGAGGAAATATTATATAAATAATATTATAATCGAAGAAATAATACAAATGATAATGATTTAATAGTAAGTACGGTCCCGATTATATTTCATCTCAATCGCGTGAACTGTATTGTAAGTAGGTATCGAATATACAAAATATTATATAGGTTATATTACATTAAAAAAGAAAAATAAGAGAAACGCAGAGATCAAAACAATATAAAATATATAGGTAAATTTTTTTGCCATAACGCCTTTGAACTTATTTTTGAAAATAATTGGTGGTTCTGAAAAGAACCAGTTTTGTTTAGACAACACTAATAGTATTGCAGGATGCTTCTTCTTCTTCTGTGACACAAATAGGTTACGTTATTAATTGATCTTCTATTTTGAACTGGTATATTTGGTGACGGCCTTTGTGCCTTCGCTGACGGCGTGCTTGGCAAGTTCACCCGGTAAAAGCAGACGAACGGCAGTTTGAATTTCCCGGCTGGTGATTGTTGAACGTTTGTTGTAATGCGCCAATCGCGATGCTTCGGCGGCAATTCGTTCGAAAATATCGTTGACAAAACTGTTCATGATGCTCATGGCTTTGCTCGAAATACCGGTGTCGGGATGAACTTGTTTCAAAACTTTGTAAATGTAAATGGCGTAGCTTTCCTTCCTTTTGCGCTTCTTCTTCTTGTCGCTTTTTGAGATGTTCTTTTGCGCTTTGCCAGCTTTTTTGGCGGCTTTACCACTAGTTTTAGGCGGCATTATTATTTATTGACGAAATACAACTCTGTACTATCTGAATACAAATGACACGTGCTTACGGCTCAACGGTCGAAAGACTTCTGTCGAATGTGCAGCACACTGTGGACTTTGTATATATAGTCTGTACAGGCACTCTAACGGCAGCTGTTTCGTCTGTGATTGGTCGCTGCGTTAGAGACTCTCGATCCATATAAACACTGAAACGGCTGGCGCCGGCTCATTCGACTCGTAATTTCTCGCCAAGCACTACGCACTGTGTTCGAGTGCTTTTCGTATTATTTTATAAAGAAATAAATAAACAGCTAAAGAAAAAACATGTCAGGCCGTGGCAAAGGTGGCAAAGTGAAGGGAAAGGCAAAGTCCCGTTCAAGTAGAGCCGGACTACAGTTCCCGGTCGGACGTATCCATCGTCTGCTGCGCAAAGGCAATTATGCCGAGCGTGTCGGTGCCGGAGCTCCTGTGTATTTGGCCGCCGTGATGGAATATCTCGCCGCCGAAGTTCTCGAATTGGCCGGCAATGCGGCTCGCGACAATAAAAAAATACGTATCATTCCGCGTCATTTGCAGTTGGCAATCCGAAACGACGAAGAACTGAACAAATTGCTTTCCGGCGTCACCATCGCCCAAGGCGGTGTATTGCCGAACATTCAGGCCGTCCTATTGCCAAAGAAAACTGAAAAGAAAGCTTAAGTCCAACGTAACACAATGACTGCGACGACGGCGTTTCAAATTAAAAAATAAAAAAAAAAAAACCGGTCCTTTTCAGGACCACCAAACATTTTGTAGATAAGTTCGTTTTGCTTATGAGCCGACAGTTTATTTAATAATTTAATTTTTGAGTCAAATAGAAAAGAATAGTTTTTATAATTGATCGATAAAAAAACGGTAATATTATATTATACGTGCATCTATCCGCAATATTGGCCATAATTCGATAATATAATTTTGCCTACTTCCCATTAAACGATTGAGTTAAAATTTTGCACACGTGTTCGTAGTTTCGATGACAATACAATACTATGATAACTATAGCTGATTCTGAGGAGTTTGCGCAACGATGCAAGCCAAAAATCAAACTAAAAACCAGGAAATAAAAATAGATAAAGAAAAAAAAAAAAACTTCTAAATTGTACGGTTTTATTTAGAAACTAATAAATTATTAACCTATGTATCACCACGTAAGAGAGCGTTCATAAAACCACGTAGCCCTATTTCAGCCACTCTGGACCGACATCCCGCCCCCCATCCTTCATGCCAGGCTACCGTAACCTTTCCTATGACACGACCGACGGACAATAGTTTTTTTTTTTTATTTATCAAGTTCAGTTTTCTTTTAACAAACTATTTTAACAAAATTTGGTTTAAAATGTGTTGTGTCCTATAATATTTACGTGTTTTATTTTTTACTCAAATAACAACACTGAATTGAATTTATATTATTTTATTTAGTTCTTAACTTGTAGAAATTTGGAAATATAATAAGCAATTTAAAGTAAAGGTAATTTCATTTTATACTACAAAATAAGTTGTATAACATAGCTTTGTGTAATAATTTCAATAACAGGGTTGTCCATTATCTGATTCATCACATGCCCCTTTTTTTTTAACTTGAAATTATTACACAAGTATAAAACAAAACAAAAGAACATTTTGATACAATAAGCTGAAAAATAATTAATTCAATATATTCAATACTATATAATATAATAATATTAGTATTTCATTGGCTGCTTAATTTTACTGCGATCTCTTAGACTATACGGAGACGAATTTGAATTTGCGTTGTTGCTGATTCTTGAACTGCCGGAGCTAGGTTCTCGCAATAATTTTATAAATTGACGATTACGGCGATAAACGACGTCGTTGTCGAGTTTTACGGAATAGTCATTTGGTCCAAATTTTTTAACTATTACACCTGGTTTCCAAGATCGTATTTTATCTTGCACTATAACACGCTGGTTTGGTTGAAGTGTCTCCAATTCTTTAGATTTGCGATCAAAATAAGTTTTTTGTTTTTGCTGATTTTGCTTCAACTTGTGCTTCACCCCTCTTATGGAATAATTTGGTTGTAAATATATTTCAGGAACAGGTATAATTGTGCGTAAATTTCTGCCCATCAACAGATTACATGGAGCTGGTAAATTCTGTTTAGGTGTGATGTTGTAATTCAACGCAGCAAGCAGTAAATCTTCGTCGTCTGCTTTATTTAACATACTTTTTACAATTTGAATATGTCGTTCTATCATGCCGTTTGATTTTGGATATCTAGGACTCGACGTAGTTAACTTGATATTATATTTTTGTGCGAATTCCGCAAATTCTGCTGAATTAAATGGCGGACCATTGTCGGTAAAAATTTCATTTACAAGGCCGTGATTTGCAAAAATATTTTTTAAACATTCTATTACAGATCTGGCAGTTTTATTATTTAATTTATTTATGACGACAAATTTGCTGAAGTAGTCCACTAAAACTAAAAAATCGGTATTATTATGAAATTTGAAGTCGATTCCTACCTTATGCCATGGTAAGTCTGGAACATTGTGTGGTGTCAGTGGTTCACTTGTATTTGATTTTGAATACAGTTGACAAGTTAGGCAATTCAGGACAGTTTTTTCAACGTCAGTCATCATACCAGGCCAATAAAAAATTTCTCGTGCCAAATTTTTGCAGAAGACAACTACTTGATGAGTTTTGTGAAGTAATTTTAAGAACTCGTTCTTTAGTGCGTCAGGAATAATGATTCGTTTTTTATAAAATAGCACATTTTGATGTACGTAAATATCATTTTTGACAGACCAAAATCTCTTTAAAGTCGGATTCATATTAGTTTTGTGAGCAGGCCATCCAGTTAAACAATACATTTTAATTTTTTTCAAAACTTCATCAGCATCGATGGCTGCCAATAAACGTTTTTCATTATCTTGAGAAGTCATAATTACAGAATTAACTTTTAAATTTTCGTCAATATCAGTTGTATCTATTTTTATATCATTTGGACAGCGACTGAGAGTATCTGCGACTTGAAGTTTTTTACCCGGAACATAAACAAATTCTGGTTGATACCTCAAAAGGCGTATCATTAGACGTTGCAATCTGGGCGATAGATCGTCAAGCGACTTTTTTACAATACCCAGAAGCGGTCGATGATCGGTTTCTAATATAAAAGTTGTGTAATACAAATAATAGTGAAATCGTTCGCATCCAAATACAGCCGCCAGTAACTCTTTTTCAATTTGATTCCAGCGCTGTTGACTTGGTGTTAAAGAAACAGATGCATATTCCAACGGATGTCCATCTTGTAGGATTACAGCCCCAATCCCGTAGCTGCTCGCATCCACAGACAGTGTAATTTTTTTCATCGGATTAAAATATGACAAGACCGGTGTGCTTGTTACTAGTCTTTTTAAATTGTCAAAACATTGTTGCTCATTGTTAGTCCAAACCCATTCGGTTTTGTTACTCAGAAGATTTCGTAGAATTGCAGTTTCAGATGACAAATTTGGAATAAATTTAGCAAGATATGTAATCATGCCCAAAAAACGTTGTAATTCCTTGACATTGATAGGCGCTGACATTTTTTCAATAGCAATTATTTTTTCTTTATCCACAGCTATTCCTTGGCCGTTTATGACATGACCCAAAAAATTAATTTCTTTTTGTGCAAATTTTGATTTATTTTTATTCAGTGTGAGACCAGCTTTAGACAGACGCTCTAAGACACTTTTCAAAATATTATTATGACTTTCAATATCAGCCGCATGTATAAGTATATCATCAAAATAAATCAATACAGGTAATCCATATAAGATTTCAGTAACAGTTTTTTGAAAAAACTCTGGAGCCAAAGATATCCCGTAAGGAAGACGTTTGTAACGATATCTTCCAAAAGGCGTTATAATAGTACACAAGGAAGAGCTATCTTTATCCAGCGGCATTTGTAGAAAAGCAGAAGATGCATCAAGTAGTGTAAAATATTTAGACCCATGTAGCTCAGAAAATAAAGTTTCTTGAGTTGGAATTTGAAAATGTTCACGCTTGATGTATTTGTTCAAAGCCCTCGGATCCATGCAAATTCTTATGTCGTTATTTGATTTAGGTGCAACTACTATTGGATGTACCCAGTTTGTCGGCTCATTTACTTGTTCAATTAAGCCATCTTTAACCATCTGATCTAATTTGTCTTTAACTTTATCACGTAGAGCGTATGGTATTTTTCTTGCACCACTTATATAAGGTACAGCATTATCTTGTAAAGTTAGTTTACATGTTTTCTTCAACTGACCAATGCCATTAAATATATGCTCATAATCGCTAATAGAATAGAATAGAATAGAACTTTATTCAATAACATGTCACAATGACAAAGAATGCGTCAGTTAAAAATACAAGATTATAAAATAGAATATAAACAAATGAAATAGTCAAAAAAATTTGTACGGGCACTTGTCTATGAGATAATTAACAACACGTTTTTTAAATAATTTGTAGCTTTTAATGCTTACAATTTCTGCAGGTAAGCTGTCAAATAATTTCACAGCAGAGTAGCGGGGTCCCTTTGTATATAAAGCGAGGTGATGATCGGGAGTGCCGTGATTCAAACGACCTCGCGTATCATAATTGTGATCCGGCAAATGGCGGTGAAAAAGATGTTTATTTCTGAACAGATAACAAACGGACTTTAGTATGTATATCGCATATATTGTCATAATTCTGTGCTTATTAAATATTGGCTTACAAGAATCAGTGGGCTTTAGGTGGTATATTATCCTTAGTATCTTTTTTTGCATTATAAAAGCCCTTTCAATATCCGGAGATTTACCCCAGCACATAATCCCGTAACTCAGTAAAGGGTAGATATAAGCATAATATGCGGTTAGGCATGTCGATATATCACTAATATTGCGAAGACGAAAAATGAGAAATTTAAGTTTGGCTAATTTGGAGCAAACTTTGGCTACGTGCTGTTTCCAAGTGAGATGATTATCTAAAGTGACGCCAAGAAAGTTGTAGGTAGACACTCTATCTATAGGAACACCATCGATTGACAGTGTGACATCAAAATTCAAATCCGGCTGTTTGGCTGAGAACAGCATACACTTTGTCTTTGATTTGTTAAGTTGCAGTTTGTTGTTGATAGTCCAATCAAATATTTCACGAGAGGCACGTGTTGAAGTGTCATACAGCCCTTGCAAATTTTTATTCCGTGTCATTACGGTAGTGTCATCTGCGTACATGACAACGGCAGATGAGTTGTGAAGTGACAGTGGCAAGTCATTAATAAACAATAAAAACAATAAAGGACCTAACGAGGAACCTTGTGGTACACCGCAAGAAATACGCCGCGCAGATGATAAGGAGCTAGCGCTATCACCTGCAATTATTACTTTCTGCGTGCGATTGTCAAGGAAGGATTGAACCCAGGCCAATGTTACACCGCGAACTCCATAAGTCTCTAGTTTATCAAACAAAATAGTATGGTCGATCGAGTCAAATGCTCGGGAAAGGTCAAAAAATGTAACCAGGGGCTTATCACCTTCATCAATAGCACAATATAGTGAGTCAATAATACTGAACATAGCGGACTCTGTGGAGAGATCTTTACGAAAGCCGAACTGGCTGGATGAAAACAGATTAAATTTATTTAAAAACGAAGTTAGTCGCACTTCATAAGCTTTTTCAAAAAGTTTCGAGAAAGATGACAATATAGCGATAGGACGATAATTTTCACAAAACAAACTATCACCTTTACATTTAAAAATTGGTAAGACTTTAGCTACCTTAATTATTTCAGGAAAAGTGCCCGTACGAAATGACATATTAATAAAATTTGTCAACACAGATAAAATATGTATTAAACTAGCTTTAATAATCTTCATTGGCACTTCATCAAATCCAGATGAGTCGGTGCTTATCATCAACGGATTTGTATGTAATTTCAAAAATTTCTGTCGGTCTTGTTAAAATTTTTAAATCAAGAATTCCATTCAGACCCAAAATAGAACATTGTTTTGATGCTGTATCTAGCACATGAAAAGGCAAAATTTCTTCATTGTTTTTGTATCTGCATTTTAAATTAACAATTCCTGCAATTTTAATTTGATGACCCGAATATGATGTTAAATTTATGTTACTATGCTCAAGTTTATTGACATCAGTTAATTTATAATCAGCATAATTTATTATATTAACAGAGCTTCCGGTATCAATTTTCACCGTGATTTTGTTATTATTCATCCAGATTTTTTCAATCCATTCCATACTATTTACATTGCTTGTAACTGTCCATGCGACATTTGGCGAAACGTTTGAATTTTCTTCATTATTACAGTAGCCATCAGAGTTAGTAGGTTCAGCCGTCACATCATGAACTTGTTTCGATCTGCACATTTTGTTGTAGTGGCCCTTCTTGTGGCATTTAGAGCAAATACGATTTATAGCTAAACAGCGGTTTTTTGGGTGGTTCAATCCACAACGCGTGCAACAAAAATTTTGTGGTTGGTTTGTTTGTTGATCGTTATTTGACATCATTCGATTTTGACGTGCTTGATTATTTCGTTGATCAGAGCCCGAAAACTGATAGTTGTATGATTTTTGATTTTTAACATGGTCTACTTGTTCCGAGTTGGACAATTCAGCGTTAATCAGCTTTTGATTTAAACCACTACTTTCCATAGTACGGCAAATTTTTACAGCTTGTTCTAATTTTAAATCAGTAATACGCAATAACTGTTCTTGTGCTCGTTTATCACTTACACCCAGTACAATTCTGTCACGTAACAAGGTATCCTTTAGATTTCCAAATTCACAATTATTTGCTAATTTTTTTATTTCAGTCAAGAACTGATCGAACGTTTCATTGGGTAGCTGATTTCTTCTGAAAAATTGACAGTGTTCAAATACTTCATTTTTAATGGGATTACAATGCTCTTCAAATTTCTTGATTACTGTTTCTAGTTTTTTATCAGATTCATCTTCATCGTATTCGAAAGTATTGTAGATTATTAGTCCTTCTTCACCAATCAAGTTCAGTAGTATTGCGATTTTCTCTTCATCAGGCTTTTTAGTTTTACCACTTGCAATGATATACAAATTAAATTTTTGCAACCATAATTTCCAGTTCCCCGATACATTTCCATGAAAAATCATATCGTTTGGTACTTTAGTCTCCATTTTGTAATTTTGAAACGTCACACTTTGCGCTGCCACCATATAATATTTACGTGTTTTATTTTTTACTCAAATAACAACACTGAATTGAATTTATATTATTTTATTTAGTTCTTAACTTGTAGAAATTTGGAAATATAATAAGCAATTTAAAGTAAAGGTAATTTCATTTTATACTACAAAATAAGTTGTATAACATAGCTTTGTGTAATCATTTCAATAACAGGGTTGTCCATTATCTGATTCATCACATGTCCGAATGACCAAAATGTTTGATAACCGGTTAGGACCAAAATGTCTTTGCCGGTATTCTAAACTTTAAGTGGACTGTATTTTTTAATAGCTAATATTCAGTTAGTGATAAAATCGACTTACCAATATGTTGATGCTTCCTTGCTGTTGATGAATTTCAGTTTAAGGGAATGGAAAGTAAAGGAAAACTGAACACTTTTCAAACAATACTGGATTGAACAAATATCAATTGCGACTTTTAAATCAAAAACTGAATTGAACAAAATTATCAATATACTTCACTGAACCAATATCAGTGTAATAAACAAATTGCATTGATCGACTATCAATGCCCAATAATTAAACAAAACTGCATTGACCGAACGTCCATGCGTTACTTATTCAAACTAATATCGAAATGCTACTCACTACTAAATCAAACGAACTGATTCATTGCAAAGTTAAACAGCAACTATTCAATCAAACTTGCAATCGTGAGAATAAAAATATTGAAATCTTCCCATGACACAATTGCCATCTATTGAAAATAAATAAAACCAAATTCTATACGCACAGTGGCGTCAACAAAATGAACAAGACTGAATATTTGTTATATTATTATGTATATTTTTTTATAGTGTAATAGCGTGTGACTTTTAATTGGTTCAGACATCAGATACCCGGAACGACGCGGCACGTTGACTAGATCAAACGTGCGCGTTGAGCCCATACCACCCGCGCACCTATATAATATGTCTACAAGTCGCACGTGCATTGTAAGAACATAATATAGCGCTCTTTAAATAAAAGTAACCGATGTTTACAAATAAATGTTCAACTTATTCTGCAAATTATTTTCATTGTGCCAAATAAAATACTTACATGAAAAAAATTACGTAATTTGACTACCAACTAAAAAATTATAATTAATAATTGTTTTCAAGACGACATTCAGTTACGTCGATAATATAGTTAATTATATAATAAATATAAAAAAATGTATTTGATACGTTGGTATTATTTTTAATAGCTCATAGCATTGTCACGAACATATTCGATAAAAAATTGGTGGCTCTGAAAAGAGCCGGTTGTTGTTGTTGTCTTTAAACGAGACGAGCGCGCATGATCGTATATTTAAACTTCATGGTTTAATTGCGTAATGGCCATTAACGTGGTCCGTGGATTTAACCGCCAAAACCGTAAAGGGTACGACCTTGACGTTTCAATGCGTATACAACGTCCATGGCGGTGACCGTTTTCCTCTTGGCGTGTTCGGTGTAGGTGACAGCGTCACGGATGACGTTTTCCAAAAAGACTTTGAGAACACCTCGAGTCTCCTCGTAGATGAGACCTGATATACGCTTGACGCCACCGCGACGTGCTAGACGACGGATAGCGGGTTTCGTGATGCCCTGGATGTTATCGCGCAACACTTTACGATGACGTTTGGCGCCACCTTTTCCCAAACCCTTACCTCCTTTACCGCGACCTGTCATCTTTGATCAATTCGAAATAATAGTCGAGAAAAAAAATATATTCAATACGACGTTGACCGTTTCAATTCCAACAGGCAACTGTTCGTGAGTTTTCGATTTCAGACGGTATTTATACTGTGAGCGCGTCGACAGTCTTCTTATGGGCGGGCCGTCAAACCGACAAAACTCGACCAATGACGGCACGTTCCGTTCAAAACGTCACACGGCCAGTTTATAAATAGTTCGTAACGGCCGAAACGAAAATCATTTGCCGTTCGAGTTTAGTTCGATTCGCACTGATTGTGAGTAAGAATTTGTTCTTTGCTCCTCGTCAATTTATTTTCTGGTATCATTTCAAAACAAAATGGCCCGTACCAAGCAGACTGCCCGTAAATCGACCGGTGGCAAAGCGCCGCGCAAACAGCTCGCCACGAAAGCTGCGCGTAAAAGTGCACCGGCAACTGGTGGTGTGAAGAAACCCCATCGTTATCGTCCGGGTACGGTGGCCCTTCGCGAAATTCGTCGCTATCAAAAAAGTACCGAATTGTTAATCCGCAAACTGCCGTTCCAGCGCTTGGTTCGTGAAATCGCCCAGGACTTCAAGACCGATCTGCGTTTCCAGAGTTCGGCCGTAATGGCGCTTCAGGAAGCCAGCGAAGCCTATCTCGTCGGTCTGTTCGAGGACACGAACCTGTGCGCTATTCACGCCAAACGCGTCACTATCATGCCGAAAGACATCCAGTTGGCACGCCGTATCCGAGGTGAACGCGCCTAAGGTTCTGTCAACAGAATGATATACAAAACTCGATCGCATTTCTGTAAAACATCACAGACACGCACACAGTAGAAACGGGGAGAAACCGGCTCTTTTCAGAGCCACCAATTTTTCTTATCAGAATACGTTCGAAATATCTATGTGTAGAGCATTATTTTTTTTTTCTCTCTTTCTTTTTTAAACATCTAGTCAGAAATGATCATATTGATAATATAAAAGACAATTTTATAATAAATAAATGATACTAAAATTACAATTGTTTTTCAAAATTCAAGCAATAGGAAAATATAGCCAGTCAGCGAAACGAATAACAATATTATGGCTTAGCTGGTTTTGTACTGAGACCATACGAATTCTGTAGGATTCAATACTGGAATCTGAGAACAGTAGTGAGTGTCTTGGCGCGAAAATATAGGTAGTAGATGAATTTAAATGCAAAAACCCCCCTCTCATAATATAGTAAAGAATTAGTAATATTGAGTTGATATAATACCACCACACTCACTCCCCAGCACTTGGCTCCTCCTTTTCCTAATCGCAATTTATGAATGACCCCTTTATTTGATGTTCACGTTTGTGTCTTAATTTGAATTTGGCGCCTAATTTTAAATTTTATTTATGAACCGACATCAAAAAAGGAGGCGGGTGCTATGCTCGTCTGTATGTTATGCATTATTATTATTATTATATTATTATTTTCTTTTTATTGTTCGCCGATATTCTCGTCAATTGTGAACCGATTTGAAAATTTTCAACGGCATTTTGTTTAGAATGTTATCGGACTGGTTACCATGTATGTAGTTCTTTTAAAGATCGGTTCATCCGTTTTTTATAATATTACACTCCAGCGTATTTTGTGAACAATTTTTAATGATTATTTTTCCATTTAATAGGACATACCTTCAGGGCGATCCCACTTAAATTTTGTTTAAATCGTTTCTGGCATATTGTGCATAATAATATAAAATTATTCTGATCAAAATGACAATATGAAAATTATCGGTAGGTATATGGTAATTGTATAAATAAATATTATCTTAATTTATTAAAATTTTATAAAAATAACATTCTGAAGCAATGTTTTTTTTTTTGTTTCTTTTGTATTTTTTTACAATTTTCTGTGTGCACGAAATTGTGAAGGAAATAATAACAATATATTATGTAGGTATTGTCAAAACTTCTAAAGTCGCAACGAACTCATTCTTAAACGAATTGTTGGCCCTGAAAAGGGCCATTTTTTATGGCGTCGTTGTGGCGATTTTACAACTGCACGCCCGCCGGCAATTATCAATGCGTACAGAACGCAGTAATAACAGAATGGATAATAATCAGCGCACGATTCACTTCTTTTTTGCCGCTGTCTTCTTAGGAGATTTGGCAACTTTCGCGGAAGCCTTTTTCGGTTTCGGAGCTTTGGGCTTCTTGGTAGGACCTTTGGTCGCTTTCTTGGCCTTGGACGGCGTCGACGGTTTTGATTTCGGCGCTGCGGTCGTCGATTTTTTAGGCGAAGCTGCAGATTTCTTCGCACTTTTTACGGCCGACTGTTTTTTAGCGGCAGCTGCTTTTTTCGCAGCGGCGCCGGTCGCTTTGGTGGCGGCGACTTTCTTTTCTTTCGCCGGACGCTTAGTCTTCTTCGGAGCAGCCGTCGAATCGGACGAGCCCTGTTTGCCTGCCGAAGCCAATTTGAACGAACCGGAAGCGCCTTTGCCTTTTGTCTGCACTAAAGATCCGTTCGTGACGGCGGCCTTAAGATATTTCTTTATGAACGGCGCAAGTTTTTCCGAGTCGACTTTGTAATTGGCAGCGGTGTATTTTTTGATGGCTTGCAGTGACGAACCGCCGCGTTCTTTCAAATTCTTAATGGCATTGTTGACCATCTCCGATGTGGGAGGATGAGTCGGTTTGTTTCGCGCTGCTCCCGTTTTTTTCGCCGCACTCTTCTTGACGGGAGTGGTCTTTTCAACGGCGCCGGACGCCGGTGCTGTAGCCGTCTCAGTCATGTCGAAAATATATCCGGTATTATATTACCAAAATATTAATGATTACAACAATCGTTAGTGACGATTAACAACGTATAAAATCTCGAACTGCTGCGAGTACTAAGCGTACAGACTACAGAGAGCACAGTCGAAACGAATGAATGAACGCACGCGTATAGTCGCCGATAGTCGTGCAAGCGCTACGACCGTGCAGAGAACGTTCAGCGTTCAGAAGAAATTGTCACGTTGTGTTTGATGTCGACGTTCGCGCTAAGCGAATCGACTTTATGACGACGTACAATCGATACAGCGTCAATTCGAGCGTCGACAACAGTCTCGACGAATATTTCTTAAGTGCGTGCACAAGTCTAAAACGACTCGTTTATTTTCTATGCGATTCAATGCCGCCGAAAAAGCACCTCTTTCCCGATAGTATAATCTCGGCAGAGTTTACACTGAACTTTGACAATTTTCACCGACGCACCTTAATGAATATTGATCGAAAATAACTAACGCCAATATCACTGAACATCGTAGTCAACGACTGCACAGTCGGCTCTGCTCGCTGTCTCGAATTAATAGTTGAAAAAAAACATTCATCCGTTCGACTCCGACACACGCGTCGCTCGCCGAATTGTTCGGCGTTCAGACTCCAGATGCATTTTCATGCGGCGATCGACACTAATTCTTATTTAAAAAAGTGCATTTTTTTAACCGCGAACGAGCATAAATAAGCCGAAAAAGAGGGACACAAACAACAATAACAAAAATTGCATATGGAACAAATTTACCGAACGTGTACAATATGAACATTATTCACATTTATAATATAAGACGGACAGTAATTTTTTTTCTTTCTTTATTCGTTTTTAAAGGACTTAAATCGGGGATAAATTGGAAATTTTATTTCAATTTTAATACTTTACCCCCACGCAAAAAAAAAAAAAAATTAAATAAATAAAATGAAACAAATAGTAGTGAAAAACACAAAAGATATTTAGTGTTTTGCTGAAAATAGTACTGATACACCCAAAAATTAACTGTCACATCATAAAATAGTAGTGACACACGCAAAAATCAACTGTCACATCATAAAATAGTAGTGACACACCTAAAAATCAACTGTCACGTCATAAAAAAGTAGTGACATACCTAAAAATCAACTGTCAACAAATTAAATGTCACGCGCAAGACAGACTCTTAATCTGAAACTAAAATAAAAGGATAAGACGTATTTAAAAACTATAGAGTGTATATATACGTTTTTTTTTTTTTTTTCAAAATCGATCAGCTGTTATTATTATTATTATATTTTTTTTCTTCTTCCCCTGTGCAAACAAAGAAACAGCAAAAAGGTGTACTGATTTGTTGAAACAGATTCATTGCGTCTAGATTGTTCTAGTGGCAGTCGATACTTTCAAATATCAGCTATATGTATTTAGAGCTTAACAACAACAGGATTTTTATCATTTCACCAAACACCATTTATATAACTTAATCTTATTAATCAAATGCATATTATTTAAGATTTATTTTTTAATCATAATGGAAAGTTGATCGTGTAGATCTCAAGGGTTGCACTAATTGTGAGACCTAAACTACCACTATCCACCTCGACGACTTTTTTTTTCTTTCTCTCACTCTGTCACATCAGTCGCTATAATTCTATAATATGCTTCCGGATAAAAACGTGACATTAGGTCCTATATAAAGAAAACCACACCACCTAGGTATATATAATAATATTGTAGAGCACAAAAATACGAAGCGAATGCATTATTTTTTGATATTATAATATTGGCGTACGAGACTTGCAAACAATCAAATATATAAAAAAACTAAAAACAAAAAGAAGATTGCGATGTGTTCCCAAGCGGTCACCCATCCAAGTACTGACCGCGCCCGATGTTGCTTAACTTCGGTGATCGGACGAGAACCGGTGTTTTCAACATGGTATGGCCGTTGCCGATTGTTAAGCGCTGAAATCAAATACACAATATGCAGACACGTCTTTGTACTATCGTAATATTTATAACCAAAGAAATAATACAATTAATGATAATGATTTAACAGTACCTACATATTTATGTAGTACCCGTATCAGCCGATCGAAAAACATGCCTTAAAAATAAATAAACTTTTCTTAAAATCACGAAAGGTTCGCATTTATCTCTCTCTCTCTCTCTCTGTCACATAAGTCGCTATAATTTTACGTTAGTAAAAATTTATCTTAAAAAAGTGTCGGAAAATCGATTTTTTTAAGTACCGCATGTACGGAATGCTGCTATCAAAAGTTGGGTCTGGAAATTCATTTTCTTCATGAGCCTATATCTCGAAAACTTAAGTGATTTAAAAAATTGTTTTAATTTTTAAACATAATATATTTTACTTGTCTACCCATACCTAGTTGGAATGCACCTTATACTGAAACACAGTGTATAAACATAGTATTCATTTCACAGTCCTTATTCCCCCTTAGACTACGCCTATGACAACAAGTCGATCGCGTCACACTTTTAAGATAAAAAGTAGATCTCATATACAGAAAAGTTGGCCACCCCTGCTATAATATATTCTATAATAACATTGTAGAGCACAACAATAACATACGAAGCGAATGTACATCATTTTGTGAGTATCAACGGAAAGATAAAACAACATTTTCGTACGAGACTTGAAAAAATCAAATGAATAAATAAATACAAAAAAAGAAAAAAAAAAACTAAAAACAAAAAGATTGCAATGACAACGGCACGCGGTGTTCCCAAGCGGTCACCCATCCAAGTACTGACCGCACCCGATGTTGCTTAACTTCGGTGATCGGACGAGAACCGGTGTTTTCAACATGGTATGGCCGTTGCCGATCGTCAAGCGCTGAAATCAAATACATATATAGTGTAGACACGTATTTGTATACTATCATAGATAGATAGATAGATAGATAGAAAACTTTATTGCGACAGACAAGTCTGTATAATAGTGTCACAGAAATAAGAATATAACAGATATATGCTACATACAGAGATAAAATGGCACATAAAAAAATAGAAAAGTTATATAACAGGTGTACAAACACAATAAACAGGGCTATCAAAAAAAGACTTAACGTCATAAAAACATTTTTCTTTTAATATAGCCGAAATATTTGTTTTTAATTTTGAAAATTTTAAAATTTTTACACAAACGTAAATGGTTGAATAATTTTTGACCCATATATTGTGGTCCTTGTTTATATAATTCTAAATTACACTTTGGTAGTCTGATTGCGGAACCAAGTCTAGTATTGTAGTCATGTTCATCGTTGTTGTATTTAAAAACACACTGCATGTTTAACTTTATGTATAGTATCGTTTCTAAAATGTATATGCATGGAAGTGTTAATATTTTATATTTTTTAAATATAGGTAAACATGAATCTCGGGGTTTAAGACCATATATTATTCGTAATATTTTTTTCTGCCATGTGAAAACATTTCTGGATTGAGACGAGCTACCCCAAAAGATTACTCCATATCTCAATCTAGAATATACATGACTGTAATAGAGCATTAAAAGAGTGTCAATTCCAACGATATTTTTTAAGTTGCGAAAAAGAAAGCACAAACTTTTTAACTTTTTTATTATTTCAGAGCATTGGATGCTCCAAGTTAGAGTATGTTCAAGATGTACACCAAGAAATTTAATAACAGAAATAGTATTAACAATATTATTATTAATGGAAATATTTAAGTTGAAATTTATTTTTATTTCTATTAGTTTTAAAGCAGAGATAATGTGTTTTGCTAAGGTTTATTGGCGTTGAACCAATTTGCCATTTTATCAAGAATAGAATTTGCACATATCTCAAGATGTTGACCAGTTTCGGCAGTGACAATTATCGATATGTCATCAGCATACATAATAATGTCATTAGTTTTCAAATAAGCTGGTAAATCATAAATAAATATTATAAACAACAGAGGACTAAGAACACTACCCTGAGGCACGCCATTGCCACAATATACCTCATTAGAAACGTAAAATTTATTTGCCTGATTAATAAATTGATACGCACTGTTTCCTATTAGATAAATAAGAGGAAATATTATATAAATAATATTATAATCGAAGAAATAATACAAATGATAATGATTTAATAGTAAGTACGGTCCGTATTATATTTCATCTGAATCGCGTGAACTGTATTGTAAGTAGGTATCGAATATACATAATATTATATAGGTTATATTACATTAAAAAAGAAAAATAAGAGAAACGCAGAGATCAAAACAATATAAAATATATAGGTAATTTTTTTTGCCATAACGCCTTTGAACTTATTTTTGAAAATAATTGGTGGTTCTGAAAAGAACCGGTTTTGTTTAGACAACACTAATAGTATTGCAGGATGCTTCTTCTTCTTCTGTGACACAAATAGGTTACGTTATTAATTGATCTTCTATTTTGAACTGGTATATTTGGTGACGGCCTTTGTGCCTTCGCTGACGGCGTGCTTGGCAAGTTCACCCGGTAAAAGCAGACGAACGGCAGTTTGAATTTCCCGGCTGGTGATTGTTGAACGTTTGTTGTAATGCGCCAATCGCGATGCTTCGGCGGCAATTCGTTCGAAAATATCGTTGACAAAACTGTTCATGATGCTCATGGCTTTGCTCGAAATACCGGTGTCGGGATGAACTTGTTTCAAAACTTTGTAAATGTAAATGGCGTAGCTTTCCTTCCTTTTGCGCTTCTTCTTCTTGTCGCTTTTTGAGATGTTCTTTTGCGCTTTGCCAGCTTTTTTGGCGGCTTTACCACTAGTTTTAGGCGGCATTATTGACGAAATACAACTCTGTACTATCTGAATACAAATGACACGTGCTTACGGCTCAACGGTCGAAAGACTTCTGTCGAATGTGCAGCACACTGTGGACTTTGTATATATAGTCTGTACAGGCACTCTAACGGCAGCTGTTTCGTCTGTGATTGGTCGCTGCGTTAGAGACTCTCGATCCATATAAACACTGAAACGGCTGGCGCCGGCTCATTCGACTCGTAACTTCTCGCCAAGCACTACGCACTGTGTTCGAGTGCTTTTCGTATTATTTTATAAAGAAATAAATAAACAGCTAAAGAAAAAACATGTCAGGCCGTGGCAAAGGTGGCAAAGTGAAGGGAAAGGCAAAGTCCCGTTCAAGTAGAGCCGGACTACAGTTCCCGGTCGGACGTATCCATCGTCTGCTGCGCAAAGGCAATTATGCCGAGCGTGTCGGTGCCGGAGCTCCTGTGTATTTGGCCGCCGTGATGGAATATCTCGCCGCCGAAGTTCTCGAATTGGCCGGCAATGCGGCTCGCGACAATAAAAAAACACGTATCATTCCGCGTCATTTGCAGTTGGCAATCCGAAACGACGAAGAACTGAACAAATTGCTTTCCGGCGTCACCATCGCCCAAGGCGGTGTATTGCCGAACATTCAGGCCGTCCTATTGCCAAAGAAAACTGAAAAGAAAGCTTAAGTCCAACGTAACACAATGACTGCGACGACGGCATTTCAAATTAAAAAATAAAAAAAAAAAACCGGTCCTTTTCAGGACCACCAAACATTTTGTAGATAAGTTCGTTTTGCTTATGAGCCGACAGTTTATTTAATAATTTAATTTTTGAGTCAAATAGAAAAGAATAGTTTTTATAATTGATCGATAAAAAAACGGTAATATTATATTATACGTGCATCTATCCGCAATATTGGCCATAATTCGATAATATAATTTTGCCTACTTCCCATTAAACGATTGAGTTAAAATTTTGCACACGTGTTCGTAGTTTCGATGACAATACAATACTATGATAACTATAGCTGATTCTGAGGAGTTTGCGCAACGATGCAAGCCAAAAATCAAACTAAAAACCAGGAAATAAAAATAGATAAAGAAAAAAAAAAAACTTCTAAATTGTACGGTTTTATTTAGAAACTAATAAATTATTAACCTATGTATCACCACGTAAGAGAGCGTTCATAAAACCACGTAGCCCTATTTCAGCCACTCTGGACCGACATCCCGCCCCCCATCCTTCATGCCAGGCTACCGTAACCTTTCCTATGACACGACCGACGGACAATAGTTTTTTTTTTTTATTTATCAAGTTCAGTTTTCTTTTAACAAACTATTTTAACAAAATTTGGTTTAAAATGTGTTGTGTCCGAATGACCAAAATGTTTGATAACCGGTTAGGACCAAAATGTCTTTGCCGGTATTCTAAACTTTAAGTGGACTGTATTTTTTAATAGCTAATATTCAGTTAGTGATAAAATCGACTTACCAATATGTTGATGCTTCCTTGCTGTTGATGAATTTCAGTTTAAGGGAATGGAAAGTAAAGGAAAACTGAACACTTTTCAAACAATACTGGATTGAACAAATATCAATTGCGACTTTTAAATCAAAAACTGAATTGAACAAAATTATCAATATACTTCACTGAACCAATATCAGTGTAATAAACAAATTGCATTGATCGACTATCAATGCCCAATAATTAAACAAAACTGCATTGACCGAACGTCCATGCGTTACTTATTCAAACTAATATCGAAATGCTACTCACTACTAAATCAAACGAACTGATTCATTGCAAAGTTAAACAGCAACTATTCAATCAAACTTGCAATCGTGAGAATAAAAATATTGAAATCTTCCCATGACACAATTGCCATCTATTGAAAATAAATAAAACCAAATTCTATACGCACAGTGGCGTCAACAAAATGAACAAGACTGAATATTTGTTATATTATTATGTATATTTTTTTATAGTGTAATAGCGTGTGACTTTTAATTGGTTCAGACATCAGATACCCGGAACGACGCGGCACGTTGACTAGATCAAACGTGCGCGTTGAGCCCATACCACCCGCGCACCTATATAATATGTCTACAAGTCGCACGTGCATTGTAAGAACATAATATAGCGCTCTTTAAATAAAAGTAACCGATGTTTACAAATAAATGTTCAACTTATTCTGCAAATTATTTTCATTGTGCCAAATAAAATACTTACATGAAAAAAATTACGTAATTTGACTACCAACTAAAAAATTATAATTAATAATTGTTTTCAAGACGACATTCAGTTACGTCGATAATATAGTTAATTATATAATAAATATAAAAAAATGTATTTGATACGTTGGTATTATTTTTAATAGCTCATAGCATTGTCACGAACATATTCGATAAAAAATTGGTGGCTCTGAAAAGAGCCGGTTGTTGTTGTTGTCTTTAAACGAGACGAGCGCGCATGATCGTATATTTAAACTTCATGGTTTAATTGCGTAATGGCCATTAACGTGGTCCGTGGATTTAACCGCCAAAACCGTAAAGGGTACGACCTTGACGTTTCAATGCGTATACAACGTCCATGGCGGTGACCGTTTTCCTCTTGGCGTGTTCGGTGTAGATGAGACCTGATATACGCTTGACGCCACCGCGACGTGCTAGACGACGGATAGCGGGTTTCGTGATGCCCTGGATGTTATCGCGCAACACTTTACGATGACGTTTGGCGCCACCTTTTCCCAAACCCTTACCTCCTTTACCGCGACCTGTCATCTTTGATCAATTCGAAATAATAGTCGAGAAAAAAATATATTCAATACGACGTTGACCGTTTCAATTCCAACAGGCAACTGTTCGTGAGTAGTGTTGTGCGATGACGAGATGTTTTAGTCGATTGTCTCGATTGTTCAAACATCTCGATGATTGTCACTTGGACTCGATTGTTTCATAGTTCATCGAGACCGAGTGAATCGTAGTCGTGCAGTGTCAAGAGCCACATACAATCGTTCATCACACAACAAATGTCATCGAGATTCGAGTCCCATGGTCGATTGTACAATGTACACTGACTCGACTCACTGCATTGTAGTGACGTAGTCGATTGTGAATTAACCGTGTGGCGCATGCTCTTCAAATGTATTTCTTTACACTTTACAGTACCTACTCTACTTGGAAATGAATAAATGACTGCAGAGTCATAGACGGGGACTCGAGGAGTAGGTTTTGGAATGACAAACGTTTTAGAATAAAGAAATTCGTAATTTTTACTTAAAAAATTAATCAGTCTTCTTTAATGTAACGAAATTTTTATATAAATTACAAAAAAGTCAGCCTTTTAACAAAATAAAATCAACAATATGCCATAACATATTTCCATAGTGACATAATATAACGACAGGGCCGACCTCAAAATTAGATAAAATTTGAAAATTGTATTTAAACTTTGAAAGGTTATTTCCCTCTTATATTGATGTTTTAATAAAAATAGTTATTCGTCTGTTTGATTTCTACACGTTAAAAAAAATAAATGAACTTAAAAATCAGTCTGTATATTATACGTTTGAATCACGACTATAATATTATCATTATAATATGTTTTCGCATTCGATGCTATTGCTATAACCTATGTGGCAAATAATCGACTTGAACAATCGAACATCTCGATTGTAAAATCAAACTCCGAGTCGATTGTGGACTCGATTGTTATTATGAACGATTGCGATTGTTTCGATTGTAAAAACATCTCGTCATCGCACAACACTATTCGTGAGTTTGACTGACTGACTGACTGACTCATTAGTTTCTCTTCAGCCTAGATGCTCAATGAATATATAGAGGAACTGGTCGCGAGACCTTAGTCCTACCGTTGCTTAGGGAGCAGCTCTTATGGATTACTCGAGTTGTTTACAAGCTTTGGTATGCCCGGGGGTATGCTTATTTTAGAGTCAGCCAGATAGGGTCGCCTGAGAACCCTAGTTGGTCTTTATTTGTCGGCTTGGAGGCACGTGTCTTGGGTGGTTGTTGCGCTAGTCATCATCGAATAAGTGCTTCGGTCGCTTGTGTGTGTGTTTGTGGTCTGTTGAGTAGTTTCCGAGTTCCCTCAGGAGTTTGTGTCGTGAGTTTTGTGTTCGATCGTATAGGTTGGTTGCTTCGTGTGTTATAAGTTCTTTGATTGTAGGAATGTTCAAGTCTCGGTGTAGTGTTCTGTTTCTGACAAATCTACCTGAGTTGGTGATAAGTCGTAGCGTGCGATTTTGAAAAATCTGTAGTCTTTTTCTGTTTGTTTTGTGGAAGGCCCACGCAGCGCTCGCGTAATTGAGTATAGGTCTCAGGTATGTTGTGTAAATGAGTTTCTTGTTGGCGATTGACAGTTTCGAGTTGCGGTTGAGTAGTGGGTACAGTAATGTTTTTTGTCCGGTTGCTTTGTTAAGTTGGTTTTGTGTGTGTTTTTTGTAGTTGAGTCTTCTGTCTATTGTGACGCCGAGGTACTTGACTTCGTTTTCCCACGTGATTGCGGTACCTTCGAAGCTAAGTGCGGGATTTTCAGTTTTCATTCTCTTACTAAAGACGACGCCGACAGATTTACGAGCATTGACTTTTATTCGCCATGTAGAGTAATAGGTCTCCAGTTCCTGTAGACCTTTATCTAGTCTGGGTTTTATGGTGCAGATGCCTCTGGCTTGCGCAAAGATTGCCGCGTCGTCCGCGTACAAGGCTGTTTCTTGTGTTCTTGGTATGTCGTTAATGTAAATGTTAAATAGTGTTGGTCCGATGACACTGCCTTGTGGTACTCCTGCAAATACCGGACGGCGTGTTGAGGGGGTGTCTCTTGTGGTAGCGTAGAATTTTCTGTTTTCTAGATATGATGCAATGACCTTGATTAGCCTGGTTGGTATTCTCTCGTAGATAAGCTTGTAGAGTAGGCCTGTGTGCCATACTTTGTCGAAAGCTTTCTCTATATCTAGGAAAATCGCTCCGGTGTGGTGCCTCCTGTTGAACCCCTTCGTGATGTGTTCGTTTATGCGAAGTAGTTGTTGTGTTGTACTGTGTTCACTCCTGAACCCAAATTGTTCGGGGATGATTGTGTTGTTTTGGTCCAGATGTTTGTGAAGACGTTGGAGTAGAGTTCTCTCGAATAGCTTGCTAATTGTCGAGAGCAGGCTGATTGGTCTGTGGTTTGTCGGGTCGGTACGGTCTTTTTTTGGTTTTGGGAAGAGTATGACTTTGGCGAGTTTCCATGTGCGTGGAAAATGGTGCAGTCTGTAAATTGTATTAAAAATGTTCACTATGGCTACAATGGATTTTTTGCCCAGATGTTTAAGCATTGCGTGTGTAACACCGTCGTCGCCGGGTGCTTTGTTATTTCTGAGACGGCTGTCTTGGGTGTGACTATGAGTGGAGGTGATGTCGTGTGTGTATCTAGGTACGCGTTTACCTGTTCCTCTATGTGTGCATTGACAATGGGTTCGGTTGAAATTGTGCTTGTAGAGAGTCTGCGAAGGCTTCGGCCTGTCCTGGTAGGTCTGTTATGGCTTGGTTGTTGACTTTAAGTACTGTTGTGTTTCTGTTATTTGTGTGGTTGCACAGTTTTCTTGCGCACTGGTATAGGGACTTGTCACTGGTGGCTAGTTCAATGGTGGCATCTTTCCAGCTTTCGTCGCGGTGTTTCTCCAGGTCGGTTTTTATGTCCTTCGTCAGTTTGTTGAGCAGTGTTTTAACTCTCGGTTGTCTATATTTCTGCCATATTTTCTTGATGCGGTTTTTCGTGTGTATTTTGTCCAGTATTTCTTTGGGAATGCGTCGGTATTGTGTAGTGTTTGGCCGTGTGGTGGTGTGCCGTGTATAGCATTGTTTGATGCATTCGGTGAGTGTTTCGATTGTGTGTTCAAGTTGTTGGCATGTTTTGATATGTCGCGTGAGGGTTATTTGTTCTTCCACATCCGCCGTGTATGATTCCCAGTTCGTCTTTCTGATCAATCTTGGCTGGGCAAATTCTAGGTTTGGACTGCGTAGGCTGTGTAGTGTTAGTATTACTGGGTTGTGGTCGGAGTCAAGCTCTGCGAGTGAGTGTACTTCTGGGTTCGCGTGTAGGTCCTTAATGAGTGCAACATCGAGAACGTCGCTGGAGTTGCCGACAAAGTGTGTTGGTTCTGTTGGGGCTATTACTGTATATCCTCTGTTGGCGCTGTGTCGGTTGAGTTTGTTACCTCTAGTGTTAGTTACTGTCGAATTCCAGTTATTGTGTTTGGCGTTTAGGTCTCCTGCGAGAATTGCAGATCCTTTGATGTCCAGGAGTTTGTCGATGTCTGATGTGTCGATGGTTTTTGTCGGAGTGTTGTAAATGGATGCGATACATACTTCTTTGTGGTCTATAATGGCCACGATTATGGTGGCTTCTACTGTGTTGAGTGCTGGTGTTGGTGTTTCGTAATATGAGATGTTGTTCTTGACGAGTATGGCTGTCCCTCCCCATGCTTGTCCTGTTTTGCGGTCATTTCTGTACGTCCTGTAGTTTGCAAGTGTAAATCTGTCGCTTTGTTTTAAATGAGTTTCATTTATTAGTATAATGTCTATTTTGTGTTGTTCTGCGAAACTTTGCAGTTCCGCCTTCTGCTGCTTTACGCCATTGGCATTCCAGAACATTATTTTTATGGGCTTATAAACCATAGCTTAAGTCTATTGAGCAGGTAGTGACGGCCTCGGCAATGACCAGTAATCGTTTGAATGAGTCGTCTTTTGTGTCGTCGAGCTTTTGCAGGAAGTTTGTTGACCAGGATCGCAGTGCTGAGAGGGTTTCTTTCGGGGAATTTAGGATTCGGTCTACCCAGTTAGCTTCTTTGTTATTGGTGTCGCGGTGTGGTCTGTTTGTGTGTTGTAGACTGGAGGTCGTTGTGATTGTTTCGCTTTCAGTCGCTAGGCGTTGTTGTACTGTCTGCTTTCTTCCTTTCTGTGACTGTGAAGTGTTGTCTTGTTGTGTGATCTCAAGTTTTTCTTTGGGTGGCTGCGGTTTCTTAGTGGGCGTGGTTTGTGTCCTGTCTTTCTTGGGTGGTCGTTGGGGTTTTGTTTTTTCTATTCTCCTTGCTGGTATCGGAGTTGGATTGCTGCCATTGAGTACATTTGCGTACGTGCGTGTTGTGTTCTGTTTAGTGTCTGAGGGTGTTGGATTTGATCTGGTTTCGATTTGTTGTGGCGGATGTTGGCTTTTACTGGTGGCAGGTGCGGGAGTGTTTGGTTTTGTAGATTTAGAGGATAGTTTTTTATAATACTCGCAACCTCTGTAGTTTGCTGGATGATCACCTTGACAGTTGCAGCATTTTGCGGAAGTGCTCTTGTTCTTTGTGCACTGTTTAGCGTCGTGGTTTTCTCCACAGATTACGCAGCGCTGGTTTGACTTACAAGCTGCCGATGAGTGTCCGAAGCGCTGACAGCGGTAACACTGTGGGGGACCCTTTCGCCCTCGGAAAGGTTCTACTGTTACACATATTCCATTTATCTGTGTGATATTTTTAAAATCGTTGCTTATGCCGCTTGGGTCGAAGTACACTAAGAATAGTGGTGAGGGTTTGCCGCTGAGTTTTAACTGTGTAAGGTGTTTTATTTTGAATCCTCTAAGTGTAAGGGCCTCCTTAAGGGAGTCACAGCTCGTGTTGCGAGGTAGTCCGCGAATGATGAGTTTTGTGTCGCGTTCCTCCTTTAGAAGAAAGGAGTGGTATTCAGCATTGATATTATCAAGGATACGAATGGCTTCGCGGTAGTATTCGGGTGTGTCAAATTTGAATTTAAGTGCATGTCCTTTGTTAGTTGCCGTGTACGTTAGTTTGGCTTTGTTGAACCTGTTGGTAAGTCCGAAAGTTTCTTGTCCGTAAACGAAGATGGGTGAGGTTCTTACTTTCTTTTTGACAATGGTGAACCCATCATCTTCGTCTTCATCGTCGGTTGAGTGCTCGTCCGATTCTGTTAGTCGTTTCCGTTTGTTGGTTCTGTCGTCTGTGTCCATGTATGTCTGCTGGGTTTCTTCGTTGATAATAATACGAAGTCTGTCCAGCGTTTCTTTGTCCTCACGACTACGGTCTGTTTTATTCTCCAGATCTTCGATGATGCAGCGGTAAGCTGCAATATTGTCCGCTGGCGATGATGGAAGTGACTCTTCGTCGAAGTCCATGGCTTCTTTGCTAAAGCGAAAGGGGAAAGCGGTTTAGTCTTAAGAAAGACTTGTTAGTAGAGACTATTAGTCTTGAATAAGACTAATCGTCTCTTGTAGTCTTGAGAAAGACTGATTGTAACAATCATGTAGTCTTGAGAAAGACTAATTGTAAGAATCTTGTAGACTGATCGCTAGCAGGTACAAATGATACGTGCTCACTGCTCAACGGTCAAAAGACGTTGTTCTGTTCCTGTTTTTCCTCCATGTTCTGTTCTGTTCCTGTCAGTGTGTCGACCACTGTTGCTCCCTCTTCTTTTATGCACCGTTGGTTGTCGTTCTCTACTCGGTCGTAGTTTGCTCCTCTCTGATTGGTCGTTAGGCTCATTAGCTTAGTGTGCCTCAGTGCTGGTGTCCAAGTTTTACTGAGGTGCAGACCTTCTTCTTTTCGGTTGAAATTGTATGTGTGTTTTTGTATTTCTATGGCTTCCCTGAATATGCGCGGATAGTAATTCACTGTTTTGTCTATCACTTCTGTATCTTCGAAAAGGATCTTGTGGTTGTCCAGCGTTAATGTATGTTCGGCTATTGCAGATTTTTCAACATAGCCCAGTCTGCAGCTTCTTTTATGTTCCGCTATACGAGTTTTTATAGTGCGTTTTGTTGTCCCAATATATACTGCACCACAGGTGCAAGGAACGCGGTATACTCCCGGTTCCTTGCACCTGTGGTTTCAACCGAAAAGAAGAAGGTCTGCACCTCAGTAAAACTTGGACACTAAGCTAATGAGCCTAACGACCAATCAGAGAGGAGCAAACTACGACCGAGTAGAGAACGACAACCAACGGTGCATAAAAAAAGAGGGAGCAACAGTGGTCGACACACTTGCTTGTGAGCAACCGAGAAGGACACTTCGCCCGCTACCACATTGCCTTTGATAATGTCTACCGCAGTTGTAGACGAAACGTCAGGTAGAAATACCAATGGACCACGGCGTACAAGCCCGGAAATCAAGAAGATTTGCAATTACACCTATCCCCCGATTTACACGGTAGATACGTTCCTGAGAAAAACGTGTAAATCGAACATTAAAAATTTTCAAGTCAAAACCGTGTAAATCGAAAAGCTTGCTGAAAATGCATAATTTTGCTATTTAACAGTTGTGATTTTTTTCACTATTTTTAGGTGTACACAGAAATTATGCACTCACTTGTAATTTACGAATATGAAAAATTAAATCTTTCTGAAACTGTGAAACTTTCACTCAAATACAATTTTCCGTAGATAAAACTTTAATTTTATGCGAAGAAATGCAGACACAGTGTGCGTGTGCAGCAAGTCAGCACATAAGCTCGGGATTCCCCGTGAGATGTGTACACAGCGCACGTGTTCAATCACAGTAGCATTTAGTAGAGTGCGATAAAAACAAAAAAAAAACTTATTTGGAAAACCGTGTAAAAGCGAAAACGTGTAAAACAAGTACCGTGTAAATCGGGGGATAGGTGTAATTATAAATTCGAGAGAACGAACGGAGTAAGTGAGTGAGTGAGTAATAAAACTATTAATTATAAATTCGAGCAAACAAGGGAATCATTGAGATCTGGTAATAAGAAATTCTTTAAAAACAATTTTGAGAAGCCGTGTCAAGCAGTATCAAGTATGTATAATATATAAAAAAAACAACTAAGGTGAGTTTTCTAATTTAAAAAATATAATCCAATAATTACATATACCTATCATATCATATGATATCACTTATTTCATTGAGTTGTTACAATATCTGTTAATAATTTCTTTATTTCTTTACATTCACCAAATTTTATATTTTTCAAACATGCCACACGACAAATGTAAGCGAATACACTATTGTCGGCAGGGTTTTGGCACTGCGACCCGGGTTTTTTAAGTTTTAAAACCAATCTCTAAGTGATCGACTTAAGTCAAAATAAAGAGTGTAAACTTATTTTGATCTAAATACACACAAATATCTTTCGGCTGAAAGTTTTTTCGAAAGGTTTATGTGAAGTGCACAGACTTTTTAATAACGCGTAACATTTATTCTTAATAACAGCCAATATTGTTCGTAATGAAATATTCATCTAATTGTTCTGTGCAATTACTATAATCGCTATCAACGTCAAATTTTACAATTTTGTCATTACATGACATTATAGAAAAAAAACACTCAATAATAAGAGCTATTTCAGTAATTTTACTTCGTCGTCTAATAACTAATAACTAAACTCTAGCATGAATGAACATAACCTGGCTTTAATAAATTAATTATAATGTACATTAAAGTATACAACCTAATGATTTAATTAAACGCATTATGCCGGTGAGCACACACAGTGTAAAACCTGATATCAAAGTAACGTTTGTAGTAAAAATTTAACTAGGACAGACTCTTTGAAAAACCAAAAACTTACACGTACCGGCAGGAAACTGTATCAGCATGGACAATTTAATTAGCATATTTTATTGATGTAATTCGAATGTTCACATACCGGTGAGCAATAGTATCAATTTAATGATTGCGAAGTTTTTATTCGATCAACTTGCTTTTAAAACTTTGAAACTCATAACATAAATACGACTGAAAAACCATAAATGTGACAAATTGAAATAGTCCGAAATGTAACAATTATTCAAATAATCTTTCAAACCGCTTTTCAATGACTGAATTTTCTATTATAATTTATACAAACTAAAACGTTCAATATATTATTCTACAGACAAACGATAATATTGTACAATATTAATTATATTGCAAAATATTGTAGTGTCTAAGGGCCGCTTTAGACATGCAGTTTAACAATGATATGCATTTTAATCTGCCTATTTATAAGTAAATATGACAAAGTTTAATAAATATGTAGTGTAACAGTTTCTTCAGTAGCCCCAAAATTAAAATAGTTTTTCGAGCCTATGTGCATTTTTTTAACTAAATGTATTTAGTAGTGCCAATTTTGACGAACAAGTTAAAAAACACGATCTGCCTGGTACATTCATATGCAGCGTTTGGCCGACGAAGGGGCAGCTATTGCACCTGTCGCGTGTACGAGAGAGCAAGTGTTTCACGGTGTGCTTTTTGAGATCTATAGTTTACTGTTTAACCATGTAGGTACTAACTACTAGGTATAAGTGAATACGACGTAATTTAATAAGTGTGTGGTTATAGTTATTTAATTTACTTAGAAAAGTAAATCGTAGATATTTAAATTATATTTTATAATATCTGTAATGAAAAAAAACAGTGCGAAAGCAGATTAGAAATTTAAAAAATCTATAAGCAAAAATAATTCATAATTGCTGCATACAACCCAAAGAATTGCGGCGTGTGCTACCGTTGTAGGAAGTAAAAATTCGAAACTGCAAACGGTGCTTCTGTAGAAGTTAGTATTGTAAATATAATTAATTTAAAAATTAGAAAATGTGGGCAATTCATTTTTGAAAAGTGTAAAAACTGTGATGCTGATTTGTAAAAGAAACATGTGTATTTAAACAATTATAACTGAATTTTTTATGATTAAGATCTAAATGTACTTCTTTACAAGTCAATATTGTTAATAATATTTAAAAGTGAAAAAATAACATGAACAATATTCATCTCAATATTGTAAAAATTGTGGTGCCAGTTCATTAAAGAAACTTATGAAATTAAACAGTGATAAAAATTGCGCGGGGACTAAAAGAACAAACAATAACATTTTATCCTATTAACAATTGATAGAGGTTTAAAAGAAACACGATTAAGTGAAATTAAATGTGTGTATTGTTGATCAATGTATTAAAATCATAGTTTTTGGCGGCATGATACATTTTTTCCTCTTTAACTGGAAATCTGTTTCCAAGTTCAGAGTAAAATTGTAGTTATTTTTGCATTCATTATCTAAACTTACTGCCAAACTTTTAATAAAATGTGTCCTATTTTTCTGACGTGAAAGAAAAGTAGAAATTACCTACTCCCAAACTGCTGGCATGGATATGACATTTGGAGTGTTTGTGAACCTGTGTCTATTAGCAAAGTTGATTACAAACAGAGTCTTTTTAAATACATTCATTTACATATAAAAATAAACAGTTCATATTTAAATTATGATGTATATCTGCAATTAAAAAGCAGTGCGAAACGACATTAGAAATTTAAAAAATCTATAAGCAAGAATAATTCATAACAGCTGCATACATATCAGCCAATGCATTGAAACGTGTGCTACCGTTCTAGCAAGTAAACATTCAAAATTGCTTGACAACGCTTCTGTAGAAGTTAGTATTATAAATATAATTTTAAAATTAAAAAATATGAATAAATAATTTGAAATCTGTAAAAACTGTGATGCTGATTTGGAAAAAAAACAGGTGTATTTAAACAATATTATAACTGAGATTTTTGTGTTTAAGATCTAACCGTACTTCTTATAAGTTATTATTGTTAATATAAAAGTGAAAAAATATTATGAACAATTCATCTGACAACTAAAAATTGTGGTGTCAGTTTGTTAAAGAAACTTGTGTAATTAAACAATGATAAAGAGACTATGATGTCTAAAATCGGAAAGCTCAATGAATAGGTGAATACGTACGTCGTAGTTTAATAACTATAGTTATTTCATTTACTCACAAAAAGTAAACCGTTGATATTTAAATTATGATTTATATCTGCAATAAAAAACAGTGCAAAAAGGCATTAAAAATTTTAAAAATCTATAAGCAAAAATAATTTATCATACCTGCATACATCTCAAAAAATTGCGTCCTGTGCTACCGTTCTAGCAAGTAAAAATTCTAAACTGCTTAACAACGCTTCTGTAGAAATTAGTATTATAAATAAAATTTAAAAATTAAAAAATATGATAAATTCATTTAAAAACTGTAAAAACTGTGATGCTGATTTGTAAAAGAAACATGTGTATTTAAACAAGTATAACAGATTTTTGTGTTTAAGATCTAACCGTACTTCTTACAAGTTAATATTGTTAATATAAAAGTGAAAAAAAAAATAACATGAACAATTCATCTCAATACTGTAAAAATTGTGGTGTCAGTTCGTTAAAGAAACTTGTGAAATTAAACAATGATAAAAATTGCGCGGGTACTAAAAGAACAAACAATAACATTCTATACAATTAACAATTGATAGGGACTTAAAAGAAACACGATTAAGTGAAATTAAATGTATATATTGTTGATCAATGTATTAAAATCAAAGTTTTTGACGGCATGATACATTTTTTCTTCTTTAATTGGAAATCTGTTTCCAAGTTCAGAATAAATTTGGAGATATTTTTGTTTTCGTTATCTAAACTTACTGCCGAATTTTTAATATAATGTGTCCTATTTTTCTGGCGTGAAAGAAAAATAAAAATTACCTATTCCCGAACTGTTGGCATGGATATGACATTTGGATTTTTTGAGAACCTGAGTCTATTAACAAAGTTGATTTCAAATAGACTTTTTTATTAGATAAAAAACCTCGAATAATTGTTAAATTTGTGTTAAACTTGCACTGTCAAATAAATAGTAATATGCATTTTTAAACGTTATAAAAAATAAATTAGACGCCTAATTTTGTAAAACAGAACCAACAAAAATAATAATTTTGGTTTGATAAACGAAGAATATGTAATAATATGAGTAATATGACAAATTTAAACATAATTCTTGTAACCATATAATATAGTAAACAAATATTCGAAAAAATTAACCAGAAATAAAATTAATTGTGATAGTGTTAAAACTAATAAAATATACGAATTATGAAGATTTATAAATGTTCTCAGTTCATGCCAAGGCAATTATTTCTGCGTCTCGCCAAGTATCTTGACCTTCTACCGTAATAACGTGGAAATAGAGGATAGAAATTATTTTTTTAATTTATTTCGTACAGTCTTAATAAATCCTAAATTACAGAGTCAGTACTACCTACCAAAGCATTTTAAATTTTTGTTACCCCGAAATTATAAATAGTTTCGAGCCTATATGAATTTTTTGAAATAAATGTATTTTTTTTTTTTTTTTTTTTTATTTAAAAGAATAAATGGGTGTTTCGACTGATTGTCACTAACACCATAATATACAGTGTGTTACAATATACAGGTAAGTACTGGTAAGTATATGATATACAATATACATTACACAATACACATTATACAATTCATATTTTACAATACACATTACACAAATTCATATACATTATGTTTACATCTTATTATACAAATTTATATCTTTCAGGTACTTCAAGACTTTGAGGATGGTGGATTCGTCGCTGCCAATAGCTTCTTGTAAGGTACGTGGTATTTTATTTTCTGTTCTTTGCATTACATATTTTCTGCAGTCTACTAGGATGTGTTTTACTGTGATAGGTACGTTGCATGCTTCACATTGTTCCTGTTGGGTTCTTTCAAGGATGTATTTATGTGTTTCTTTGGTATGTCCAATTCTTAGGCGTGTGGTAATACAGTCGTCTCGTCTGTTAGTGTTATTTTTCCGAGGTTTAATGTCTTCCTTGATTTCTCTTAGCTTGTTGTTAGTAGTTGCTGCCCATTCCGTTTGAAATTTTATTTTCGTTTTTTCTTTTATTGTAACGCTTTTGTCTTGGAAGGTGTTTATAGATATTGCGGATATGTTCATGTCGGTTGAAGTTGCTATTTTAGCTGCATTGTCTGCTTTTTCGTTGCCGGCTATTCCAATATGGCTTGGTATCCAGAGGAATTTAACTGTCTTTTTTTGGATGTCGATTCTGTGAAGCGATTCATGTATTTGGATGATATAAGGATGTTGAGAAAAAATCGCCATTATGCTAGTTAGCGTACTGAGGCTATCGGAGTTGATGACAAAGTTGGTTCCTGGGTGTTCTTCGATATATTTTAATGCCTGCAAAATGGCGTACATTTCACCTGTGTAGACGCTACTTTCGGATGGTAGTCTATACATACGGCACTCGCTGTCACAAATAAATGCTGCTCCCACTGTACTATTGTCCACTTTTGACGCGTCGGTGTATAGATGTATACAGTCAATATAATTGTCACATATGTTATTATACATAGATTTATATTCCATCGGATGTGTTGCTTCTTTATGGTAAGTAGTTAGGTTTAGGTTTACATTGGGTTTGGGTATTTTCCATGGTGGGATATTTCCGTAGGTAATGGGACAGGTTATTTTTATGTTATGGATATTGAGACTATTTGATATTGTGCGGAGTGTGTCGTATACAGGAGACCTACTTCTATTTGGAGAAACAAGATGTTTGTATAAGGGATGGTCTGGTTGTGCAGATATTTTGTTTAGATAGATCATTGTTAATTGGTCGCGCCTTATGCATAGGGGTGGTTCTCCACTTTCAGCCATCATGCTGATGACTGGGCTCGTACGAAATGCTCCGATTGATAGACGGATAGCTGTGTTATGCACACTGTCCAATATTTTCAACATACCTTTCTTAGCGTTTCCATAAACTATACATCCATAGTCTATTTTTGATCTGACAAGTGTTTTGTATATCATAAGCAATATTTTTTTATCCGCTCCCCACTCGGTATGCGCTACAGCTTTAATTATATTTAATCTTTTTAAACAGTCGTTTTTTAATTGGATTATATGTTGTTTCCATTTTAAGTTTTGGTCGAACAGTAGTCCTAAATACTTTATTGTGTTTACTTGTTCTATAATAGTATTATTTATTTTTAGTTTTATCCGTTTTTCTGTTCTTCTGGTCTTAGTAAATTGCATAATTTTTGTTTTAGTTGTTGAAAATTTAAAACCTGTCATATTTGTCCATTTACTTAGGCTGTCAACGCACTTCTGTAGCAATTTTGTTGTTAAAGAGTCACTGTTGCTTGAATGGTACACTACTAAATCGTCAGCATATAGACATATTTTGACGGGTTTTGTGACGAAGTTACTTATGTTATTAATGGCTATGTTGAAGAGCGTGGTACTCAATGTCGAACCTTGAGGAATCCCATTGCATAAAAGTGCTGATCTAGAATATGTAGAGCCTATTTTTGTTTGAAATGTTCTGTCTAGTAGAAAATTTTGTATGAAGTGCATGATGTTACCTTCTAGTCCATATTTTGTTAGATTATTTAGAATATTACGTCTCCAAGTAGTATCATACGCTTTTTCCAAATCAAAAAAGATCGCGGTGAGCTTTTGTTTGTTCCGAAACGCTTGTTGTATTTCCGTATTTAATAATGTAAGTGGATCATTCGTAGAGCGATTTTGCCGAAATCCGTATTGGCTGTTGTCTATAATATGATTTGATTCTAGGTACCAATTTAGTCTTTTATTTATCATTTTCTCCATTGTTTTGCACGCGCAACAGGTAAGAGAAATAGGTCTGTAGCTGTTTACGTCATTTTTTGGTTTGTTTGTTTTGTGTATGGGTATTATGATTGCTTTTTTCCATAGCTCCGGAAATGTATTTGTATTCCAAATGTGGTTGAAAATCTTTAGCAAATATAATTTGGCGGATGTTGGGAGGTTCTGGATCATTTCGTTTGTTATATTATCTGGACCAGGGGTTTTGTTTTTGGGGAGGCTCTCTATTACGGCATTTATTTCCCATTCCGTAAAGGGTGTATTTATTTCTAAGTCATTTTTATTTTCTATTATCAGTTCGCTTTTTTCTATATTTTCTTTGTGATTTAAAAAACATTGAGTGTATTGATTATCGCTTGACTGCTTCTCAAAATGGTTAGTAAAACAGTTTGCGATGTCTTCAGGTAAGTTTATTGGTCTTCCATCATTATTAATTGCGTTTATTTTGCTGTACGTATTGATTCCTTTAATTTTGTTAATTTTATTCCAGACATCGGTTGTCGGCGTATCACTTGTCATAGAATTGACGTAGTTTTCCCACGATCTTTGTTTACTTTCTTTAACGGTCCTTTGTGCTATAGCTCTGTGTTTTTTAAGCTCAATGAGATTTGTGATATTTTTGTTTTTTCTGTATTTGTTTAATGCTTTTTTGTTTTCTTTAATTGCAGTTTCGCACATCTGATTCCACCACGGTACGTTTTTGTGGCGTCTGGATGTTTTTTTAATACCTATAGAAGTTTTTGCTGCCTCTATGATTTCGTCTGTCAGTTCTTGTACCAATATGTTTATTTCATCGTTTTGTTGTATATCCTTTCTGGGCTTGTCGAGCATTTGTGCATATAAGTCCCAGTCGGCTGTTTTGAGGCGCCACTTAGGCGGGAGATGATGCTGAAAAGTTGATATGTTCTTACTTAAGTCTGTGATTTTGATTGGGAAATGGTCGCTTCCATAAGTGTGTGATAAAACTTCCCAGGAGAATGAGCTCGCTATTCTAGAATGGCAAAAAGTTAGGTCTATTGCCGTCAGAGTCCCTGTTGCTATGTTCAGATGTGTTGGTTCACCGGTGTTTAGAAGATTTATATTGTCTGATTCTAATAAATTTTCTATGACTTTTCCTTTAGCATCGGTGTTTGTGGAGCCCCATAGTCTGTTATGGCTGTTAAAATCTCCAGCTATCAGAAAAGGTGTTGGTAGTTGCGTGAGTATGTCTTCCAGAGCGTCAATTGGTACAGTTTTATTAGGAGGAATATATATGTTACATATGGTGAGAGATGTAGGATACTGTATTTGAACTGCCATAGCTTCACATTCTGTCCTTAAATTTATTTCTTTGCATTGGATATCGTTGCGTATTAGTAGGGCTACGCCACCGCTTGCATGTGTATTGTTTATTCTGTCTTTTCTATACACAGAATATCCCTTTATGTTTACACTGTGTTTTTCTTTAAAGTGAGTTTCCTGGAGAGCTAGACAAATGGGCTGTGTTTCATTGATTAATAATTTGATGAAGGGCAAACGGGTGAAAAACCCGTTGCAATTCCATTGTATCATTACTGTATCCATTATTATCTTGTGTTTTGTGAAAAGTTCGTTTTTGAACCTTCGGTATCATTTTCAGATGTGTCACACTTTGATTGGGATTCTCTTTTTAATTTAGTTATAATTTTTATTATTCTTCTTTTAATAGTCGGGTTTCCTATTAGTGGGTAAACTATGTATAGCGTTTCGATAAGTTCACTTATTTTGTCGGTATAGTTTAGCGAAATATCCAGGACATCAGGTGATCCGCGGGTATTTATAAGAAAGTCTGTCAGTTCATCGTGGTTGAGAATAAGTGATTTGTTGCTGTCTATTTGATTTTTTATTTGCTCCATGGCGTCATATATGTCTCTATCAGATTTATCATTCGTGGCGGCGGAATTTATGGAACTGGTACTGGAGGTGGTATCTCTTCGTTGTTTTTTTGGTGTCTTTTTGCGAGTATTGCGTTTTGGTTGTGATCTTTGGTATGGTTGTGGAGTTGGTGGCTGTCTAAAGGTGTGTTGAATGGGTGGTGTTGGATCAATAGAGCCATCGCTTGATTCTTCGTTTTCAACAATTTGGTTATTTGCACTTTCAGTGGTTCCCGTGGTAGTACTAGGTGGAGCTGTGCATTTTACACAACGGATGTTCTGTAGTGTTTCAGTTCTATCTTCTTTTTCAGGACACTGATCAGCAATGTGGCCAGATTTCTTACAAATGAAACAGTTTCCGGAGTCGGTAGCTAGGAAAATTCTGTAGTTAGTTCCATCATGATGTACAATTAGTGTTTCGGGTACTGTTTGGTTGTCATCTGGTGTTATGTAAACCTGTCTTCTAAAGCTGAATACGTGGTTCAAAGAATCTTCTTTTACTCCTGCCCTTACAAATGTGATCGGTGAAACAATTTTTAGGTTAGTTCTTTTCAATACCTCTTCTATCACTGTGTGTGGTACCGAAGGACATACACTTGATAAGATTATCCTTTGTGCGGGCGTGATTAGTTTGCGAATGTCACCCTTGTAGTTGTTTATGGTAATAGACTTATGGTTTTCTACAAGTGAGTCCACAATTTCTTTGCTTTTAAAATAAACACAAACTCTATTGTTTGAAATTCGGGAAGCAAAGGTTATGTTTTTCGGTGTGATGATAGCGCTCAGAGCTAATAAATATTCAGATATTTTTAGGCCTTCTATTGATGTTAGTATGATTGCTTGATCCTTTGTTGGAAATATTGCGTTATTCGATTCTTTTACAACGGTTGAGAATAGGCTTGGTTGGTTTTTGTTTGTACTTTGGTCAATACTTCTGTAGTCAGAAGTGCTGGCCGATGCATTTGGAGAATTCATGTTGGGTATACTTTGTTCGAAACCCCCGTATTCAGAGGTTTCGCGATTTTGGATATTCATTTGTTTATTATTTTATGGGGTTGTGAAAAATGCTTTGCATGTTTCTGGTTGAGTATGATGATAATAATAATATTATTTTTGTTTCAGGTTATAGCGGACAGAAGGAGGAAGATGCAGCAGTAAAAAGGACTTACCAACGGTTTTGGAATTTCTACTATTATAATTAATTTATTACAATTCGTAGCACGGTATTTATTATAGGAAATAAAATAAAATAAACTATTGGAATTTATCACTTATGTAATTCACTCACTGACTGTCACAAGCACGTCCGCACTGTACAACGGTTCAAATCGAACTCCTCCTTTAAATTGCATCCTATGAATTCTTACCCCCTTGGATAATTTTCAGTTCTGGGAGGAGGAAATTGTTTGCCGTTTTTTTTTCATCTGCCGCGTTCAGGTGCAGGGCAACGTAGGTCAGTTTTATTTTTTCAAATAGGGACCCTATTTTTTTCTTGCAGGTTCCGATTCCTCGTCAAAAAATAAACAACTTTTTTACCAAATTTTTTTTTGTAACGGCGAATCGTTAAAAATTATGGGATGCATAACATCGCATTTGGACGCGTTGAGTCGATTTCTCTCAGGCATCTTGATTCTGTGATGAGGGAAAATCGACTCGACGCGTCCAAATGCTATGTCACGCATCCCATAAATTTTTAACGATTCGCCGTTACAAAAAAAAATTTGGTAAAAAAGTTGTTTATTTTTTAACGAAGAATCGGAACCTGCAGGAGAAAAATTGGGTCTCTATTAAAAAAATAAAGTTGATCTGTGTTGTCCTGCACCTGAACGCGGAAGGTAAAAAAAAAATACGGCGATCAATTTCTCCCTTTCAGAACTGAAGATCATCCAATGGGGGTAAGAATTCAAAGGATGCAATTTGAAAGAATAAGAAAGGTGTTCGATTTTTCAAAAACCTACCCTGTATAAAATAGAAAACGAAGATGAAATAGGTAGTTTGAAGCGGTATATGAGAAAAAACCTCTACGTTGTTTTTGTGAGGGATTTCGATAACTATAACTGATAAGGAAAAATATAACATTTCTGCATCTAATGAGTAAAACAAAGTATAAGACTGATAGGCAGACAAACATTCAGACAGACGAATGAGCGGACATGGGCTATGGCGATACTTAAAAAAAACAACAAAAATGCATGAAGTAGAGGTAGGCAATATTCAAATACTAAGTTACAGTATATTAAAATGTTCAGTTTGTGTGCTTATTTAAAATTAAAATATACTACATATCTTTACACAAACGTGGCCATACACTCCGTCCTACAACAGTATCGTTAGTTTCAAGCCATACTCCATTGCGTTTTATAAACGATGTGTAATGACCGCTGTTAGTCGTATTCCCGTGATGAAATACAGCAGCTGACGCTTTGTATTCGTCGTTTCCAATCCTAAATGTACTTTCTCTTAAATTTTTAAGCCGTAATGGCTTCTTTACTATACGGTCGCCAAGAATTTCGTAACATTTAAATTGGACTATTAATGCACTATTTGTATTTACGACTCTGTTCTTTTCCCGTCTAAAGCCTATGGTATTACAATAGTTACAATTGGCTTCAGTTAAATTTTGCCACTGATCAAATGTAGCTGAATAAAGACGTTGAAGAGTGTAACTAAATTCTTCATTTATGACAGGTATGCGCAATACGTTTGAATGTTCTGTTTGAACAGTTTCGTGATTACAACGAGTGCAAGTCCTGACCGTTTCTAGCTCAAAACTAACAATTCTGTTTAACATTGGAACAACGGATATAATGTCTGACAGGAATTCTTCAGCATCCTGCTGTTCGTTCAAAGAATATTTTGTTTGCTGCAATTGGGCGTCTATAAAAGTTTTAATATTGAATGTACTCAAAGTGGATGAATTAGCTAATTGATAATTACATGCTAATTCATTTAATGGTATAATGATGATTGTAAACGTTCAAAAACTTTAATGAAAAGTGCTTTCAAGAATTGTAAACAGGCAGGCTTTGAACAAAGCAGTGTGAAAGAATATGTAACAGCAAAAACCATTTATAATAATACAATCAAAAACTCAAAAAAACTATATATGAACGAAGTTAGGGATCGGTTATCTAATGTCAAAAATAATATCGAATTTTGGAAAACTGTCAAACAGTACCGCAAATCTAAATCAAACTTTGAAAACTTCATAGAAATGAAATCATGGGATAACTATTTTCAAGACTTATATCCTAAAAGAGTCATCAGCAATATATTCTTTTTTGACACCTCCCACCCTTTTTTCGACAGTCGAATTACAATGTTTGAACTACAAAGAGCATTGCACAATTGTAAGAATTCAAAATCAGGCGGTCCAGATCGTATTACATACGAATTTTTAAAAAATTTGCCTAACAATTGGGTCGAATTTTTGCTCGGTATGTTCAACCAAGTTTTAAATAACGAAAAGACGCCTAGTGAATGGTCAACAGTAGATTTAACTTTAATTTATAAGAAAGGAAATTATTCAGATCCAAATAACTACAGAGGTATTGCCCTTATGAACACAATAACGAAAGTTTTTACTCAAATCCTCGGAGAAAGACTTAGGTCCTTCGCTGAAAACGCAAACCTGTTATCGGAAAATCAAGCGGGTTTTCGGAAAAAAAGGGGCTGTCGAGATAATATATTTGTGCTGAGCAGTATTGTAAACATTAATTTGAGATTGAGTAAAAGCAAAGTCTATGCTACATTTGTTGATTTTAAGAAGGCTTTTGATTCAATAGATCATTTACTGTTATGGAATAAATTGTTCGCTTTGGGTGTCAGTAGAAAATTCATAATGATATTAAAAAGTTTATATGATTATGCCAACATGACATTTAAAATTAAAGGGAAGACTAGTAGTAAAATAAACATAACGAAAGGGGTTTTGCAGGGGGATACTTTAAGTCCTTTGCTATTTACTCTATTTATTAGTGACTTAAGTACATTCATGAGCAATAACTCCGCAGTCGGACTACCTGTAGATGGAAACAACAATATTGCAACGATTCTCTACGCAGACGACTTAGTTATGCTTGCTGACTCGCCTATAAAAACTCAGAAAAATTTAGATATTTTAAATTCTTATTGCAAAAATAATAAATTAAAAATTAATCCTGAAAAAACAAAAATTGTTATCTTTAAAAAAGGGGGGCGTTTAAAAAATATCCGCAAATTTTACATAGTAAAAGAAAACATTGAAGTAGTTCAGAATTATAATTATTTGGGAATAATATTCTCCAGCTCAGGTTTATTTATACAAGCTGCCAATAATGCGGTCAGGAAAGCTAATATAGCAGTTAACAGTATAAGAGACATCATGATTAAAACTAAGGATAACTCCTGGGACTCTCGAATGAAACTTTTTGACAGCATTGTGTTGACCACATTAATGTTTGGCGCGGAAACATGGTCTCTAAGATATTTTGATATCTACGAAAAAGTTCAAAGCAATTTTTTAAAAAAAATTTATCTGCTCCCGCGTAATACTCCACACTATATGGTCAGAGCAGAAACAGGCAGAACTCATTTAAGTGTCCAATCTTTAAAAATAACCTTAAACTGGTGGCTAAATATCCTACAAATGGAAAACTCAAGATACCCTAGATTGTGTTATAATAGACTTGTGACTCTAGATATTAACTCCAACAATAACTCTAAATATAACTGGGCTACTCAGCTCAAAACGATTCTTATAAATTTAGGCTTTGAGCGTTTATGGCTTCTCCAAAACGTAGAATACATTAAGGCTGAATATGATAATATATTGAGAATATATATACAAAACTTAAAATTTAAAGACAGTCAGAAAATATTAAATTCTACATATAGCACCATTTATCATCATATCAAAGAATATCCAGAGACTGAAAAGTATTTAACTCTCAAAACAAACATAGCCAAAGCAAGAATCGTTATGCAACTTCGGTTAATGGGGGAAAAATGTATTAAATTTTGTAATAAAAATAACGCACACACTTGGAATCCCACTGAAATATGCACCATATGCAATGTGAAAGAAAGTGAAAATATTATCCATTTCATGTTTAAATGCCCTCTTTACAATTCCATAAGATCGTTTTATTTGGCAAAATATATTAGTTATAACCTAAATGAAGTGTCACAAAATTTAATAGTTCTATTAACCAAGTTGGATGAACAAAAATTAAATGATATATACTGCTATGTTACCAACGCTTTGAAAATCAGAAGCTTTATAATCAACGAGTAAAATTAGGGGCATTAATCAATCAAATTAATGTATGCAATATTGCACAGCACAAGTAAATATGATATATTCTGTGTACATTCACTTGTTATATTTCTTTATATTTTATTATTATTTTTTGTAACTTTAAATTGTAAAGGTAACACCATCTCACCTGTAATAAGCTATGCTTGAAATACAGTATCTTTATTATTATTATTATTATTATTATTATTATTATTGTAATTGCTACCTGTTGTATACAACGCAGCGTATGTTCATTATTAAATAAACACTGACAAACCGCATTAGCATAACAGGACACACCATCAACATTCAGAAATCCCACCGAAACATCTTTTGAAATGATTTGTTGAGTTGGTGGAACGGTATCCGTCTCAACTTCGACTTCGTTATTTGACTGATTAATGATATCGCTTCGTATTCCTGTGACAGTGATATTGTTTGAAATGTCATTAACAATTTGATTTGAATTTATGTCTGATGTCGAAATAAAATTGTTCATACCGAGAACACACAATATAGCTTTGTGATAGCTAAAATAAGATTCATAGTAGTTACACTGTACGTTATTAGAATTACTGAAGCACAAATCGATTTGCGTGTCTAAATTAGTTGACGTTGCGTTATTTGGCACTTTTAATTGTAGTTGTGCATCTGTTATGCATTTGTAAAGGATGCTGTTTGGATTAGTTTTATAATCAATATTGAAATCTCCAAATAATAAAACTTTGGTGTTTTCAGTATCTTGACAAACTATTGCAAACATCTCTTGAACATATTTTAATATACTTGTAACTGCCGTCTTTGGCGATTTGTACATGATGCAAAATCGATAGTCATTATATTTTAACGCGGGCATGTTACAAGAAATGTTATTTGAATGAACATTCCATTCGTACAAAACGCTAACTTGAGAAGCTACATCAGCGCAGCTAAATGTTACAATACCATAAGGACGTCTCGTTTCACTTGGACAGTCGGCTCTAAAAATTTCGACAAAATTTGGAATATCATATTTATCTGACTTTACAGTCCAAGTTTCTACCAAAAATATAAATTTAGCAGACAAATAACATTTATCAGATATTAAATCTTCAAAGTGTGCATTTAATGATTGGATATTATGAAAAATTATTGAACAATATTCTTTGTCGACATCCTGTAAATATGTTAGTGTAAATTTAACTGGCTTATCTTTCAATATGTGTTTTATTGCGATTTGTACTTTATCTGTCGGCAATGGTGCTAGGGGTGCTTTAAATAAGCCTTGAATATATAAGCCGTTAAAATTTGTCGCTCGACTGCAAGCTACATACAGTTCGGTTCTTCTCAGTGGCTTTTCAACGTTAACGACGACATTATCGTAAGTTCCTCCCTGACTCTTATAGATAGTGATGGCTTCTGCGCAAACAAGAGGAAATTGTTTTCGCCTTACAGAAGCCGCTGAGTGACATTTCCGTTTAGTATCCAAATTCTTAACTACTTTGTTAATAGGTGTTAAATTTAGTGGAATGTTATGTCGCTCAGCATATTTAAAGTGTTCATTGCGAGCCTTCTTTCCTACGATAGTGTCCTCGAACATTAACCACACCCGGAGCACATCTAATTCCAAAATTTCTAAATGCTTCAAGACTCCAATAGCACCATTTACCAGCCCGTCTTCTACGTTAATGTTATTCGTTATCATATAATGAATATCGATGCTCAACAACAGAGATTCCGGCAGACCATATGTCATATTTACTGGTAATTTAGAAACAATACTTTGTAATTTTATTTTGGCTTCGTTCGAAATATTCCCGGAAATTTTATCGATTGCTGTAACTTCAGCAGTATTTAATTTAGAAAGAACTCTATGATTGTAATTATTAACATCAGCATTGCTTCTAAATAACCGTATGCATGAATTTGGAATTGCTAAATTAGAGGAATGAATTTGACGTTGTTTGAATAATTCAGTTTCTTGAACTGTCGACTGTCCAAGTGCTAAATTATTCAAACAACTTGCAAAGACAGCATCATCTCTCTGTCTCATGATATCAGTCAGTCTATACGCACTAAACATTTCCCACAACGGATTACCCATCAATGAACTATACGGATTAGTACGGTCGGATTCAAAGATATATCGGTCTCCAACTGGTGATAATTGATTGAAATCGCCGAAAGCAATAATACTTTTGCCCGCGAATGGTCTATCGGCTTTAAAGATTTGACGTAGTCGTACGTCTATACACGATAACATTTTTGCACCGACCATACTAATTTCGTCGATAATTATGAGCTGTAATTCGCTAAGTTTCGAATAGATAGTGTTGCAGACGCTACACGACAAATCTGGCATTTCACCAGCTGACTGATTCAGTGGCAATACAAATGCAGAATGCAAAGTCATTCCTCTAATCGAAAAGGCAGCCTTTCCTGTCGGTGCCACCAACAAAATCCTTATTCGCTCAGGACTAGTTCCTGGCGTACTGTTAAAAAATCTTATAAGGGTTTGTTGTATGGCTTCTATTAATCGACTCTTACCGACACCCGCACCTCCTAGGACACACTCATATATAGGTACACGATTTGTTTTGACTGAATTTAGCACATGCAGCATATATTTCCGCTGTTTATCATTTAGTGTCCGGACTAAAATATTATATCTATCGCTGGATATTACGTGGGGTACAGGAAATGTAATCGGACTTTTGTCCTCTCCCCATACGTGATCTCCAGCATTTGTATTTCCAATATCCGTACCTATATCTCCTTCATCGGTGCGGTCGTTTAAAATTTCAAATTCACTAGGTCTGTCTTGATCTGATACATGTTCAGTATCATTTTGATCATCTCTGAAATCGACTACTGCTTGATTGATGATATTTTCAATATCTTCATCATTCAAAGTAAATACATATTTTTTCCTGTTTTCTAATATACTAACTATGTTTTCCGTATACGTTCTTTTTTTATTTACAGAAAGCAAATCAACTTTTTCATCTCTCCAAGGATGAAATAGCATCAGTTGCTCTCTGTAAAAATCATCCTCGTCTAATTCTAATTTAAAGTTGACGTATCTGATTACACGAGCTTTCCGACGTCTCGTTACAAAGCCATCGTTATTTTTCAAAATTAATTCTACACTGTGTAGTTCATCTGAGAAGTTAGAGCTTACTTGGCTACTAGATACGTTCTGAATTAGTCTTCTATTTGATTTAGATTTGGATGAATACGTATACAGGGCTGCAAAATCAGCCAAACATGTTTCATTCAGTTCGTCGGGCCTGTTTGTGTAGTGATCTAAAAGATTACTACAAAACACGTCCTCCGAATCTGACGACATATTTTGTAAAATTTGCCTGGCTTTAACTACCAGCACCCGTTTTTCAGGAAGACCTGTGTTTATAAATATACAGCTGCGACTACACATTGACAGTGGCATAGCTAAGAGATAATAGACTGCTTCTTGGGCCGAAAATTCACTCGCATTTAAAAATTTATTAGCCAAATGCTTCAATTTATCTTTAATACTGAAGTTACCTTTATTAACTTCTTCAATAGCATCATACATTACTTTTGAGACGCCTCTCATAGATTTATTGATATAATTTAGAACGTATTTAACGCACGAGTAGACGTCTGTAATGAACTGAAGGTCCATATTTGCACGATGTAATAAAAGCATGTCGTGATTATAACAATTGATTCTAATATCACTGACACTCCGTTTTAGGAAAACTGACGGTCTTCCTAATGATTTCCGTATCGTTTTGATGTATGTATCGTAATCTAAATTTAAGCGCGTTAAAAATTCATCAAAACTCAGACCAATTTCAGGCTCTTTGTATAATTTTTGAAGCATGTCTTTTATTTTTACATAATTCTCATCTTCGCCTTTATCATTGTCTAATGGTTCCAGAATACACGTTTCTTTCATGGGAAAAAATGGAATACCAAATCTACAAATTGTACCGGATCTGGTTTTTTTCTTACATGTTCGCGAATGTCTGTGCTTCTGAATTTCTATAAGATCTAATGGAATGTCAGTTACTTCAAAAGCACACGAAATAAACAAATTTATAAACTGCTCGCACCTAGCTACGCTAGTCTCATCATCACTGACATATGATGGCGCGTCTTTAAGCCAAAGTAAACTGTGAACATGAGGAGAACCGCGATGCTGGAACTCGATTCTTTTATAATAATCGACTACAGGGTGTTCTCTGAAAATGCCGTCTTTCACTGTTAATAATTTAAAGAACTGTCTCAGTCTATATTCAAAATACCGGGCACAAGTTATCGGATCAGTTCTTATTAAACGACATTTTTCGTCGTAGGATAATGACACAGCATCGTTTTCCGTTACTATTTCATTATCCACGACTTTTTTCAATATTACTAACAGTTCCGGCCATCTGGTTTCGGCTGCTGATAGCGTCAAGAAAAATGTCGGTGGGCCAAACTGTCTCAACATTGCAAAAATTTCCTTCTTTTTTTCTTCCTAAAACGCAGGGGATCCGCGATCGGATTTAATCACTCTAAATCCGCTGTCGTGTGCAATTAAACTATTTACAACATTGGTATCTAGCAATTGACCTGCGCTGACTTTAGCATTGCGCCCTTTAGTTTTTTTCAAGCATAACGATATGCTTTCGGACATTTTCTTAATACGAAGTTTTAATGCCGAGTAAAATAATTTAGAAACGTTAGCACAGCGTCTGCCGTAACGACTAATTTCTGATTTTGTCCAATTTTGATATGAAAGATTTGAAGGCAATTTTCGCAAGAAGCCACCATATATTTTAACAAAGCTCATAGACTCTGCATATACGTCTAAGAGCAATGAAAGAGGTGTATACTTTTCGCCCGGTGCAAAAATGATAGCTTGAGTTTGAAGTAAAGTCTCCCCTGGTGGCACGTTGCACGGTTCGTTTTCGACTTCTTCAAACTCGTCATCACTTTCGGGTTCTAAGTCTAACTCATTAGGTCCACTTATTTCATTATTCTCTAAGTTTCTAATCGCTATTTGGGACTGTATAAATCGATCAGCATCAATAACAACGTGTGCCTCTTGATAAACTTCACTATTTTCCAGACATTTTAACGCGTTTAAAATAACATTTGGTCTGACGGACTCAAATAAATAATTTGACTGATAACAACTCTTACGTTTTAAGGCGATTTGAACAACATCAGTTTCGTGAGGCAAACGTGGTAATATGGCCACCGACGTCGGAACATCTGCTGGTACATTTATTACTCTACCGTGGACACTGTACTGCTTATCCACTGCGGTGCAATATATCTGCATAAAAGGTATTCTTGGACACAAAAATCGTTCCTCTAACGGTTTTAAAATTTTCAATTCTTCAGGCACAATCGGAAACGGTAATTCTGTGTGCCCGAGAGACAAATTTGGCATTTTATTAGCAAAAAGATTGTTTTTACACGTAGTACAAAGATAACCTATGTTATCATCATTTTCTTTAAGGGGACAAGCGACATCGATCAATTCTAGAGGTATTTTTTTTGCTACCAATTTTTCCTTTGTTACATGCGTCACTGACGATAAAAACCATAATCTGCCACAGCAAACGCATGTATATGTCGGACCTGCCTTAATATTGATTTTATAAGCATTATACAACTTATTTGTTGTACTTAAACTAGAGCGTATACGATTGCTTTGCAGACGATTCGCTCTAACTGTCAAACACATTCTGCTATGCGCTAAACGGACATATGATCGCTGAAGGCGAACGGCTTGACTACGCCGAAGTCTTTGTCTATGAACTATAAGTTTACGTTGATCTGTTAATCTCTTTTTTTGACATAATTTTAATCGATCTGACTGTACTCTACGATTAACTGGATTAGTCAGTCGAATTTTTTGACAATGTTTGTTTATTGTATTATGTTTTAACTTACAACTTACATTTGACAAACGTTTAATCTGGCAATTCTTTTGTCGTATGTTATGGGCCAGTTTAGTATCTAAATTTGACAAACGTTTCATCTGGCAATTCTTTTGTCGTATGTTATGGGCCAGTTTAGTATCTAAATTTGACAAACGTTTCATCTGGCAATTCTTTTGTCGTATATTATGGGCCAGTTTAGTATCTAAATTTGACAAACGTTTCATCTGGCAATTTTTTTGTCTAACCGTTTGATTTGACTGAGTTTCAGTCGTTCATTGTGAACGGCTCTATTTTCTTTAATGCGTAATCGATTAATTTGATTGAGTTTCAGCCGTTCATTGTAAACGGCTCTATTTTCTTTAATGCGTAATCGATTGATTTGATTGAGTTTCAGCCGTTCATTGTGAACGGCTATATTTTCTTTAATACGTAATCGATTGATTTGATTGAGTTTCAGCCGTTCATTGTGAACAGCTCTATTTTCTTTAATGCGTAATCGATTGATTTGATTAAGTTTCACCCGTTAATTGTATACAGCTCTATTTTCTTTAATGTCTAACCGTTTGATTTGACTGAGTTTCAGTCGTTCAGTGTGAACGGCTCTATTTTCTTTAATGCGTAATCGATTAATTTGATTGAGTTTCAGCCGTTCATTGTGAACGGCTCTATTTTCTTTAATGTCTAACTGATTGATTTGACTTAGTTTCAGTCGTTCATTGTGAACGGCTCTATTTTCTTTAATGCGTAATCGGTTGATTTGATTGAGTTTCAGCCGTTCATTGTGAACGGCTCTATTTTCTTTAATGCGTAATCGATTGATTTGATTGAGTTTCAGCCGTTCCTTGTGAACGGCTCTATTTTCTTTAATGCGTAATCGATTGATTTGATTGAGTTTCAGCCGTTCATTGTGAACGGCTCTATTTTCTTTAATGTCTAACCGTTTGATTTGACTGAGTTTCAGTCGTTCATTGTGAACGGCTCTATTTTCTTTAATGCGTAATCGATTGATTTGATTGAGTTTCAGCCGTTCATTGTGAACGGCTCTATTTTCTTTAATGTCTAACCGTTTGATTTGACTGAGTTTCAGTCGTTCATTGTGAACGGCTCTATTTTCTTTAATGCGTAATCGATTGATTTGATTGAGTTTCAGCCGTTCATTGTGAACGGCTCTATTTTCTTTAATGCGTAATCGATTGATTTGATTGAGTTTCAGCCGTTCATTGTGAACGGCTCTATTTTCTTTAATGCGTAATCGATTGATTTGATTGAGTTTCAGCCGTTCATTGTGAACGGCTCTATTTTCTTTAATGCGTAATCGATTGATTTGATTGAGTTTCAGCCGTTCATTGTGAACGGCTCTATTTTCTTTAATGCGTAATCGATTGATTTGATTGAGTTTCAGCCGTTCATTGTGAACGGCTCTACTTTCTTTAATGCGTAATCGATTAATTTAATTGAGTTTCAGCCGTTCATTGTGAACGGTTCTATTTTCTTTAATGCGTAATCGATTGATTTGATTGAGCTTCAGCCGTTCATTGTGAACAGCTCTATTTTCTTTAATGCGTAATCGATTGATTTGATTGAGTTTCAGCCGTTCATTGTGAACGGCTCTATTTTCTTTAATGCGTAATCGATTGATTTGATTGAGTTTCAGTCGTTCATTGTGAACGGCTCTATTTTCTTTAATGTCTAACCGTTTGATTTGACTGAGTTTCAGTCGTTCATTGTGAACGGCTCTATTTTCTTTAATGTCTAACCGTTTGAGTTGCCTGAGTTTCAGTCGTTCATTGTGAACGGCTCTATTTTCTTTAATGCGTAATCGATTGATTTGATTGAGTTTCAGCCGTTCACTGTGAACGGCTCTATTTTCTTTAATGCGTAATCGATTGATTTGATTGAGTTTCAGCCGTTCATTGTGAACGGCTCTATTTTCTTTAATGCGTAATCGATTAATTTGATTGAGTTTCAGCCGTTCATTGTGAACGGCTCTATTTTCTTTAATGCGTAATCGATTGATTTGATTGAGTTTCAGCCGTTCATTGTGAACGGCTCTATTTTCTTTAATGCGTAATCGATTGATTTGATTGAGTTTCAGTCGTTCATTGTGAACGGCTCTATTTTCTTTAATGTCTAACCGTTTGATTTGACTGAGTTTCAGTCATTCATTGTGAACGGCTCTATTTTCTTTAATGCGTAATCGATTGATTTGATTGAGTTTCAGCCGTTCATTGTGAACAGCTCTATTTTCTTTAATGCGTAATCGATTGATTTGATTGAGTTTCAGCCATTCATTGTGAACGGCTCTATTTTCTTTAATGTCTAACCGTTTGATTTGACTGAGTTTCAGTCCTTCATTGTGAACGGCTCTATTTTCTTTAATGCGTAATCGACTAATTTGATTGAGTTTCAGCCGTTCATTGTGAACGGCTCTATTTTCTTTAATGTCTAACCGTTTGATTTGACTGAGTTTCAGTCGTTCATTGTGAACGGCTCTATTTTCTTTAATGTCTAACCGTTTGATTTGACTGAGTTTCAGTCGTTCATTGTGAACGGCTCTATTTTCTTTAATGCGTAATCGATTAATTTGATTGAGTTTCAGCCGTTCATTGTGAACGGCTCTATTTTCTTTAATGCGTAATCGATTAATTTGATTAAGTTTCAGCCGTTCATTGTGAGCGGCTCTATTTTCTTTAATGTCTAACCGTTTTATTTGACTGAGTTTCAGTCGTTCATTGTGAACGGCTCTATTTTCTTTAATGTCTAACCGTTTGATTTGACTGAGTTTCAGTCGTTCATTGTGAACGGCTCTATTTTCTATAATGCGTAATCGATTAATTTGATTGAGTTTCAGCCGTTCATTGTGAACGGCTCTATTTTCTTTAATGCGTAATCGATTGATTTGATTGAGTTTCAGCCGTTCATTGTGAACGGCTCTATTTTCTTTAATGCGTAATCGATTGATTTGATTGAGTTTCAGCCGTTCATTGTGAACGGCTCTATTTTCTTTAATGCGTAATCGATTGATTTGATTGAGTTTCAGCCGTTCATTGTGAACGGCCCTATTTTCTTTAATGCGTAATCGATTGATTTGATTGAGTTTCAGTCGTTCATTGTGAACGGCTCTATTTTCTTTAATGTCTAACCGTTTGATTTGACTGAGTTTCAGTCGTTCATTGTGAACGGCTCTATTTTCTTTAATGCGTAATCGATTAATTTGATTAAGTTTCAGCCGTTCATTGTGAACGGCTCTATTTTCTTTATTGTCTAACCGTTTGATTTGACTGAGTTTAAGTCGTTCATTGTGAACGGCTCTATTTTCTATAATGCGTAATCGATTAATTTGATTGAGTTTCAGCCCTTCATTGTGAACGGCTCTATTTTCTTTAATGCGTAATCGATTGATTTGATTGAGTTTCAGCCGTTCATTGTGAACGGCTCTATTTTCTTTAATGTCTAACCGTTTGATTTGACTGAGTTTCAGTCGTTCATTGTGAACGGCTCTATTTTCTTTAATGTCTAACCGTTTGATTTGACTGAGTTTCAGTCGTTCATTGTGAACGGCTCTATTTTCTTTAATGCGTAATCGATTAATTTGATTGAGTTTCAGCCGTTCATTGTGAACGGCTCTATTTTCTTTAATGCGTAATCGATTAATTTGATTGAGTTTCAGCCGTTCATTGTGAGCGGCTCTATTTTCTTTAATGTCTAACCGTTTGATTTGACTGAGTTTTAGTCGTTCATTGTGAACGGCTCTATTTTCTTTAATGTCTAACCGTTTGATTTGACTGAGTTTCAGTCGTTCATTGTGAACGGCTCTATTTTCTTTAATGCGTAATCGATTAATTTAATTGAGTTTCAGCCGTTCATTGTGAACCCCTCTATTTTCTTTAATGTCTAACCGTTTGATTTGACTGAGTTTCAGTCGTTCGTTGTGAACGGCTCTATTTTCTTTAATGTCTAACCGTTTGATTTGACTGAGATTCAGTCGCTCATTGTGAACGGCTCTATTTTCTTTAATGCGTAATCGATTGATTTGATTGAGTTTCAGCCGTTCATTGTGAACGGCTCTATTTTCTTTAATGCGTAATCGATTGATTTGATTGAGTTTCAGCCGTTCATTGCGAACGGCTCTATTTTCTTTAATGTCTAACCGTTTGATTTGACTGAGTTTCAGTCGTTCATTGTGAACGGCTCTATTTTCTATAATGCGTAATCGATTAATTTGATTGAGTTTCAGCCGTTCATTGTGAACGGCTCTATTTTCTTTAATGCGTAATCGATTGATTTGATTGAGTTTCAGCCGTTCATTGTGAACGGCTCTATTTTCTTTAATGCGTAATCGATTGATTTGACTGAGTTTCAGTCGTTCGTTGTGAACGGCTCTATTTTCTTTAATGTCTAACCGTTTGATTTGACTGAGATTCAGTCGCTCATTGTGAACGGCTCTATTTTCTTTAATGCGTAATCGATTGATTTGATTGAGTTTCAGCCGTTCATTGTGAACAGCTCTATTTTCTTTAATGCGTAATCGATTGATTTGATTGAGTTTCAGCCGTTCATTGTGAACGGCTCTATTTTCTTTAATGCGTAATCGATTGATTTGATTGAGTTTCAGTCGTTCATTGTGAACGGCTCTATTTTCTTTAATGTCTAACCGTTTGATTTGACTGAGTTTCAGTCGTTCATTGTGAACGGCTCTATTTTCTTTAATGCGTAATCGATTAATTTGATTGAGTTTCAGCCGTTCATTGTGAACGGCTCTATTTTCTTTATTGTCTAACCGTTTGATTTGACTGAGTTTAAGTCGTTCATTGTGAACGGCTCTATTTTCTATAATGCGTAATCGATTAATTTGATTGAGTTTTAGCCGTTCATTGTGAACGGCTCTATTTTCTTTAATGCGTAATCGATTGATTTGATTGAGATTCAGCCGTTCATTGTGAACGGCTCTATTTTCTTTAATGCGTAATCGATTGATTTGATTGAGTTTCAGCCGTTCATTGTGAACAGCTCTATTTTCTTTAATGCGTAATCGATTGATTTGATTGAGTTTCAGCCGTTCATTGTGAACGGCTCTATTTTCTTTAATGCGTAATCGATTGATTTGATTGAGTTTCAGTCGTTCATTGTGAACGGCTCTATTTTCTTTAATGTCTAACCGTTTGATTTGACTGAGTTTCAGTCGTTCATTCTGAACGGCTCTATTTTCTTTAATGCGTAATCGATTAATTTGATTGAGTTTCAGCCGTTCATTGTGAACGGCACTATTTTCTTTAATGTCTAACCGTTTGATTTGACTGAGTTTCAGTCGTTCATTGTGAACGGCTCTATTTTCTTTAATGCGTAATCGATTGATTTGATTGAGTTTCAGTCGTTCATTGTGAACGACTCTATTTTCTTTAATGTCTAACCTTTGATTTGACTGAGTTTCAGTCGTTCATTGTGAACGGCTCTATTTTCTTTAATGCGTAATCGTAATTTGATTGAGTTTCAGCCGTTCATTGTGAACGGCTCTATTTTCTTTAATGCGTAATCGATTGATTTGATTGAGTTTCAGCCGTTCATTGTGAACGGCTCTATTTTCTTTAATGCGTAATCGATTGATTTGATTGAGTTTCAGCCGTTCATTGTGAACAGCTCTATTTTCTTTAATGCGTAATCGATTGATTTGATTGAGTTTCCGCCATTCATTGTGAACGGCTCTATTTTCTTTAATGTCTAACCGTTTGATTTGACTGAGTTTCAGTCGTTCATTGTGAACATCTCTATTTTCTTTAATGCGTAATCGATTAATTTGATTGAGTTTCAGCTGTTCATTGTGAACGGCTCTATTTTCTTTAATGCGTAATCGATTAATTTGATTGAGTTTCAGCCGTTCATTGTGAACGGCTCTATTTTCTTTAATGCGTAATCGATTGATTTGATTGAGTTTCAGCCGTTCATTGTGAGCGGCTTTATTTTCTTTAATGTCTAACCGTTTGATTTGACTGAGTTTCAGTCGTTCATTGTGAACGACTCTATTTTCTTTAATGTCTAACCGTTTGATTTGACTGAGTTTCAGTCGTTCATTGTGAACGGCTCTATTTTCTTTAATGCGTAATCGATTAATTTGATTGAGTTTCAGCCGTTCATTGTGAACGGCTCTATTTTCTTTAATGTCTAACCGTTTGATTTGACTGAGTTTCAGTCGTTCATTGTGAACGGCTCTATTTTCTTTAATGCGTAATCGATTGATTTGATTGAGTTTCAGCCGTTCATTGTGAACGGCTCTATTTTCTTTAATGCGTAATCTATTGATTTGATTGAGTTTCAGCCGTTCATTGTGAACGGCTCTATTTTCTTTAATGTCTAACCGTTTGATTTGACTGAGATTCAGTCGTTCATTGTGAACGGCTCTATTTTCTTTAATGCGTAATCGATTGATTTGATTGAGTTTCAGCCGTTCATTGTGAACGGCTCTATTTTCTTTAATGTCTAACCGTTTGATTTGACTGAGTTTCAGTCGTTCATTGTGAACGGCTCTATTTTCTTTAATGTCTAACCGTTTGCTTTGACTGAGTTTCAGTCGTTCATTGTGAACGGCTCTATTTTCTTTAATGTCTAACCGTTTGCTTTGACTGAGATTCAGTCGTTCATTGTGAACGGCTCTATTTTCTTTAATGTGTAATCGATTGATTTGATTGAGTTTCAGCCGTTCATTGTGAGCGGCTCTATTTTCTTTAATGTCTAACCGTTTGATTTGGCTCAGTTTCAGTCGTTCATTGTGAACGGCTTTATTTTCTTTAATGTCTAACCGTTTGATTTGACTGAGTTTCAGTCGTTCATTGTGAACGGCTCTATTTTCTTTAATGTCTAACCGTTTGATTTGACTGAGTTTCAGTCGTTCATTGTGAACGGCTCTATTTTCTTTAATGTCTAACCGTTTGATTTGACTGAGTTTCAGTCGTTCATTGTGAAGGGCTCTATTTTCTTAAATGCGTAATCGATTAATTTGATTGAGTTTCAGCCGTTCATTGTGAACGGCTCTATTTTCTTTAATGTCTAACCGTTTGATTTGACTGAGTTTCAGTCGTTCATTGTGAACGGCTCTATTTTCTTTAATGCGTAATCGACTAATTTGATTGAGTTTCAGCCGTTCATTGTGAACGGCTCTATTTTCTTTAATGCGTAATCGATTGATTTGATTGAGTTTCAGTCGTTCATTGTGAACGGCTCTATTTTCTTTAATGCGTAATCGATTGATTTGATTGAGTTTCAGCCGTTCATTGTGAACAGCTCTATTTTCTTTAATGCGTAATCGATTGATTTGATTGAGTTTCAGCCATTCATTGTGAACGGCTCTATTTTCTTTAATGTCTAACCGTTTGATTTGACTGAGTTTCAGTCCTTCATTGTGAACGGCTCTATTTTCTTTAATGCGTAATCGACTAATTTGATTGAGTTTCAGCCGTTCATTGTGAACGGCTCTATTTTCTTTAATGCGTAATCGATTGATTTGATTGAGTTTCAGTCGTTCATTGTGAACGGCTCTATTTTCTTTAATGCGTAATCGATTGATTTGATTGAGTTTCGGCCGTTCATTGTGAACGGCTCTATTTTCTTTAATTCGTAATTGATTGATTTGATTGAGTTTCAGCCTTTTATTGTGAACGGCTCTATTTTCTTTAATGCGTAATCGATTGATTTGATTGAGTTTCAGCCGTTCATTGTGAGCGGCTCTATTTTCTTTAATGTCTAACCGTTTGATTTGACTGAGTTTCAGTCGTTCATTGTGAACGGCTTTATTTTCTTTAATGTCTAACCGTTTGATTTGACTGTGTTTCAGTCGTTCATTGTGAACGGCTCTATTTTCTTTAATGTCTAACCGTTTGATTTGACTGAGTTTCAGTCGTTCATTGTGAACGGCTCTATTTTCTTTAATGTCTAACCGTTTGATTTGACTGAGTTTCAGTCGTTCATTGTGAACGGCTCTATTTTCTTTAATGTCTATCCGTTTGATTTGACTGAGTTTCAGTCGTTCATTGTGAACGGCTCTATTTTCTTTAATGCGTAATCGATTGATTTGATTGAGTTTCAGCCATTCATTGTGAACGGCTTTATTTTCTTTAATGCGTAATCGATTGATTTGATTGAGTTTCAGCCGTTAATTGTGAACGGCTCTATTTTCTTTAATGTCTAACCGTTTGTTTTGACTGAGTTTCAGTCGTTCATTGTGAACGGCTCTATTTTCTTTAATGCGTAATCGATTGATTTGATTGACTTTCAGCCGTTCATTGTGAACGGCTCTATTTTCTTTAATGCGTAATCGATTAATTTGATTGAGTTTCAGCCGTTCATTGTGAGCGGCTCTATTTTTTTTAATGTCTAACCGTTTGATTTGACTGAGTTTCAGTCGTTCATTGTGAACGGCTCTATTTTCTTTAATGTCTGACCGTTTGATTTGACTGAGTTTCAGTCGTTCATTGTGAACGGCTCTATTTTCTTTAATGTCTAACCGTTTGATTTGACTGAGTTTCAGCCATTCATTGTGGACGGCTCTATTTTTGGATTCACGCAACCTGTTGACCTGGCATTGTTTTAAGCAAATTTTATGAATTTCTAAATTTTCCGGGTTAGATAACGAATTTTTTGGCAAATTTTATTTTTTTCTTTCATAATAATGACTTTTTCCTCAATTTCGCGAATACGTTGAATGCGTATTTTTGATTCTTTTCGTAATTTTTCAGTACTTTTTTTCTTAGTAGGAGGCATTATAAAAATGTTATACGTAAATAAATTAAATTAAAATGTTTAATCAATAAATTATTATTTTATATGCGAATATATATTTGAAATTCACTTTGCTGTTACAAAAATTTTTAATTGTAGTTGTTATTACTCATTTTGTTAGATTATTAACAAAGCGGCAATTACAATTTTACTACGTCAAAAAAAATATGTTTATAGTGACAATGTAACAATAGACTTATTGTAAAAATCCTATGGTGCCTAAATGTTAGTGGGCGAGTTTGAAACAAGAAAAGCTGAAGCTTTTCTTAGGAAGCTTCGCTTCCTATGAAAAAGCCTTTGGCTTTTTCTGAGTGAATGTATGATATGTTTTGTGCATAAAAATTAGAAAATTTAATTTTTGAATACCATCTAGCATGCCGATGGTTTTTAGACTGGGTGTGCTAATCATAGCTGGTAAAAGGATATAATATATATAGCATTATATATTAAATTTTACAGCAATATATACATTTTCAAAACGGTGTATCTAAGTGTGTTCGTTTTTTTTAAAATTATTTGAATGTAAGAAATTGTATGAATGTAAGAAATATTATGCAATTTATTTTTTTTGTACAATATAAAAAGAGTATTTCTGTTGCAAAATAAAACCATTCCATTCATTTTTGTTCAACAAATTATATTATAATTATTTAAATAAAATAATTATTTCAAAGAAAACGAGTATATTTTAACAGGTTATGGGCCCAGTAAATATGGCTCAAAACGTGCTTTCTGATAAAATTCATCTAAATAATGCTGGCACAAATTATGCCGCATGGAAGTTTCAAATTTCAATTTTGTTAAAAAACGACGGCATTTTCGACATCGTGAATAAATCAAGAACAAGAATCGGAACTGAAGAAGAAAAGAAAAAGTTCGATAAAGATGATCTCCGAGCACAAAAAACAATTGTTGTATCATTGAGCGAAAAAGTACTAACACAACTAGTAGCCTGTTCTACATCAGAAGAAATGTGGGCACGACTTCAATCACTTTTTGGAAAAACATCAGAGGCTAGTGTCCACACATTGCAACAACAGTTTTATGCATACACGTATGAAAATCAAGGCGTAGCACAACATATTGCACAATTAGAAAATTTGCAACATCAACTCAAAATGTGCGGAGAAAGAATCAGTGAAAGCATGTTGGTTAACAAAATATTGATGACTCTGCCTGAACAGTTTAAACATTTTCACTCGGCTTGGGATAGTACGGCTGACAAAACGCTAAATACATTAACTTCACGGCTAATAATTGAGGAAGAACGAATAAAGACTCGAGAAAGGGGGCAAGAAGAAGTAATGGATGCACTAGCGGCGAAGAAAACAAGCTGGAAAACTGACAAAACAGAAAATGAACAACAAAATAGAAGAGAAAGAAAACCGGGTAAATGCCATTTCTGTAAAAAGCCTGGTCATTGGAAAAACGAATGCTGGTATTTGAAAAAGAAAATTGAGCAAAAAGCGAAAGCAGACAGAGAGAGTTCAACTCAAGCTTTTATAACCGAATCGGAAAGCAATGAGAACTCAAATGAATGGTTTTTGGACAGTGGAGCAAGTCATCATATGACACCGAATCATCACTGGTTGGTCAATTATCGTAAATTTGAAGAATCTAAAAACGTTACCATAGGCGACGGAAGACACATTCAAGCGTTAGGTGAAGGGACTGTTCCTATCAAAGCTTGGACTGAAGAAAATGGCTGGAGTTCTTTTAAAATAGAAAAAGTACTTTATGTACCACAGCTAAAATGTAATCTGTTCTCGGCAAGCGCTGTAACAGATAGAGGTTATATAATAATTACAAAACAGAACGTTTGTGAAATACGAAAATTGAACAAAATAGCGGCGATTGGCATAAGAGCAGTTTATTTATTTCAATTGAAATTCCGACTACAGGAAGCAGCGGCAAATCAAGCAATCTGTGAAAAGAAAAATACGCTGGAACAGTGGCATAAAAAGTTGGCCCACCAAAATATCCAACATTGTAAAACGATTTTAAAATCTCATGAAATAAATGTATCGAGTGAAGATTTTCAATGTGAATCATGCATTTTCGGCAAGCAGCATCGCTTGCAATTTTCTGAATCGATCTCAAAAACGAAGAAACCAGGAGAGCTTATACACATGGACGTATGTGGACCAATGGAAATCAGCTCACTGGGTGGATCGAGATATTTTCTTTTACTAAAAGACGACTATTCTCATTACAAAACTTTGTATTTTTTGAAAAACAAATCTGAAGTTCATGAAAAATTGCAAGAGTTCATTCCCCAATTCAAAACAGACACGGGAGAAAAGATAAAAGCAATGAGATCTGACAACGGGTTGGAATTTGATAATAAAAACGTTACGCAACTATTAAAATCATTTGGAATACGTCACCAACTTACAGTAAGTTATACACCAGAGCAGAATGGACGAGCTGAACGGGAGATGAGAACACTGGTTGAAGCAGCACGTTCAATGTTATTTGAAAAACAACTCGACAAATTTTATTGGGCAGAAGCAATAAATACATCTGCCTATGTGATAAATAGAACGGGTACAAGTTCAATACCACACAAAACGCCGTTTGAATTATTTTTTAAGAAAAAGCCGTCAATCAAACATTTTGAAGTTTTTGGAAGTGAGATTTACGCTCACATTCCTAAAGAAAAAAGACGAAAGTGGGACTTAAAAAGCAAAAAGGGAATATTTGTGGGATATTCGGAGAATACAAAAGGATACAGAGTTTATTTTCCACAAGAGCGAAAAATAAGTATTCATCGAGATGTTATTTTTAAAAGAGAAGACAGCGTTATACCAATAACTCCAACCACATCGATTCAGCAGAAGGAGGATGAAGAAACACTTGAACAAAACAATTAAATAATAGAAGAAAATGAAGAAAAAGAAATAAATATACAGGAAGAAGAAACCCAAGAAAACAGAAAAGCTACATTACGCGACAGAAATCAAATCAAAGCACCAGACAAATTCACATTTATTGCTATAGAAGAAAATATAGATTATAAAGAGGCACTACAAAATGAAAAATGGAAGGAAGCAATGAAAGAAGAAATAAATGCGTTAAATAAAAATGAGACATGGGAACTGGTTGAATTACCGAAAAACAAAAAGGTCCTAACCAATAAATGGGTATTCAGAATTAAAAGTGATGGCCTAAATTATAAGGCAAGATTAGTCGCAAAAGGATGCAATCAACAATACGGGAGAGACTATCTGGAAACATTCAGTCCGGTGGCTCAGTTCAAATCAATAAGAATGATATTGGGAATGACTGCTATCTATAACATGCATTTAGCACAATTTGACGTTAAAACAGCATTCCTGAATGGAAAATTAGAAGATGAGATTTACATGCAGCAACCACCAGGGTTTGAACACAATACCGGTCGTGTTTGCTATTTAAAAAGAAGTATTTACGGATTGAAGCAATCTCCGCGTTGTTGGAATAAAAGATTTGTGAACATACTTGAACAATTTAATTTAAAACAATCAATATATGACCCTTGTGTGTTCATTAAAACTGGAAACGAGATACTTATTCTGATCATATATGTTGACGACGGACTAATTGCGTCAACCGATGAAAAAGAAATAGAAAAACTGCTAAAATACTTAGAAAGTGTATTAGATATTAAAAGGGAAAAAGTTGCTCTATATCTTGGCATACAAATATCAAAATACAAAAATGGAGCAATTTTTCTCAGTCAAGAAAATTATATCATAAAAATTTTGGAAAAATTTAATTTACAAAATTGCAAATCGATACCAACTCCTGGACCAAATGTAAATCTTGAGTTGGAAAATAGTCCTGAAACGAAAGCACCGTATCGTGAAGCTATCGGTAGCCTATTATTCCTGGCATCAGTAACAAGGCCTGACATAGCTTACGCAACAAATCAGTTAAGCCGATACATGGAAAATCCAAAACAAATTCACTGGGATCAGTTAAAGATGTACTACGATACCTACACGGGACGGCAGATTACGGTTTATTATTCGAACCAGCGTTGGAGGGAGACAATTTGACCTGCTTTTGTGATTCCGACTTCGCCGGGGATATAAAGACAAGGAAATCGACTTCTGGTTTCGTCCTAACTCTTGGAGGAACATCAGTCGATTGGTTTTCGAGAAGACAACCCGTAGTTGCTCTATCGACAGCAGAGTCAGACTACATTGCAGCAGCGGATGCTGTTAAAGAATTGCTGTTCGTATGTAAACTTGCCGAAGAATTAAAGCTGCACAACGCTCCGATCATTTTAAACATGGATAATCAGAGTGCTATGCGTATGATTGAAGATGAAACAGCTCATAAACGTACAAAACACATAAATGTCCGCTACCATTTTATTAAAGAAAAAGTCGGCAAAGAGATAACTTTAAATTCTGTGAACAGTAATGAACAACTAGCAGATATATTTACAAAAGCTTTGTCAAAAAATAAATTTATATTCATAAGAAATGAGTTAAATATTAAAAGGAGGGAGTGTTAAATTATTAAAGTATTTTAATATTTGATTTTGTGTTTGAAATAAAATATTACGTAAAAGATATATTTAGTTGTAAGAAATATTATGCAATTTATTTTTTTGTACAATATAAAAAGAGTATTTCTGTTGTAAAATAAAACCATTCCATTCATTTTTGTTCAACAAATTATATTATAATTATTTAAATAAAATCATTATTTCAAAGAAAACGAGTATATTTTAACAGTTATTAAAGCTTGATAAAGTTCCAAACAAGGAATGAAACATCGCTGAAAATAAAATATTAAGTGTTTTACTTATAAATAAAGTCCTTTTTCCCGAAAAATCATTTTTATATTAATTACCAAGGACAAAAAAGAAATAAAGTCAATTTTTTCATAATTTTGTTGACGAAATTACATTGTTTATAATTTTGAACATATCTTTATAATGAAAAAAATAATTTTATTTATTATAATTTCAAGATGTTTTCAACACAATTATTACACTTTTTAAAGCATTTTCGGATAACGCGTAGAATTTTTTTTCTCAGCCTCCGAATTTTGCCGCCCCGTGTGCTCCTAGTGTAAATCCAGGACTGGTCGTGACTATCTGTTAGCCAAGTTTCTGTTATCGCAATTCTATAAAAGTCATTATCTAGAACATACGTTTTAAAATCACCAAATCCAGAACTAAGCGATCGAATGTTACTATGAACCGTAGTGAAAAGATTGTCATAAGTAGAGTTCAGAATTATTATAAAATCAAATATGGAAAATACATTAATAATTTGAATTGCCATTAATATTCACCCTACTATAATATTTACTGGTTAGAATAAAAAACCCACAAATAATAAATTAAAAATTGTTATAAGGAGACAATTGATTCAAGCTAAAACATTTATAAGGGGCACATTTTTTTAACCTAAAAGTTTGTTTCGTTTAGTAAACGGAAATAAGGGTAGGTCCATTTTGTACATGTATAAATTTGAAGTAGTCCAATATTGACTATTGCTAATAGGTACTAAAATAAAAATAATAAAATGGTATTTCTCTGAGCACAGGTTTTAACAGAATATCGTTACACATAAATCATGTTTTACCTGCCGTAACGCAATAAAACATTGTACGATAATTTTCAAATTCAACAAACAAATAGTCATTTCTGCATTTTTAACAATAGAATTTTTTTCGTTAATTATGTATAATTTATATTATAAGTGTCGAGGTTTGTATTCAGATAATTTTTGTAATTAAAATCAATTGTGCTAGCAACGTACTAAATCAAAAAATTATTTAATTTTTTGCTGTCGCTATAGAAGTTAATAACTAATAAATTTTCGTTGATGAAATTTACAATCTCGGAGATACTAGAAAGATTATGTTTCATATAATATGTCCTAATTGGTTTTACACCGCAGATGACCGATCGTATCTTCGACGTTGCAAATCTCACAATACGGAGATGTTTTTAAAATATATCTAAACATTTTGTAATAAGTGGGAGGGTTATCGTTTATATTGAGATATAAAATACATTGTATATCGCTAGCTAAGAAAGGGCGCGTTATGTTCTTTTTTAATACGTCTCCAGGACTTGTTAACGTAGACCTGTTGAATTTGTGCTACGAATGGCTTCTGCAGTCTAAAATAGATTTGTTTCGCAATCATTGTCTATATTGGTTTGAAAGATATAAGAGTTTTCCTTAGAATACATGGCGCTTGTCTTATATTGGACGCGAAAAAACAGTTTTCCACAATTTTTTTATCTGCCAGATCTGTAAAAAACCAGGTTATATTTGTAAAAATACTAAATCTGTTGAATTAATAATAATATTACATAAGATATTTAAAAAAATACATATACATAAACATATTAAAATAAAACTGCGCGTGTCGAGTGTAAAAATTTAGATAATAGGGATTTGCACTTTAAGTCAAATTTTATTAAGCCTAGTCCGCGGCCTTTTTTGGAGAGTCGTATCTGTGGTCTTGGCAGTTTGAAAAAAGTTCCTTTCCAAATAAAGAAACCTACTGCCTGTTCTATCATTGCTGCGTATTTTGTTGCAAGCGGAATAATTTGACAAACGTTCCAGAATTTAGATAGGGTTGTCTAAATAACTAATCATATTCTTTGATTTAAATTTGGACTACGAGTTAAGCTGCTTTTATATTTAATTTGATTGACTAAGAGTTCCCAAATTTTTTAAATTATATTGTCAATATTATTTTATACCTAACGTTTGAATTAACTTTTAACCGCTTTGTTTTGTGACGGTTAATTAGCCGAAGCTAAAAAGAGTTTAGAACAGCCAACATTAACCTGTCGACAATGCTGCCATCGACTAGCTTTACTCAGCGGCGCAGGCGTGGATATCCGTAAATGACTAGCTATTGGTGCAGGAAAACTCCTCCTCCAACTTGTGCCAATCGCATGTGACATAGCAACAACACAAACATAAACAGGCCTTAAGACTGTCGGAACGCTCTGAATTTTGTTTGTGCCTCGACCCAGCGGAAAGGGGCGAGGTAGGTAAAAGACATATTGTGGGTGTGACCTTCTTTAGTTCTGTCTCGTTCAAATCATCCGCACGTTTCAGTTTTTGGCTGGTACCAACTACGTGGCTAAAAATTTTTTTTGCAAGGATGCCGCTGTCAATTGATTACTCTAATTTTTGGAAATATTTTGAACATTTAAAAAACTTTTCCGAAAAAGGAAGAGTCACTTTAGGTTTGCGATGGAACAGTTTTGTGAAATAAGTACGAATAAGGTCATAGTATGACATTGAACGCGAGTGTTTTTTAGCACAATAATTGCCAAATTTTTTCTAGTCAATTGTACATAAATTACAAAAGTAGTCCATTAGAGACCTAGATTTGTCCTTTATCTTCCTTATAGAGAAGAATTTTTGCAGAATGTTGACGAATAAGTCTATAATCAGTTAACAGCCCAAGCCCTATTTTTGCAATTAAGAAAAAAAAATGTTATTTAAGGGGTGTATTAAGGAGTCTAATTTTTTATTTTGCCCAGAAACCAACTAAAGTTCGCATAATAAAGCCACACTGCCTGTATAAGCAAATACACTATTTTGTCGACAGGGTTATGGCACTGCGACCCGGTTTTTTTTAATTATTTCTGATTTAAAAAACGTAAACTTTAAATACGTAATATTTCACAATTCAAAACAACAATAAAATACTAATGAATTCAATAAAAATTGTTAGTGTAGTTAAATAAATTCCACCTACAACAATCAAGCTAATTCAGATTCAGAGTGGAACAACAACAGAACGTCCTTAATACGCAAAATATTAACCAAAATAATAACCAATCATAATAACGCTGCACGTATAGAAATTTTGAAGTGTAATTTTGTAAATGTAATACTTTTTTGTTAAAGAAAAACAATTCCAAATTTCAAAATTTATATTCAATTTTTTATTATAATGGCTTTTCACCTAAATTACCATCAGGTGTTTTGTAAAATTAATATATCTGAAAATTAAATTAGTAAAATTGTCTAAAAATAGCTTTAGAAGGTGAAAAAGGGTCAGGTACCCTTTAATGACATAAATTATAAAAAACTTATTGTTGTGTCTTACACTTAATAAATTATACACCGTATAATTTGTAACTGAATTTTATTTATAAGTACAATATTTTAGAAATACAATATTTATACATTCGTGCTTTATTGTACAGGAGACGATGGTGGACTCTGATTCTAAATTCAATACAATTCTATCTTAAACTAAAAACGTCATTACGTAACTGTAACTAAAGTATACATTATGCAATAAAATACAATACACATCACAATTAAGAAAAAAAATGTTATTTTAAGGGGTGTATTAAGGAGTAAAATTTTTTATTTTGCCCAAAAACCAACTTAAGCTCGCAAAATAAAGCCACACTGCCTGTACAAGCAAATACACTATATTGTCGGCAGGGTTTTGGCACTGCGACCCGGGTTTTTTTGACTTTAGGATCAAAAAAGAAAGCTAAGTCTTTTTTAAAAGTTTTAATAGTTTAGTACGTGCTTACGTCCAGTAATACAAAAATATGTTTAAATTAATATAAAAATCACAACAACTAAATAGTACGATAAGACCCCGCTTAACGTAACGCGTAATACTAAAAGAGCGGTAAGTGGAGCAGCGTTAAGCGAGGTCTTACTGTACACTTTACTTTATCAGTATAAAAATTAATAATATATCAAAAATTGAAATCGAAATATAATCTTATAATATAAAAAAATACATAAAACACATTTCATTTTGGAATGGCAATTTCTATTTTTTTTTAAACACTTCTAATCCTAAATAAAGAGTTTTTGAAGGTCCGAGGTCTCTTAATGTCTATTCCCCAATCGAATTGAATAGAAGGTAATTGATTTGAACCTTGGGTAGATTTCCGGGGTTTTTGTTCACCATGCTGTCGAAACGATGCGCCCTGGCATGCATTTTCTTAAGACTATCGATGGCGCGCGGAAAATCTTTGATTGTCTATAAAAACAAAAAAAAATATTACATTGGTTATACAATCATTAGAATGACGTCTAGATAAAAATCTGATTTTTTAATATGTAACCTATGGACAAGATTACTAGAAGGTTGGGCGTAAAATGCTATAAACATGGTCACGTCTGTGATCGGTTGAGTCGATTGCTTACGTCACCAAACCCCTCGGCTTGGTTATTCAAGTATGTTTATCGCAACTGTTTGGAAAAAGATTCCACAAGCCTACTTCCCCCGCCCTCCCTCGCGTCTCGCATAGTCACAGCTTCAACAATGCTAATGTCCAACCTTGATTTCTAGTTATCTTGATCTATGGATATCTCCCACAAAAATGTTGTACGTCTAGTTTTCAAGGAATTATTATTAAAAATTTCATTTTTAACAGAATGACAGCTAACGAGAGATTCCCCGGAAATGCACATTATTACTAAAAATAAACCAAATTGACTTCCAACAAAATTTTTAAAAACTGATTCGAAAGTTTGACTCTATCAGATAACGTAAAAAATACAAACGTGTAGTTTTGGAGAAATATTGCTAAAAATTGTCCAAAGAACTGTTAAACAAGCTGTCAGCCATGTTTGAACTATATCTGGCCCTGTCAGCCACATTATATGAATTATAAATAATAAAATCAAATCCGAATTTATTCGGTTGTACTGTTTGTGTGCATTTTGAACAAAAAATAATATTTTTTTATCTCTTTATACATTTGTTATGGCGATTTGTATCAAAATAAAGAAAAAAACTAATTTAATGGACTGTATGGCTTACCTGCTGAATGCTGTTCGTTTTTTGCCGTGGGCGGAAAAAAGGGAAAGGATAACTAAGGATTCATTCCACGACACAAAATTGCCCACACACAACAGATAATTATTTGATATTAAAAATAATACAAAAACAAAACTTTTTTCACTGCTGTATACTTTGATATCATACACTCCGATGTTATTCGTACCACGGTTCAAACACGACTCCTCACTCGGATCTACTCGTGGTTACAAAAACGATCAAAACGCAAAAACTAAAATCCAATACCTTACTGCCCTCTATTGGGTGATTAACACTGTCGGATCACTTTCACACAGTTTGTGCTGTAGCACAGCGGTAAGAGGCGAGGTAGGCAAAAGACATACTCGGGGTGTGACCTTCTGTAGCTCTGTCTCACTCACATCATCGGCACATTTCAATTGTAGACTTTTGTAAATATAGGGTAAAATGGTACAAATGTGTTCAATAGTCGCATACATCTTTCATAGATGTACAATTTTAAGTAGTTATTGAAGATGTACGTACTATTTTAAAAGTTTTGCTTTTGGTTTCCAAAATAATATAGAAAATTACACCCAGCATTCCGATGTTTATCAAAATGCAGAAGCCGGGTGTTCTTTCAATACCTCTGGAAAATAATAAAGTTGAACAAATCAGTGAAAATTCTACATATTATGATATTGATACTGATGAGGTAATATTTCTTTTTAAATTTAGGTAAATGCCTATACTGGCAGTACCGATTTTATCCATGGGTGTGGCGGGCGCATGTCTGGGGTCTCGTATATTTTTCTTTCATATAATACTAAGTACAATGCTGATACTGCGACAACAATATTGGAGCCTTATATATTGATATTATTGTATTTATTTATTTTCTCTCTAATGAGTGTCACGTTTCTGGCGTCGTTTGGATACAAATATCACCCTTCATCCCCAACCCCTGCGCAGGGATGACTTTGACATTTTTAATAGGAACACCTACTTTTTATTACAAATTATGATTTTTCGATAAAAAATATGCATCATTTGTCCGGAACATTTTTTTATCCGATGCCTCCCTCAACACAATTTTGTACACTTTAATGATACAAATTTTAAGACTAAAAATAAAATATTAGTAAAAAAACTTTTTGAAAGCAAGCTTTTATTAAAATGTACTAAAAAGTGACTTTTATAAATTTTAGTTCATAATTCTTAAGCATGGATTGTGAATATTAATAAATGATCATAGAATTTATAGCCCACGATTTTATAACTATGAATCTAAATTATTAAAAATTATTTTTTTTAACTTCCCGCTAAGAAAATTGAAAATTTCCAAAAATTGGGAAGTTATTGGTTTCACCCCGATTTTCGAAATTTGAGTTTTTGTCAGATCTCGACGTTTTGAGATCCTAGGAAGCTATTGTGACGATTTTTAAAATGATGTCCGTATGTCTGTGTCTGTGTGTGTGTGTGTGTATGGAAATCTCTCATAGCTTTTGAATGGGTGGACCCATCGAAACACGGATTGCAGCATCTGAAAGGAACTTGCTGAACTTAGACTTTTTGAAAATTGGAACTGATTCGGCCAGGTAGACTTTGAGAAATCTCAAAAATAAAGCTTTTTGGAAAGCAGTTTTTTAAAAATATTTTGAAATATTTTCGAAACTACCGTATTGATTAATCTAATCAGCTCTATTCTTCATAAAATAATGTCAATCGCCGCAAACCGCATCAAAATCGGTTAATCCGTTCGAGAGATATCGTCGGAGAAAAATTCTGAAAAAAAAGTTTTTTCAAAATAACTTCTCAAATTTTTGTTTGACTTTTTTGTAAAAAGTTAATTTTTTGTGCTTAAAAAGACTGCGTCGATTGCCGCAAACGGCACCTCGATCACTTGATTAGTTCAAGAGATATCGTTGAAGAAAAATTTTGAAAAAAATGGTTTTTCAAAATATCTTCTCAAATTTTCGTTAGATTGATTTTTTGTAATAAATTATTTTTTTGTGCTTGAAAAACTGCTTCGATTGCCGTAAACAGCATCTCGAGTGGTTGATTCGTTCGAGAGATATCGTTGACAAAAAACCAAAAAATTTTTTTTCAATATATCTTTCCAACTCTTTGTCAGAATTTTATAACGGTTTATAGTTTCATAGTTTCGGAAATATTTTGATAATAAAAAAAATCAGATGTTCTTTTGTTCCAAAGATCTGTCAAAAATAAATTAGGTAGCTGACAAGCATGATTTGATTAATTTTTACGTTAAATCATATTATGTAACCATGGAAACAAATACCATAACAGTAAACCGTTAAGAGAAATTTTATTTTATTGACTTTATTTCTTTTTTGGCCTTGGTAATTAATATAAAAATGATTTTTTGGGAAAAAGGACTTTTTTTTTAACGAAACGTCGCTGGAAATAAAAAATTAAGTGTTTACTTATAAAAAAAAAGTCCTTTTTCCCGAAAAATCATTTTTATATTTTATTTTATTATAATATTTCAAATGTCAATATTTATGAAGTTGGAATGATCCTGTCACCTATTTGCCTGAAATTTTTTAAAATAGCTTTTAACAAACACCGTAGGGGTAAGCCACATCTCAATAGATCGGAAACAGCGGGAAGTTCCATGGATGGCCTGCAGGATCAACCGTTTTTCAGATTTTTTCTTTTAAATACATTTCAATAAAAGGTACGCTTTAAAAAAATTTAATATTTTTTTTCCTTGTCTTAAAATTTTTCTTTGTTGTCATATTGTTAACTAAGTAGTGATTTTTTCAATTGTTATATTTTCATAAATTGAGTAAATTTCGACTAGATCTAATTAAGCTAGAAAAATTTAATCTCTATTATTAATATTTTTCATTTAATGTTGAAAACACTGCTTCACACCGTAGGTAAATACTTCATAAAAATAAAATCAGAAATCTCTTTGCCCACTTTCCTCTACTATATTATACAAAAGTGTTTGTAGTAAATGAAGTAGGCGGAGCAAAATATTGTTTGAACTTGGCGCCACCAGCTAGTGCCACACTACGAGGCTAAAAGATGTTATTGCAAGGGTGCCGCTGTCGACACATTACTCTCATTTTTGGGAATATTTTGAAGATTTAAAAAACTTTTCCGAAAAAGGAAGAGTCACTTTAGATTTGTGATGGAACAGTTTTGTGAAATAAGTACGAATAAGGTCGTAGTGTGACATTGAAAACATGTGTTTTTTTGGCACAATTAATGCCAACTTTTTTCTAGTAAATCGTACATAAATTACAAAAGTAGTCCATTAGAGACCTAGATTTGTCCTTTATCTTCCTTATAAAGAAAGAATTTTTGCAAAATGTTGACCAATAAGTCTACAATCATGATGACAGCCGAAGCTCTATTTTTGGCTTAAATTCAGAGCGTTCCGACAGCCTTAAGCCTTTTTTGGATTTTAAAAAATATGGAATATTTTTGTCTGTGAGTATATTATGAATTATTTACAAATACGAAAAAAATTTCAAATTACACAACAGATTTATTTAGTGGATGTACATTTCGAGAGCTAAGCTCCCATCTTCAGCAAAACACTAAACTAACTAAATAAAACAAAATCCTTACTTTTTTTTTTATACAGGGTGTCTCAACCGACGTTGGCTAACATGGGTAACTTTGTTATTAGTGGAGATAGAAAGTCGGTTAAATGGGCAAAGTAGTGCAGAAAATTGGGCTCATTAACGTCGCGTCGAAAAAACAATTAAATTTTGGAACCCTATGAATTTATTCAGAAAATAGTGAAAATTGCCATTTATGAAAACTGGCCATAACTTTTTTATTTATGTAGATATTTGAAAATTTTATTAATCATTCTTTGATAACTTTTTAAGGTCTTTTCAGTGGCGTAGGTTTAATTTTTTTATTTCCACTACATAATGAGATATTGACATGAACTTTGGTTTTTCTTATGGACGGCATTTTTGATTTTTAGATATTCAAATTCTACTTATTTTTCTGAATAATTTGACATAGCATATCCTATATCTAAACCAATCAGAAGCTACAAAACTGACCAAAATAGCTTTTTGGCGTTATCAAAGTGTGCTGTCTAAAACAAAATTTGTTGAAACAAATACATATCGACAGGTTAACAATCTGTCGAGCGATCGCTACAGTTTTGCTAGTTCATTTTGTTTGATTTACTCTCTAAGATGGCTTAAGCATTCTCAAATTTGGAGAAACAGGCTATTTTTGCGCATACATTCAGCGTAACAAAAATACCATGTGGGCTCAAGCAGAATACTTGAACCTTTATCCAGAAAGGCCACAGCCTTATTCAATAACTTTCGGTTCCAAAGTGCCAAATAAGTCCACGTATTCAGTTTAAACGTCGGCAAACGATATAAAAGCGAAAAAGCAACTGGTTCAGGCGTAGATGTTACTTTGGACATCGCCGTGTCAAACAGTTTGGAATCTTCCAAACAAGTTGTGTACAGTTGACTGTCATCCAAATTGACTTCATCGACTTCGGCAATCGATAACAAATTGTTGAGTTGAAGTATCGTCTTCCATTGTCATAACAACAACTTCTGATATTTTCTTGGTGTCGGCGGCAGTCACCTCTTTAGAATCCGTTTTACTCTGGGCTTCATATGACGACGTGATGTGCTTCCGATGCTTGGATATTTTTTTGAATCCATTGTAGAAATCGTGTAGATAACTTGATTCTTGCAGAAGGAGGTCTTGAACACACAATTGTTGACAGTAGAATGATTTCTAGTGGTCAAATTAATTTTATTGAACTTAAACAGGTAAACAGGTAACTAATGAAGCGTGAAAATTGAAAAGTTGTGTGTTTACGGTCCAGTAAGTTTTGCTGAAGGAAATCTGTATAAAAGGGGCTGAGCTAGTCATTACTAATCATTCTATTTCCAATCGTTGTGTGGTCAAGAGCTCCTTCTACAAGACGCAAGTTCTCCACACGATTTCTACAATGGATTCAAGGAAACATTCGAGCATCGGCAGTACACCACGTCGCCATGTGAAACCCAGAGTAAAACGGATTCTAAAGAGGAGACTGCCGCCGACGCCAAGAAAATACCAGAAGGTGCTGTCAAGAAGATGGAAGAGGATTCTTCAACGCAACAACTTGTTCTCAATTGCCGAAGTCGATGAAGCCAATTTGGATCACAGCCAACTGTACACGACTTGTTTGGATGATTCCAAACTGCTTGATACGACATTGGATCTCTCGCTGAAATATGGAAAGATAGCAGCATCTACGCCTGAACCGATCGATTTGGAAATGACACCGTCGCCGAGAAATATGTTCAACTCGCCAAGACCTGGAGGCAGATCAACAAGGGCCGATCTGGCACGTTTAGCATCGTTAAGAACAGCGTTCAAAGCAAAACCTAAGCCTAAAGTAGTTCCGTCTTCAGTTGTGGAACGCTTGCCGACGGTTAAACTGGATACAAGGATCAATTTGGCAAGTTCATCATCGCCAAAGCCAGGAGGACAATCGACTTCCGGATCGCAAGGGCGCGTCTGCAGTATGCCAACGCAAGTTGCTCCGATAATAATATCTGAAGAGGAGATCAAAAGACGTCTTGGACCGCCAGTCCGTCCCGTCGGACAAAAGAAAGGACCCATCAATAGACTTAAGTGTATTAGATTTTAGATATAAGTTATATTGTATTTGACTTTGTTTTTGACAAATAAAAATGTAATTATTTCGAAGTTGTAAATATGTACGTTTATTATATTTTAGAAATATATTTAGAATATTGTAAGTGGTGTATATTAAAAATACAAGAAATATTATATTATTATTTTTGTTTTATTTTTATATATTGAGAAATATTTATTTTGTTATTATTAAAGAAAAAACAATAGTAAATAAAGAACGAGTTACAGGAAAATATAGTTTTGCTTACCAATTTTGTAAATTGAACAATATGGCCGCACAACATTGAACAAAATTATCAAAAAATTATTCACATTCATTGTGCGTTTTCGTTCTATCTATTTGTCACTTTTTATTTTCTGGTGCCAGGTATAATCTGAATTGTAACGTCCTAAAAACTAGGTTTTTCTCCTTATGTCGTTTTGTTTATTCCTGACATTTTACACTTACACATAAAATACCAAAACATAGACATAAAGCAATACAATTATTAAAAAGTACCGATTTTTGTACACGAAAACACGAACTGAGATATTAAAAAATGCTGCCATTGAAAAAAAGTAAAGGTTAGTATTTTTAAACGTTACGTAATTATTATACTGTACCTATTCTATCTACAAATGTTTGCACAATATCGTCAGTTTTTATAACTTCATCGATTAGTGACAGAATAGATATGAATTTTAATACCTATTCATTATTATCTAAGTACAGATTGCAGCGACTACATGTTTTTTTTTTTACTTTTATAATACGTGCATTATATATATTTGTAAATTTATGTAGTTAAATTTATTGATACTTTTTTTTCTTTTAAATATCCTGTCAGACCGCAACCAGCATTATATGTTTATTACTAACTGCGATCTGACAGAGATATCATTTAATAATTATATAATTTATTCATAACAGGACGATGCGAACCACTCTATAAATACAGGCCAAGTGCCATTTCTCGGGGAGAAATTAGCCGTCCGCGTTCCAATCAATGCATTTTATTTCTGTTGTTATTAATTTTTGATTTAAATATATTTCTGTTTTTTAGAACGTTTCTGATTTTTTTTTATTGGAAATTATTAGAGTAAAATCTCCAAAAAAAGATCTAACCAGTTTCACTGGTATTGTTAACAGTGTGTGTGTGTTTTTTTGCGAAATTTATATTCTGTGATACCATCTTTTTTTTATCAGAAACCACACTACGTTACAGTTTGGTAGCAGAGCGTAGTTGGAATTTTGCTTCGATAATTTTCTTTTTTCCATTTTCAAATAATTAGTAAATGCAGTATTTTTTTCTATTGAAATAATTTATTGCTTAAAAAAAATTTTTTTTACAAATCGTAATCTTACAATTATTAATAAATTCTTATATTATGCAACCGGTTGTCTATATTGCAAAGTTGCGTAATCTTATAATTTAATTGAATTATTCGTACAATATTCTGTTTTATTAAACGGTATTTAAGATTTTTTTTTCCATATTTTATATTTCTCTTCCTCAAGTCGGCATTTTCTCGCAGTATAAATATAAGTGTTTAAAGTGAATAATAAGAAATAATTATAAATAAATAATCACATCATGCCAACGAATACAAGATCACAAGCCAACATCTCGGACAATGAAGAAGCATCGGTTCATTCAGCCCATCAACCACAACGACCTACAGCATCTGGATCTGGAAATCTGGATCAGCCGTCAGCTATCGCTCAAGCAACCGCCGTTCATATGCAGATGACTGCCGGAATCCACGATCAAATCGCTCAACTCGCACAGTGGTCCGAGAATCTATCTAAACATCTAATTAAATCAGATACAGAATTTAAACATGATCTTACGAATTTCATTACGAAGATTTCTATATGTACCGGCAGTGATCCAGAAAAACTGGTGACGTTTATAGAAGATGTTCAAGACTTGATTGATATGAAAATTCGTCCGGAACCTGCTATTCTGTCTTCACTCTTAAGCCGCCTCCAAGGAGACCTGTTGACTTGGTGGCCTGAAGCTGTCGCTACATTTCCAGATTGGATTCAATTGAAACTTCAAATGCTAAATGAATTTCTTTCGCCAATGATCAAAATGCAACTAACCAATGCATTGGTGAGAAGATTTCATCACTCTGAAGAATCGTTTAGCGATTTTATCCGGGACATACTTCGCAAAGCAAAAGCACTGAATGCTGAAATATCAGAAGCTGAGCTTATATGTCAAATTTGGTCTCATGCTAACTCTGAAACACTGATTGCATTAAAGAATACTCCAATGCCAAGAAGCTTCACCGACTTGAAAGAATTATCTCACCGAATGAATCAGACAGATTTATTAATTCAATTGGCCAAACAGCGTGAGCAGGGTTCTTCATCAAGCACACTCACTACATTTAACGCTAATTGTGCCTACTGCAAGCTTCCAGGACATCATATTTCTGTCTGCCGACGTCGTCAGAAAGCTAATAGCGAACAGTCATCCAGTCAGTCGCCTTCAAAAAACTGTTAGCGATGCGATCCCGGGGTGGTCGCAATAATCTATATTCGTCAACGCAGCAAGTCATTCTACCGATTATTGAAATAAAAATAAACTGCTTACCTTACAAAGCTCTCTTGGACTCTGGAGCAAGTTCTAACTTTTGTGATGAACAAGTATACAACAGTATTCTTCATTCCGGTCTGGGGCGCTCTACTTCGACCAGCTCCATGGTTCGCCTCCCGGATAATCGTTTCGTCTCCATTAGCCACGAACTCTCCGTCATCATTAAAATTTTCAAATATACCTGGAAATTAAAATTTTCTGTCGTTCCTAACCTGGTGTTTCCTTTTATCATTGGAGTTAAGTCCTTACAAGATATGAACGCTATATTAAACCTATCAGAATCTTATCTGTCCTTCAAATTTAGTCCTAACGTTCACGTTTCCTTTCGTCGTCAAACGGAAGATACGAAGATAACATTAAGCTCCATGGTTGAATGTCAATATCAATTAACAGAGAATCAAGAAGGCCGTCTTCAACAGCTCATACAAGAATATCAAGAGACTCTCACCTGTGAACTTGGTCGAGTAAAAAATTATACTTACCGCATTCGACTCCGAGATCCGACTCCGGTTCATCAGTCTCCGTACTCGCTAACTCCACCGAAGGCCGCTGCCATGAAAGCTCACATCGACAAACTTCTACAGCTTCAAGTCATAGAACCAAGCCATTCACCGTACTCAAGCCCATGCTTTTTAATTCCTAAAAAGGACGGAACTCAAAGGCTTGTAATAGACTATCGGCGAGTAAATCAACGAGTTCTTTATGACGCTTATCCGGTGCCGAAACCAGAGTCAATTTTCCAATGTCTTCATGGTTCCACAATATTTTCAAAATTAGATCTTAATATGGCTTTTCATCAACTTCCATTAACAGAAGATTCCAAGCAAGTCACTGCGTTTTCAACAACTTTCGGATCTTATCAATACAATTATCTTCCGTTTGGACTCTCGGTCTCACCTGCAGCTTTGAACCGAATTATGACTTTGATTTTTGGAGATCTCCACTACAGATTTGTCATAACTTATTTTGACGATCTCTTGATATATTCTAAAAGTGTCGACGATCACATGAATCATCTTCAAGAAGTCTTCTCCCGACTCCATCAAGCTGGATTCACCGTCAATCCTGAAAAGGCATACCTTTGTAGGTCCAGACTTAAATGTCTTGGATTTATGATTTCCGCTGAAGGATGCCAAGTCGATCCTGAAAAAATCAGAGCCATCCAGGATTTGCCAACGCCCACTAATCTGAAACAGGTCAAGATCTTCTTAGGCATGACTGCCTATTTCTCAAGATTTATTGAGAGCCTTAGTGCACTAGCAGCTCCTCTAAATCATCTGAAGCGTAAAAAGGTCAAGTTTGAAATGGGCAAGGACCAGCTTGATGCTTTTCAAAAACTTAAACAAGCCTTATCAACCACGCCTGTGCTTAAGTATCCGGACTTCAAGCGACCATTCATTGTCCGCAGCGACTCTTCAGACTTAGCGCTCGGGGCTGTACTCTTACAAGAGTTTGAAGATGGTACACACCCTATTTCATATGCCTCCCGTAAACTCTCTAATACCGAGAAGCGGTATCCTATTATGGAGAGAGAGGCACTAGCAATTATCTTCGCGCTGGACAAGTTTGAAGACTATCTACAAGGCCAGGAATTCGCATTACAAGTTGATAACGAAGCATTAACCTGGATGATTCGACATCCCAAACAACTAGGCAAGATTGGGCGATGGGTACTTAAGTTATCCAAATTCAAGTTTCAAGTTCAACACATCCGAGGTCCTTTAAACTCTGTCGCCGACGCACTCAGTCGCCTATACGAATCGTCTCCAGATCCCGACTCAAAAGAAATAGAATCTGACCTGAATGCACTGCACGAAATTCCACAAAGTTTTCTTACCTTGAAGAAACATCAGGAAACCGACGCCGAGACACGCCTCATCTTGGAACGCCTGCAAAGTGGCCAAGATGTGACAGGGTATGTTCAACGTGATGGCCTCCTGTTGCGATTTGTGGGGAAGAATCGTTTGAGAAGAGTAGTTGTTCCATCTTCAGTTCGGAATATGATTCTATACTATTTTCATGATTTAGACGCATCACATCCTGGAATAACAAAGATCTATAGGTCTATAGCTCGTCGATTTTGGTGGTCAGGAATGTATAAGGACATCCATCAATACGTCAGGTCCTGTGAAACTTGTCAACGTATCAAACCTGCCAATATTCGTCTTGGAGCTCCAATGGTTTCAACACCTCCAACAGCCGTCTACTCGAGGGTGTACATTGATTTTTGCGGTCCGTTGATCCCATCGGCCACAGGAAACCGTTATGTGCTAGTAATTCTTGACGGATTCTCTAAGTGGATAGAGGCTATCCCTTGTCGTCGAGCTACAGCTGCAGTTACCACCAAGAAGCTGATAGACCTATGGTGTACCTACGGACCTCCCAAGTCGCTTGTATCGGACAATGCCACCGTCTTCCGCAGCGATCTCTTCAAGCGAATGACATTGGCGTGGGGAATAAAACACATCTTCACCTCACCATACCAACCGTCTTCGAATGCTGTGGAACGCTCTATGCGCGATTTGAAAAATTCGTTGTCAATAATGATACGCACTTGCGCGCAAAACAACCACAAAAATTGGGATAAATTTTTGAAACTATTTACTTATTCCCATAACGGCAATGTATCCGAAGCGACAAATCAAACTCCGGCCAATGTTTTTCTAGGTCGTGAAATACCGCGCTCCTTGGACCATCAATGGGAATTTTAGAAGTATATCGATCCGGTTGTCATTTCTACTCCAGCTGAAGTCGAACGAAAACTGCAACAGGCGAACAGAAGAGTTAAGACTTTGTACGACCACGGCAACCTGCAGGTCATCAACTACATGTCGGCCAGCTCGTAGTCCAACGTCTTCACCACATAGTTCGACCTGGTACTCCGGAAGCACAAAAATTCGTTCCTGCGTGGAGTGAGCCGAGACGGATCATTCGATTTACAACTCCAACCTCCTGCATTGTAGCCAACGATGAAGACCCCACCAAACAACACCGAGCACATGTCAGTCAACTGAAGCCATTCGTTCAACGGGAAGAAGCCGCTAACGCGCTTCTTTTCACCGGGGGATAATGCAGCGACTACATGTTTTTTTTTTACTTTTATAGTACGTGCATTATATACATTTGTAAATTTATGTAGTTAAATTTATTGATACTTTTTTTTCTTTTAAATATCCTGTCAGACCGCAACCAGCATTACATGTTTATTACTAACTGCGATCTGACAGAGATATCATTTAATAATTATATAATTTATTCATAACAGGACGATGCGAACCACTCTATAAATACAGGCTAAGTGCCGTTTCTCGGGGAGAAATTAGCCGTCCGCGTTCCAATCAATTCATTTTATTTCTGTTATTAATTTTTGATTTAAATATATTTTTGTTTTTTAGAACGTTTCTGATTTTTTTTTATTGGAAATTATTAGAGTAAAATCTCCAAAAAAAGATCTAACCAGTTTCACTGGTATTGTTAACAGTGTGTGTGTGTTTTTTTGCGAAATTTATATTCTGTGATACCATATTTTTTTTATCAGAAACCACACTACGTTACAAGATGAGTAAATACTGAATTTATAAAAAGTCGTATTTACACGTGAACTTATAGTATGTACGCGCGTTAGAAGTTTTAGTTCTTTGGCGTGATTAAAAACTAATTAGTGTATTTGCCATATAGCAACATACACTATTGGCGTCGGTCGGATGGCGGGACCTAGGGGTCGGACCAAAATTTCTCGACGTTTCATAACCTCCTAAACACTTTGGCACCATTTTTAAAAATGTTTATATAATATACATATATATATATATATATATATATATATATTTGTGTGTGTGTGTGTGTGTGCGCGGGCAATAACTTTCGAAGGAGTTAATTGATTTTAACGAAATTTGGCCCACGTGTTGAAATTCATCACCGCAAGAAGCCTATTTAAAATGGGCCTAATCGGGCTATTTTAGGGGTTGTTTTTAGTGGTTGAAAAATGTTCTCCGAATCGTTTCAAAATTGAAATTTAACCCTCTGGTAGAAATTAAAAAGTGTCCCTAAAATTTTGATAAAATCGGCCCGACAGGACTGGATTTACAAATTTTATGAAAAAACTAGTTTGCAGATAATGAATTATTTACTGAAAGGTGTATATAATTTAGTATTGAGTTTCGATTGATAATAATATTGCAATTAAGAAAAAAAAATGTTATTTAAGGGGTGTATTAAGGAGTCTAATTTTTTATTTTGCCCAGAAACCAACTAAAGTTCGCATAATTAAGCCACACTGCCTGTATAAGCAAATACACTATTTTGTCGACAGGGTTATGGCACTGCGACCCGGTTTTTTTTTAATTATTTCTGATTTAAAAAACGTAAACTTTAAATACGTAATATTTCACAAATCAAAACAACAATAAAATACTAATGAATTCAATAAAAATTGTTAGTGTAGTTAAATAAAGTCCACCTACAGCAATCAAGCTAATTCAGATTCAGAGTGGAACAACAACAGAACGTCCTTAATACGCAAAATATTAACCAAAATAATAACCAATCATAATAACGCTGCACGTATAGAAATTTTGAAGTTTAATTTTGTAAAAGTAATACTTTTTTGTTAAAGAAAAACAATTCCAAATTTCAAAATTTATATTCAATTTTTTTATTATAATGGCTTTCCACCTAAATTACCATCAGGTGTGAACAGATGTCAAAGGTAGTGAAGTATCTGGGCTTAAACCTAGACTCAACACTTACCTGGAATACACATCTGGAAAAAGTACTAAATAGAGCTAAAACGTCTCTGATGATGGCCCGTCGCTCTTTTAGTAGATCTTGGGGGCTTAATCAGTTGATATGCATGCAGTTGTTATGAATTATTCTTGCTTATAGAGTTTTTAAATTTCTAATGTCCTTTCGCACTGTTTTTTAATTGTAGATATAAACCATAATTTAAATATCAACTGTTTATTTTTATATGTAAATGAATTTAATAAAAAGAGTCTATTTGTAATTAACTTTACTAATAGACACAGGTTCTCAAACAATCCAAATGTCATATCCATGCCAACAGTTCGGGAATAGGTAATTTTTACTTTTCTTTCACGTCAGAAAAATAGGACACATTATATTGAAAATTCGACAGTAAGTTTATATAATGAATGGAAAAATAACTACAATTTTACTCTGAACTTGGAAACAGATTTTCAGTTAGAGAGGAAAAACTTTGATTTTAATACATTGATCAACAAAATATACATTTAATTTCACTTAATCGTGTTTCTTTTAAGCCCCTATTAATTGTTAATTGGATAGAATGTTATTGTTTGTTCTTTTAGTCTCCGCGCAATTTTTATCATTGTTTAACTACATAAGTTTCTTTGAACTGGCACCACAATTTTTACAGTATTGAGATAAATTGTTCGTGTTATTTTTTCACTTTTAAATTATATTAAAAATAATGACTTGTAAAGAAGTACAGTTCGATCTTAATCATAAAAGTCTTTATTATATAATTGTTAAAATACACATGTTTCTTTTACAAATCAGCATCACAGTCTTTACACTTTTCAAAAATGAATTGCCCACATTTTTAATTAATTATATTTACAATTGTAACTTCTACAGAAACACTGTTAAGCAGTTTCGAATTTTTACTTGCTACAACGGTAGCACACGCTACAATTCTTTGGGTTGTATGCAGCTATTATAAATCTTTCTTGCTTACAGATTTTTTAAATTTTTAATGTCCTTTCGCACTGTTTTTTATTGCAGATATAAATCACAATTTAAATATCAACGATTTAATTTTATAAGTAAATTAAATAACTATAACTACACACTTAATAAATTACGTCGTATTCACTTATACATGGTTAAACAGTAAACTATACATCTGAAAAAGCACGCCGTGAAACACTTGCTCTCTCGTACACGCGATAGGTGCAATAGCTGTCCCTTCGTCACAGAACTATACACATGAATGTTACCAAACAAATCGTGTTTGTTAACTTGTTCGTCAAAATTGACACTATAAAATACATATTTTATTTGGAAAAATGCACATAGGCTCGAAAAATTATTTTAATTTAGGGGCTACTGAAGAAACTGGTACACTACATTCTTATTAAACTACGTCATATTTACATTTAAATATATAAACTGCAGGTCTAAAGAGGCCCTTGCAATACATTTAATATTGAAAAATATTATCGTTTTTTTTGTAGAATATATTGAACGTTTGTAGTTTGTATATATTATACTAGAAAATTAAGTCAATGAAAAGCGGTTTGAAAGATAATATTGCTTAATATTTTAATATTTGTTACATTTCGCACAATATCGTCGATTTTTAAATGGAAGCACGAATTTTTAAACTGCATCAATTATTACATAGTGAGAATTTAAAGAAAATGGACGCTGGGTATTCAATTTGTCACATTTATGGTTTTCCACCCGTTTTTGTGTTCGTGAGTTTTAAAGTTTTAAAAGCAAGTTGATCGAATCCAAAACTTCGCAATCGTTAAATTGATACTATTGCTCACCGGTATGTGAACATTCAAATTACATCAATAAAATATGCTAATTAAATTGACCATGCTGATATGGATTCCAATCAGTACGTGTAAATTTTTGGTTTTTCAAAGAGTCTGTCCTAGTTAAATTTTTACTATACAAACGTCAGATTGATATCAGATTTTACACTGTGTTTGTTCACTGACATAATAGGTTTATTTATATCATTATAAAGTATACTTTAATGTACATTATAATTAATTTATTAAAGCCAATTTGTGTTCAGCCACGTTAGAGTTAAGTTATTTAAAGAATATTAAGCGACGAAGAAAAATTACTGAAATAGCATTTATTAAATAGATGGACAATTGTTCGAGGACTTAGGATCAATAAGTCAATACTAAATTTTTATTTATTGCGACGTTTCAGAATTTATTATTCTTTCTTCAGGCATCATAAATTATTTATGTATTAACTGTTTTATAATTAGTTATGCTTTGACGTTTTCATTTTAGTCTATATTTTTGGTCAAATAGTTCATAAAAAATCTTTTTATTTAAAACTAATTACAATATACAATCTATCGAACAATAATTATCCATATATTTAACTCATACTCAGGATCGGAACAAGCTTTGAAATATAGCTATACACTCACATTCAGACAAAGGAAAACATTGCATACATACACTAAACACAGGAACAGACATTATAGACGCAAAATTGTATCCAGAGGCTGCAGCTAATGCATTAAATGCGTATTTCACTGGTGTCGGCGATAATTTGGCAAATGTCATTTTGAATGAGCAACAGCTTACTGAAGATCAGTTAGTTAAGTCTGTCGCTAAGCTTCCCAACACTGCACAATCCATATATCTAACACCGCTTGATGACAGGGAAATAGTTCAAATTATAGACGAATTACAGACGAATAGTGCTCCAGGACCAGACAATCTCACGACGACACTATTGAAAAAAATAAAACGACAAATAGCCTCCCCACTGACTCATATATTTAACCTCAGTATAACTCAAGCAATATTCCCAACTCATTTTAAAAACGCAATCGTCTGCCCCATTTTTAAAAGAGGCGATAAAAGTCTACCCTGCAATTACAGACCTATATCTTTATTAAACAGCCTTTCCAAAATATTAGAAAAAGCCATGAAAAAAAGATTAATATCATACCTGGACAAATATCAAATTCTATCAAACAATCAGTTTGGATTTAGACACGGACGTGGGACAAACGATGCATTAGCGAGACTGACTCAAAATATAGTAACGGACGTAGACAACGACAAAAAAGTTTTAGCTATTTTCTTGGATCTTGTCAAAGCGTTTGATACAGTCTCACATAAAATCCTTATCCAGAAACTAACAAATATTGGAATATGCAATATATCCCTCAATTGGTTTAAAAGTTACCTCTCGGATAGAATTCAGATGGTAAGGATGGGGTCAGTACGGAGTGACGGTCGAACCGTCGGTTTCGGTGTTCCACAGGGAACAGTACTGGGCCCAATTTTATTTTTAATATACGTAAATGACCTGTGTAACATGGAAGCCGGGGGTTCGATCATATCATATGCTGATGACACTGTCCTTTACTTCTCTGATAGCACATGGGACGAAACTATTACTAGGGCTGAAATCGGCATGAGCAAAGTGTACAAGTGGCTGAACAGCAACCTGCTAACACTTAACAAAGACAAAACAAATTATATGCTGTTCAGTGCCACCATTGCAGGACAACCGACCAACCCACTATTAAGACTCCATATATGTGACAAAGACTTATCACACTCCGACTGTACTATACTTACTAAAGTAGACGATATAAAATATCTAGGACTTACCATAGACTACAGACTAAAATGGACAGCGCATATATACAATATGACTACAAGACTACGAAAATTAATTTACATATTTGCCACATTACGACGTATTATGACAGAACGAAACTTAATAATGGTTTACTACGCTCTATGCCAGTCGTTGCTCGAGTACGGGATCGCTGCCTGGGGAGGTGCTTTTAAAACAAATCTTTATCAACTTCAAACCATCCAAAATACCTTACTCCGTATAATCCTAAAGAAACCACGTCTATACCCAACCGTGGAATTGTATCAAAATGCCAAGGTGTTAAATATTAACCATTTATACCTACAGTCCATTCTCATTCTATATCACCAACATCCTTCCTTACAAACACCTATTCCCCATTCCTATGAAACCAGGCACAGAAAAATGCAAAACATATCAGTACCAAAAATGTCAAAAATATTTGGCCAGAACCATTTCGATTATCACGCGCCAAAAATATACAACATGCTGCCTCTGGAAATCAAAAACATTACACATTTGCACGCATACAAGAAACAAATATCAAAGTGGCTACTCACACAAAAAAACACAGAAAATACATAAACTCTCGCAAATATGCATCTCCTCAAGTAGGTATCCACTAAATAAAAGTAGATTGTCGTAGTTCGTAATTGGAAGTGCTTAAGTCCACAAGACAGTATACATTTTGTAATAAAAATGGAATCAAATAAAAAATTTACAGGAAAATCAACTAAAAGACAGCTAAACGAAGGTGATGAACCCGCTGCGAAGAGACGAAAGGTGATACCAGAAGTCTGGCAAAAACAGGAATTATGTCTTAAAAGCATTTTATCTGTGTATAAACGGACAGATTCAAAAAAATGTGTAAAATGGAGAGAAAATTTAGAAGAAATCAGATATTTTGAATTGGATAGGTCGGAAAGAGTCAATGTTGCTAAGCAGAAATCTGGTTTCCAATATGCCGACGAGACAATGGTGTGGAAGCTAATTCCTATAGACTTTTCTTAGAATGAATTGAAACTGACTAAAATATTAGTGTTTATTGATTTTATTTTTTTTTGGACAATTAGCGTTATATTATTCTATATTGTTAGGTATATTATATATAATTATTTTTAATCTTGTCTATATTGAAATGTAATTTTGTTTGTAAATAAATAAATGTAAAATACTGATGACTTTTTTCACACATATATTTTCCAAACTGTTTTTTATATATAGCGCTAATGATCTCAATGATCAAGCATCTATAATCTACTCTCTAACTCTCTTACAGATAAAATATAAAAAAACTGAATTTCCCGGAAAAAACACGACCAATATTAATTTAATTGAGATACGAAGAATCTGAGTTGAACTGTATTCGAGAAAATCTCAGCTGAGTCGAATAATAATGTAATAATTTTAATGCGAAAAGATAACTGTACTATAGAATACGTTTGTAATGTTCCGTATTTGGGATATCTTTCTTTTTAAAGGGACAGTAAAACAATATTGATACTTCGTAATTTCAATTTCTAGAATACAACTTACACTATAATATTGTAACATACCCAAATATAAACACTTGAATCGTTTACCAAATTATAGATTTGCAATGTGACATCGCAAATTTCTAATTTAGTGAGTATATGTCTTATATTCCTGACGCTAATCTGACGATTTGTAGGTCAATTTTGTAATAATTTAGGTTCAAATTTTACAAAATTCTCATTAATTTTATGGCGAAGATTTTTGTGTTGAACAGTGTTATTTATAATATGTATTTTAGTAGCTTGATAAAATCTTAATCAAAAAACGAAACATCGGATACCAATAATTGTTGCGACATTGAATTGTGCAAGTACCAATGACAATATTATCATTTATTAATTTTTTTGGATGTGAACTGAATTTAAATAAAACCTTAACAAAAGTAATAAGCTGCAAAAATAAAAATCTCTTTGCAGCATCGTCATAGCGAATGATTTTTTTAGAACTTCAAGTTTCTTTTTTCCATTAAAAATATATTTTTTACATTGGTTACTTTTCTAACTTTTATAAAAAATACTATGAAATTATAACAGTAGAAACAAATAAACATCAATGGTATTTAATACTTACACCTGAGAGTGCGTTATTATTAAATAAAATTGCAGATAACATTGGAGGTAGTATAGCATATATCATTGAGTTTCTGAATTAGAAATGGAAGAAAAACTATTAGTAACATAAGGTTTACCCCGAGATAGCCACTGTTTTGACTAGGGGCATCGCAGAAAAATTCTGATGTCTTAAGGTAGTTGTCGTGGTATAATACTGTCAAAAAGTTATAGATTATACGCGCCACAAAAGTATACTAGCTTGTAGCTAAGTGATCCATAATTTGTACGCAAGACTGTACCCGCGGAAACGTAACCCATACAGTATTCGTATGCATGTATACTTGTCTATAAATTTTTGAACTTTAAGCCGTTATTTATAAATAATTAGACGGTCAAAAATTTTTCTTATTTTTTTTAAACTCATAACAAATGCATTGAAAGACTGTCAGTTTCTGACAATTAGTTCTTTTTTTATAAATAAGAAACTGGTTCAGAACTACAGAGATCGTATACAATCAATGTTAATTATCCAATTTCTAATTGAATTTATCTCGGATTATATACGGTCGATCGACTTCAAATTTTCAGGGTAATTGTATTATCATATCCTTAATTAAGAATTTTCTGACGGTGTGCCTTAACCACGACAACTACCTTAAGGGCGCCGGAAACCGAAAAAGTTTGGGAACCCCTGGGTTATACACAAAAACTCGAAAAACACGAATAGATGATCACAAAACGACTGTACAATTGCAACTAAAACAATATTTAAGAAATTTAAAATAAATTTTCATAACTAGCTGCAGGTAATAAGTACCTCATCGATTTATTACCTAGAAAGGAGCTCATAAAGCCTTTTCAAGAAATTTGAGGTTAATCGGACGACTTACAGGTCAATTTTGTAGAAATTTACGTCCAAATTTTACAAAATATTCTTTAATTTTATGGAAAGAATTTTTGTGTTGAACAGTGTAATAAAATGCGTATGGAGAATTATTTCCGTCGGGTGTCCACGAACCAACGCACCTCTTTTTTTACATATTTATCTGCCTTTCAAAAGAAAATACGTGTAAAGAAAGTTAATAAACAATATTTATGGAATTTAAAATAAATGTTCCTAACTAGTTTATTAGTTTATTAAGTACCTAGAAAGGATTATAAAGCCTTTCCATAAAATCTGTGGCTAATCGGACGATTTCCAGGTCAATTTTGTAGAAATTTTACAAAATACTCATTAATTTTATGGGAAGGATTTTTGTGTTAAACAGTGTAATAAAATGCGTATGGAGAATTATTTCCGTCGGGTGTCCACGAACCAACGCACCTCTTTTTTTATATATTTATTTTCCAAAATACGTATGAAGAAAGTTAATGAACAATATTTATGGAATTTAAAATAAATTTTCCTAACTAGTTAGTGTATTTGCCATAAGGCAACATACACTATTGGCGTTGGTCGGATGGCGGGACCTAGGGGTCGGACCAAAATTTCTCGACGTTTCATAGCCTCCTAAACACTTTGGCACTATTTTTGAAAATGTTTATATATATATGTATATATATATATATATATATATATATATATATATATATATATATATATATATTTATATATGTAAGAAAAAGCAATGATACAACAGAAGTGCCGCACCAAGGTGATGGGGACACGGACGACGATAGCCCAACGTCAACCAACAGAGGGCAGCCGAGTTGTGAGATGATCACGACATAGTCAGTCGATCGGATAACAGTCAAGAAGTAAACGTGTGCAAGTCAGTTACGAGTCATCGAATGTCAGTCACGTTAGTCGATAACGAGTCAATTACGAATCATCGAAAGTCAATCACAATAGTCAATAACGAGTCAGTCACGACAGTCAATAACGTTAAAGAAGAAGATACTATTTTCATTAGTTTGTTATATTTTATAATTCATGTTTGTTACACAATAAACAGTGCTAACAATAATTTGTGTTTGACCTTTATTTAAATTCATAATAATCCAAGAAAACAGGATTACATATATATATATATATATATATATATATTTATATACGTATATATATATATATATGTGTGTGCGGGCAATAACTTTCGAAAGAGTTAATTGATTTTAACGAAATTTGGTCTACGTGTTGAAATCCATCACCGCAAGAAGCCTATTTAAAATGGGCGTAATCGGGGCAATTTAAGGGTAGTTTTTAGGGGTTGAAAAATGTTTTTGGTCCCCAAAAACCCGGAAAAATTCTCAGAATCGTTTCAAAATTGACATTTAACTCTTTAGTAGTAATTAAAAGGTGTTCCTAAAATTTTAATAAAATCGGCCCGACAGGACCGGACTTACAAATTTTATGAAAACACTAGCTTACAAATAGTGAATTATTTACTGAAAGTTGTATATAATTTGGTATAGAGGTTCGATTTATAATAATATTGCAATTAAGAAAAAAAATGTTATTTTAAGGGGTGTATTAAGGAGTAAAATTTTTTATTTTGCCCAAAAACCAACTTAAGCTTGCAAAATAAAGCCACACTGCCTGTATAAGCAAATACACTATATTGTCGGCAGGGTTTTGGCACTGCGACCCGGGTTTTTTTTATTAATTTATTACCTAGAAAGGATTATAAAGCCTTTCCACAAAATCTGTGACTAATTGGACGACTTACAGGTCAATTTTGTAGAAATTTAGGTCCAAATTTTACAGAATATTCTTTAATTTTACGGAAAGGATTTTTGTGTTGAACAGTGTAATAAAATGCGTAAGGAGAATTATTTCCGTCGGGTGTCCACGAACCGATGCACCTCTTTTTTTACATATTTATTTTCCAAAATACGTGTGAAGAAAGTTAATGAACAATATTTGTGGAATTTAAAACAAATTTTCCTAACTGGTTTATTAATTTATTACCTAGAAAGGATTATAAAGCCTTTCCACAAAATCTGTGGCTAATCGGACGATTTACAGGTCAATTTTGTAGAAATTTTACAAAATACTCATTTAATTTATGGGAAGGATTTTTGTGTTAAACAGTGTAATAAAATGCGTAAGGAGAATTATTTCCGTTGGGTTTCCACGAACCCACGCACCTCTTTTTTTACATATTTATTTTCCAAAATACGTGTGAAGAAAGTTAATGGCAAAAAAAATCAAAGCACTTTTGGCGGATCTAGTAGCGAAAATTAATTTTCAAGACTTTTAAGATGTTCGACTATACGTTTAAAAGCCTGACTGACTAAACGAAACTCAACCAAATATTCTTTTTAAGTTTCTTCAAGGTCTTTTTTTATTGTCTTTTATTCTCCTCAAGCAAATTAAAACGCAACGAAAACTTCTAAGATATTGGTATATCAATGATCTTACGGATTACAATATTCCACCATTAATTTCTTTGTTTAAAATATCTAGAAATGGTAGTTTATATGCAGTATAGTCTTTAATAATTTTTGTTCCAATATATATTTTTAACGTGGAGGGAAAGCTTGGTTGAGGAACAGTTGAAAAAAGAAGCTGTACCGATGTTTCGCTTGTGGCCTACGTTTCCATCTTCAGGGACTCAGGCTAGTCAAATTATATTAACCCATAGATTATGATCATGTATCTAAGATTAGTACAATTTACCACCCTATGACTAGCCTGAGGCCCTGAAGATGGAAATATATTTTTCGAAACGTAGGCCACAAGCGAAACATCGGTAAAGCTTCTTTTTTCAACTGTTCCTCAACCAAACTTTCCCTCCACGTTATAAATATATGCAGTATGTTCCTTTGAATACTTAAAAAGAGCTTCTCATTAATTCGAAATCCTGTATTTTATGCGGACACCAGAACGGAAAGATTATATTCACCGAAGAGTTCGCGTGAATCGCGAGGCAGACGAAATCGGTTGATTAAAATCGCTCTGGTTCTTGCATTAAAATCGATCGGAATTTTGGTATCTCATAAATGAAAATCAATGACCTTATGGATTACAATATTCCACCATTAATTTGTTTATTTAAAATATCTAGAGGTAGTTTATAGACCTGTTGATGATGCCAGAAATTGTTTAATGAAAGTATACAGTCTGTATTTTTGAATACTCAAAAAGTGGTTCTTATTAATCCGAAATACGGTATTTTATGCAGTCAGTATAACGGAATCGGGTGATTAGAACCGTTCTGATTCTTGCATTGAAATCGATCGGAATTGTGGTATCTCATAAATGAAAATCAATGACCTTATAGATTACAATATTTCAACATTAATTTATTTCTGAAAAAACTAAGAAGTGTTGAATGAAAACTGAAAACTTTCATTTGCTCGGAGTGGACACTGTGTAAGTCCTGTAGCGTGACAATTTGCAAAACCTTTCAAAGGTGTTCCGAATGTATTTCAATCCAGACTGAACGCTGAACAAGGAACTCCCAGCGGGTAGTCGCGGTAAACAGTTTAGAAGAATACGATTTGAAATTTGAAATATCCTTCACAAAACTTTGTTGCTAAACTCTACGATAGAACATAGGCATAAAAATTCACAAAACAAAACCACTTAGGTAAAATTTTTAGTATTTTACCAGACCAATCCACTAGTGGGGAATGGTATTAATTTAGGTTAAAATTAATTTTCCAAAATGTTACATTATTTTTTCGTTTTGAGATTCCTCGAATCCAAAACATGACACAGGTCAGAGTGTATCGAAGGTAAATTAGTCAGGGAAGACCAAAAGAGAATTTAATTGTCGTCATATAGCACTCAATAAAAAATGTTAAAAGAAAATAATGAAATAGAACCTTACTTGACTTATCAAATAAATATAAACAAATTAAGAATGTTCTGTCAACTTTGAGTAATGGAGGATGATTGCCTTCGTATACATTTTAAGAGTCTTGCTGAAAATATATGTAGCCTATGTAATTTATATGAAAAAGAGAGTATACTCCATTTTTTAGTTCGATCTATAATGGTATTCGGATTCAGTTTTTTCCAGAAATTAATAACTTTACAACAAATACAAATTTTGCACAATTATTATTAATGGCAAACACTTTAACAAAAGTTAATAATTTGTAATTGAGAATGGCCCCGATTCTTGTGTCTTCTTGAACTGGAAAGCAAAATCCTCACAAGATACTAATAAAAAGGTAATATATTACCAAAAACTAATTAAAGATTTAATTATTTTTTATAAATTTAATTCGTTTTTGGTATTAAATTAGTATCTTGTGAGGATTTTATTTTTCAATTAATAATTTGTATTATTATACGTAATAGATGCACTAAAATTAAGATCATTTATAATAGAAAACAGTATCACGGGTAATTGGAATAATGAAAATAAATCAATTTTAACACTTATTGATTGCAACGTTTCGTCTTTTCTTTTTAAGACATTTTTAAGCTCTCAATATGCTTAAATTGGAAACGAATAATTTTCCCATCACTAAAAACACGACATTTTGTTAAACCCTGTGATCAAAAATTACCACGAACTTATTTCATAATTCCTGACCTTATTGATATCGAAATTCTAAACATTTCAAGTACCTGAAAGGAAAAACTTACAAACAGTCACTATGGACCTAAAATACATATGTCGATGAGAAAAACTGACCTGTTTGACTAAGATATCTCAAAACATTCATTTCAGTTTTGAATTCTGTGCTGTAAACATTGTTTGGAAAGTGGATTGAAATTTAATTCTTTGATCTGTTAACCAAATTTTTCATTTCAGCTGTGACTTTCATACTGTGAATATCGTTGTACTTTACATATTTGTGCAAACATAGTAATTGTGCGCGTTTCTCGCTTACATATTTACTTATTTGTGATACAACAGTGATTGGGTGAGTTTTTTTACTTGAGCTATTATAGTTACAGTGAGCATTTGCTTACTTAATAGAATGATTGTGCGTGTCTTTTATTTGAGTTAATATAGTGATTGTGTTGTGTTTATAACGTAACAGTTTTTTTATTATAGTGATTGTGTTTTTAGTTGAGTTATAGTTTTTGTGAGTTTTTACTTGGGTTAATATAGTGATTGTGTGTGTGTTTTGTGATACAATATAGTGATTTTGTGTTATAGTTACTGTGAGCTTTTACTTAGTTAATATAGTGACCGTGTGTAATTAGTGTAATTAAGTTAAAATAGTGTTGTGTGTGTTTTGAATTTAGTGTTGTTATTTTGATAGAACAGTGATCGTGTATTGTTTTACTTGTGAGTGTTTATTTATTATAGTGTTTGTGTGTTTTTAAATTGTGTTTGTGAAAGGATTTTTGACTTATAACAAGAAATGGCGAAGTTCGAAGACTCTCTTTTTGGACCGATGCGACGTGTTACTTCAACAGATGCCGAAGCCTTGGACGTCCAGCGTTGTCTAGGAGACTACGCGATGGTCCAATCGTTCACCCCAAATGATTGGGATGCCTTACTAGGAGTCAACCCATGTGGGATGGTTCCCACATACGAGGAGAAATGGGCAAGGATGCTCCGTTTGATGAAGGACTCAAACAGGGAGGAGACAAAAAATCCGGAAAAGATGAGAACTCTACATCGACCACTAAACGAAGGCGACCCTCGAAGAATACGATTTAGCACAACCGCAATAAAGAAGGAATGTCCGAAGAAAGAAAAAGAAGAAATTACAAAAGACGCTAATATGAAGAAGGCAAATAAACCCCTAAACGAGGACGACCAGCAAAGAAAACGCCTCACGAAAAGAGAAACGACTCAGCCAGAGAAAGCGAAGGAATGCCCAAAACAAGAAGATGAAGTTCTTCCACAAGACGTAAGCGAGGACGTTTACGCCGAAAGAGCAAGGATGATGCGGTTACACACAGCGTATGTATGCCCGAAACAAGAAGATGAAGGTCTTTCGCAAGACGTAAGCGAGGAAGTTTATGCCGAAAGGGCAAGGATGATGCGGAAACACACAGCGTATTGTGTGCGATTATATGAACTCGAAAAGCGTCGGGAAGCAATTAAGAAGAAGAAACAGGCCTCGCGGATTCCGGTACGCACCGAGGAGAATATGATGCAAGATGTAACTGCCAAAATGCCACTGCGTCAAACGAACCCCCGTTTATATATCCAAACGAGGAAACAGTCATCTACGTCGTCGCCCACGCCGATAAGTAAGGTCCCCAGGAGTAATGTCATGGAGAGACACCTGGACGAGAGAAAAGTTGATGAGGGGATTAATAGACCGATGGATGCAAAACGTTTAAGAGATGAGGGACAGAGCCATTGCATGAAAAAGGAAAATACACAACCGGTCCCAAAAAGGATGAAGACGGACAATGCGACGCAGGAGCAGAAGAAACCGAAGAAGAAAAAGGATTCCCGTTTGTCGAAGTTTCGCCGAAAAGTGGAAAACGTCTATCGCAGAGGAGGATTACTTTGAAGATTGTCCGCAACACATTTAATATGTTGCACGGTATAGTTCGCAAAACTTTTTTTTTAATTTTCTAATTTGCTCCTCAAAAGTCAGCATCATGATCAAAATTCATTTATTTTACAAGTCCCTCTGTGGGTACTCCACTTACATATGTGTACTAAATTTCATCTCAATCGGTCCAGTAGTTTTGGCGCAAATTGACCATATAACGGTCCCATTTTTTCTTTTTTCAAGTACGGAACCCTAAAAATATGCGTGCACAGATACATTTACATACATTACACCCATCCAAGTACATACATTACACCCATCCAAGTACATACATTACACCCATCCAAATACATACATTACACCCATACATGTACATACATTACACACACACTTACACCCCCTCCCTATGGACTGCAGGACCTTGTCGTGGTGGGAGGGCTCGCGTGTCTCAGTGACCCGATGAACTAAGCCGGCGGGGGGCGGGAAACCGAACCCCAAAAGGTCACCTATGCCGGAAAGATCAAAGGGTAGAAACCAGACCAACAAGCAGTCCACACATACATTAATTTCATGCTCTAAATTTAGGTACATCGAAGAGACGCAAATTAAGTTGTCGACCATCTGAAAACCTCAATTATGCACACTAGACCTAACTGAAAGTATCACTTTTAAGATTATTCGTTGCATAGAGTAGTTTTCAGATGAGAAGCTGAAGTTTTAGTATGTTGTTTACATACATTCAACTTTTAAAAAAATTTGAAATTATCAATTTTTTTACTGTCTGGAATTCACATACTTAACAGCAGTTCTAGTATTGAAATTTTTGACTGGAACGGTGCCAACCATGCACTTTAATCTATCAATTTTGGTAATTTGATTACTTTAAAGTGTAGCAATATTTATCTGGTATAATTTCCTAAATCACTGATTAATTATTCTGCCAGATCTCAAAGATCAACATTAATACTCTGCATTGTCGACTACAACATTGTTTTAGGTTTCTATTAGCAACGCTTCAGAGGGTAAAAGGGTCTTAGATATAAAAAAATAAGCATATTTTTATGTTTTTTTTCCAGAGTACCTTATTTATTAATATTTTAAAAATTTGTTACATTATAAGGATCATTCTAAGAATATTCTGTTCAATTTTGATAAAAAAACATTGAAAAAAACCCGGGTCGCAGTGCCAAAACCCTGCCGACAATATAGTGTATTTGCTTGTATAGGGCCGTGAGGTTTTATACTTTTATTATGCGAAATTAAGTTTGTTTTTGGGCAAAATAAAAAATTTAACCCCTTAATACACCCCTTAAAATAACATTTTTTTTCTTAATTGTAATATTATTATCCTGTTGAGCCGATTTTATTAAAATTTTAGGGAACCTTTTTAATTGCTACCAGAGGGTTAAATTTCAATTTTGAAACAATTCGGAGAATTTTTTCGGTATTTTGGGACCCTAGAACATTTTGCAACCCCTAAAAACTACGCTTAAAATGGCCCGATTACGCCCATTTTAAATAGGCTTCTTGCGGTGATGGATTTCAATATGTGGGCAAAATTTAGTTGAAATCAATTAACTCTTTCGAAAGTTATCGCGCGTACACACACATATATATATATATTAAAATGAGTTCATTTGGGTTTAACAGCAAGTTCTGGAAGACCCGGAAACATAGCGATCACTCCCGTAAAGATAGCTCATCATTTGCCGGCATAAAAGAAAAAATAAAAACCTGAGCGTGTGTGGACCCCTTTATAGTCACTATTCAATGTAACGACAAGTTGCACTTCATGGGGGGTCATGGTCAAAACAAAACAAAAAAATACGTAAATGATGATTTCATTTTATTGTACTAGATCCTTATGATCTAAGTGAACGCACACCTATCTAATACGCTATGATCACAGTGCGCTGATGAGACGGGCCCGGGCGCTTGATTGAAACAAGACACAGAGTTGGCCGACAGAGTGGGCAGATACGAAAACCAATGTGTTAGCGGAAGAGGCGAGTATTTGATTTTGTTGCGGCTGGAAAAGTTTAGATCTCAGGCAGTCGAGGAACGGCTGTGAATGAGTGAATATGCCAATTGTTAGGTCGATTAGAATACAACTTTAACATTGCGATTTTGGCATTGAAAATAACATGGATTAATTTTTGGATTTTTGGATCGTAATTTTTGGATTAAGCAGCAGGGATGTAATGTTCCTGCTTCAGTAATTCGATTCATATCTTATTCCTCCACCTTAGAGATTATTTTGTGCGCCCGAGATTGTCGTATTTTCTTGTAAATTTCGGATTTCAGGATTTGTTGATTGTTGGCGTCTATGTTGCGAATCGTACACGTTTGAGTACGGGAAAAGAGTTACTTCTGGCATTTTGCTTGAACGTATTATTCTCACGGCAATTGTTACGAACTATTTGAGTCGGGAATCATTTGGCGTCGTGCATCCGAACCATCTATACGTCACAGGAACAAATATACAAGGTGTCACAATATTCTCGACTTTGATACAATCTGTTCCTATCAAACAGACTCATTAGAGCGAAACACTCAGTTTCTCGCAACTTATTTATCGAGTACCTTTCGATATTGTTTGAGGATCGATAATATACAGGTGTCGTGATTTTACCAATTACTGTATATTGCTGTATTTAAGACAGTTTACTGCAGAAACTCTCAGTTTCTTGGAATCGAACTAACCACGATCTTACGAACTATTTGGAAGACTTACTTTTATACAGGTTGTCCGACAATTAACGCGATTGACGCAACAGTTTCTTTAGCCAACAAATTTTCAAAATTTACAGAAATATAAAAGACAGTCCAGCTTCGCCATCAACCTACCTATACCGGGTGTCCGTTTTAATCAAGGATTATTGTTGGGTTTCATTCCGTCTTCCAAGACTTAGATTTTAAAGTGTTTTTTTGTTTTTTGTGCGTGTATTGTTCCGTGTCTTGGAATAGTAGTCAAAGCCTGATACAGCCTCCAAGTCTGGACTATCTTGGTGAGGCTTCTCGCGACCGGAGTCCTGGTGCCCAGGTTAACTTAGTCGGCGGTACGCGAGATTTTTTTGTTCACCCATTGGGCCGCAGCTGCTATTGTAAATAGTTGCATGCTATAAATTTTTTTAGGTGACGGGTTATCACAGATCTGGTTTTCCTAATTCACGGTTACGAAGTCTATCTTTCGTCCCGGAATCATTTCGATTCCTTGACTCCCGTAACTGAATGTTAATCTAATATTTTGTAAATATTTCGTCTTATATGTCGTGTGGTAGGTGGTAGGGTTTTTTAACAGCCTTCTACGGCTGTGGTTGTTTTCTAATATTTTTTAATACTGTTATTCAACCTTTATTTTGAACTTTTGTGCAATAGTGAATCTAAGATTAACAAATTCAATTTTCATTTCATTTAAAATTCAACAACCATTTTCAAAAACCAACTTCAAATTCAACTTCAATTAAATTTCAGTCAATTCAAATTTTGTTATTACGAGTGGCAGGTGGAGGCATTTTAAGCAACCTTCTAGGGTTACGCAGTGTTGTTATATTTTGAAACTGATTACGAAGTCATTTCAAATTTCATTTTCAATTGAAGGTGTCGTTTCCAAAAGAAGGCAAATCCGCTTTTATTTATTTTTATTTTTTTAGTGCATATATTATTTGCAGAGGTAAATTTACTCGTACTAAAAAAATTGGCATCAAAACTCATCAAATTTTATATGTTTTCTACTGTACAATTTGTGTATTCATTCCAAAAGAATACAAATCCATTGTTACTGTTGTTTCATAACAGGTCAAATCCATTTAACCAATAGGTTAAAACCTGTGAGTCATGTGATAAATGTCATTTAATGGCGATTGACACTGTAAGTGTTAGTGGTCTGTGCTGTGTTAGATGTATTTTGTTGGTTATTTATTGTAATATTTGAGGAAATATCAATAAATACTATTTCAGTTTGGTGCAACAAATTTTATTTACATCCTAAATCTAGGTACGTACTATTGTTTAGTAGGTATGTTATTTTAGTGAATTTGTTGGTTAGTTAATTATTGCGTTATGGTAACAATATTCTGATTTTTCTTCTACAGAATAATGGATGATTATAATGAAATAACGGAGTCAAATAAAGAAAAACCTCGGAGAAGGTCTGTGGATAAGTCCAAATGGAAAAAAAATATCAAAAAACAAACAGTTCGTGAAAATGCTGGTGTCGATTCATCCGTGATTTGTACTCATAACTCGAAATCATTTTGCAAAGCAGAAAATCTTACCTATGCCGATTGTTTGAATGTGTGTCAGAAATTTAAAAGTCTTGCTGATTATGCGGAGCAAAATAAATATTTGTGTCTATTTATTAAGTGCTATGATATCAAGCGACGCCGTAGTGGACAAGACCGTTTATTGCGAAATTTTTCAACGAAGTTTTTTGTACCAAATATTAATCAAAAACGTTTTAGAGTTTGTAGAGAAACTTTTTGTTCTATTTTTTGTATTTCAAAAAATAGATTATTGAATGTAAGTCGTTATTATTTTGAACACAATGAAGCTAAGCCAGAAAGTCGTGGTGGCAAACGTAGAGAATTTACCGGCCTTAAGCAATTAATTGTAGATCATGTTGAGAAATTTCCATGTAAATTATCCCATTATGCTAGGAGTGGCGCAGTTAATCAAAAATATCTGGCACCACACTTATCTATTCGTAAAATGTGGCAACTTTTTGAGAAAGATAATCCTGACGCAAAATGTAAGTACACATTTTACTACGGAGTTTTTGTGTCAGAATTTAATTTGGGATTCGGATCTCCTCGCAAAGATGTTTGTAAGGTGTGCATACAAAAAAAGGTACAAATAAAATACTGCACAGATGAGGAAGAGAAAAAGAAACTCATTATCGAAAATATGTTACACATGAAGCGACAAAAGACTTTTTATAAAAAATTAAGCGAAACTACTGAAGAAGATGGTGTTATAACTATAGTTTTTGACTTAATGCAAAACCAACCCTTGCCAAAAACTCCGGTAGGCGATGCGTACTATAGACGACAGATTTGGTTTTACACTTTAGGGCTGATTATACATTCGACGAAGCAACCAAAAGAAAACATCCATTTTTATGTTTGGACGGAAGATTTAGCAGGGAAAGGTTGCAATGAAATCATTAGTTGCCTTTGAGATTTTTTTAACAAATTCGTGTCAGCACAAATCAAGCATGTTAAAATTTTCAGTGATGGGTGTAGTGCCCAAAATAAAAATTATTTTTTAATGTTCATTTTCCAATTTTTATGTTTAAAAAAAGATATAAAAATAACACATACTTATCCGATTCCAGGTCATTCATATTTACCTGTAGATCGGGTATTTGCTTGGGTAGAAAAAGATCTGAAAGCCCATGAAACCATTCTAAATCCTAATGATTACGAAAAAATTATATCTGAACATGGAACTATCCACAAACTCACGAAAGATTTTGAAATCTTTAACTGGAGAACAGCTATAAGTCCCTTTCTAAAAACTCAACAAGATTTCAAAATATCTCAGGCTAAAATTCTTGTTTACGATAAAAAAAACATTAAATTTTCCAACACATATAACGGTGAACCATGTTCACATACTATTTTGAAAAAAACAAAATCTCTTAAAAATTTTCATTTGCCTAGAGAACCTTTACGTATATGTAAATAAAATAAGTAAAGAAAAAATTAATGATGTTAAGCATTTAATTAAGATTCTTGGGGTTAATGAGGCTACTTCAGCCTATTACAAGCATGTGCTTGCTAACCCTTCTGAAGCTCCTAAAAATCATAGCGATGATTCAGAATAAAATGAAAAAAACATTGTTTACTTAAGTTAATCTTAGTTTTTATAAGAATGTATTTTTTGTTTTTATTAATTTTGTGCAATAAAAATTCAATATTTCTTTTGCTTTAACAGAAGCTGACATAAATGATTGTTTTATTTCCTAAAAGTTTCTATTCAAAACAAGGCAAATCCATAAAATTTATTTCAAATCCAAGCATATCCATTATTTGTTCCAGAACAAACCATATCCAGAAAAAAAAATGGGACAGTTTATTCAGGACTAAATCATCCAAATTTTTTTATCATTATAAGCTTTTTAAAGGTCCCTTTGTGTCATAAAGTTGGAAATTAAATTGTTTACAATATATATTCATAGAGAAAATAGAAATTGCCATTTTCTCAGTTTTTTCTTGAAAGGAGATGCCTTCTTTTGGAATTAACCTCTTCAATTATTAATATATGATATCAAATTAATTTATATAAAGATGATAAGTGTACATTTGGCGAACATGTTAAATGGGTGGCAGAGAAGACCGAAAAAAGAACGGCAGCACTGGCGAGAGTGATGCCCAATATCGGGGATCCGCTAAGTGTCAAGAGGCAGTTGCTATGTGGCGTGGTCCACTCAATTCTATTGTATGGAGCTCCCATTTGGCATACAGTACTGAAGGGAAAGAAGTATAAAGAGATACTGGAGAGAGCGCAGAGGAAAATCCTGCTGAGAGTAGTTAGTGCCTACAGGACGGTCTCTACTAAAGCAGTGCAAGTTATAGCGGGAATAATTCCTATAGAGCTACTGGTGAAAGAAAGAGTCTTACTACACGAGAGGATAAATGAGAACTACATGGAAGCTAAAAAAGGGATAAGAGAGATTATCATGAAAGACTGGCAAAGAGCATAGCAGGATAACGAATCGGTGGGTCAATGGACCAAAAAAATAATTCCCGACGTCGGTATATGGCTGAGGTGTAAACACCGAAATGTCGATTACTATATGACACAAATATTTACGGGTCATGGTTGTTTCAAGAGCTACACTTTGAGGATTGGGAAAACCGAAACTGACGAATGCATGTACTGCGGAGAACCGGACACGGCAGAACACACCCTCTTTCATTGCCAAAGGTGGCAGAGGGACAGGCAGGCTGCAAATATGGAAATAGGAACAAGGCTTACAGTTGAAAATTTGGCGACAACAATTACGGAAGAAAAACAGGCATGGAAGATAACGAAAGAGTTAATAAAAATTATCATGGGTAGGAAGGAGAAGGACGAAAGGGAGATAAGGATGGAATGATGAGAGCAGCCATTTTGATGTAATGCTTAATAAGCAGTTCCGGAATGGTTTGCGAAGAGATAGGGGTTTTCTAGTGGGTGGAAATCCCACACTATCACTTTGCCAAAGGTGATGTCTTTAATAGATTTTTCCCCTATCGGCAAAAAAAAAAGATTCTTGTAAAAACGGTATCGGTTCCGTTCTAATGCAAGACAGTCTAAAATGGTACACTGTCAAAATAAGAATATTTTTTAAAAATGTTATCATTATCATTACAATTTTTACTCAGTATTAATACACTGTAGCGGTACGCTACAATATATTTATAATTTTTTATAATTTAGAACTTTATTTTAGTTTAAAAGTTGACGCGATTTTATACATTATGTAATTATTTTTTGTTGTTAGATAATTTTCTTATTTTCTGTCTTTGTTTTTTTTGTATAAAAGGTCGTGTCCGTTGTGATTTTTTTTAGTCTGTCTTTTAGTTTTGTTTAGTTAACTAGAGTAAAACGCTGTTTTCGTGATCATATTATGTTATAAATTTATTTCTTAATAATTTTTTCAATTTTTTTTTAAATCAAGTAAAGTGATTTTTTTTTGAGTTTAAAGTTTGAGTCTAAACTTTGGATTCTTTCAAGTTTAGATACCCAACTCCTTACACGCCTACATCAAATATTTTTTATTTATATTTTATTATTAATTATTTGTGATTGTGAATATATTTTTGTCATTTTTTTTTCTAATAAAAACTCATAGTGAGCAATATTCTTAAACTTAAAGTGTTATTCATTAATATAAAGTCAAGAAAGGTTTTTATTTTGTACGGCCCTTCCACCCCTAGACGGTATAGAGCCAATTTAAGGAAGGGAACGTTACAATTGGGGGCTCAGCCGAGATTATTTTGAACCAAAATTTGAGATTTTCGAAAGTGACAGAATGTCGGAAGCGGAAGGTGACAGAAACATGGACGACGAGAGCACATTTTTTGAAAAGAAGCTAGAAAAGAACATTGACGAGGCAGAAGAAATGAAAGAAATGGCTTCTACACCGCTGAAAAGTAGTGATGACACTGAAAATAAATCCATTGATATTAACAGCACTCTATTGAAAGCATTGGAAGACATTCAAACAAATACAGGAGGTTTGCGACTCGAGCTATCTCACATTCGAGAAGATTTAGATAAAGGCTTCAAAAATTTAACAAATAAAATGGAAGAGCGAATGGACAAACAATACGACGAATTAAAATCAGACGTGCAATTATTAGAAAAAAATTTACTGAACACAAAAACGGATATCGGAAAAGATATTGTAAAAATATGCAATGATATTACAACAATAAATAATATGACTGTAGATAATAAAAATCAATACGATACACTAGCTCGATATACGGAAACAAATATTCGTCATTGTACGGAACAAATTGAAATACATGATGAGAAAATTACTAACTTAGAGTCACAAATCAAATTTAAAATTGAGGACACTTGCGCCAATTACTTGAAAAACAGCAAAAATATGTCTGTTAATTATTTACCTAAAATAGAGCTGAAACCATATCGTGGAGATGAGCACCCGATAGTATTTTTGGAAAAATTAGAAGGAGTTTTAGAAAGTACAAGAAGTACGGATAAAGAAAAAATATTTATGGCAAAAAATTACTTACTGAGCGGCGATAATGACTGTCTAGCTTCAGTTGTAGATGAAGTGAAAACCTACGAAGATTTCAAAACATGGTTTTTGCAAATTTACTGGTCAAATGAGAGTCAAATAAAAATTAGAAAATTGATATATACAAGTAACTTATACAAAAAATAAAATGGAACCCCACGAGCAGAACATTTTAAATATTGGTACAGTAGAGGCAAATTTTTAAAACCAGAAATACCGACGATTGAAATGGTACGACTCATTTTTGAACATTTTGAAACCGAAGTTCAACAATTTTTATTAGGCTCAGAAGTTACAACATTTATGCAAGCTAACGAAAAATTAAAGGTAGCGGATAGATTATTTAACAATAATTACGGCAATAACGGCAATAACTACCAGTATAATCAAAGGAGGAATGAACAAAATAACAATAACAATTACAGATGGCAAAACAATTATAATCAAAATTCGAGGAGTAATGGATATCGAACGAATGGAAATAATTCAAGCGGAGAAAATAATGGAAGAGAAGAAAATAATCAGCCGGGTTAGGGAAACTAGCTCGACATTTGTTAACGGCTCCGAAAACAAATGACGAAAAAGATAGGGGCAATAATCACAAACAAATAGAAAGCTTATTAAAAATGGATGACACAGGATTATTAGAAGACATGGAACAGATAAAAGAAGATGAATGTTTGACACGAAATACACCTACGGTTGATTTGGAAATTGAAGGAAATATTTGCAAGGCTTTAATTGATGCAGGTTCGGATATTTGCGTTATTGAGGAAAAGTTTTTTGAAAAATTAGATATTAAAAAGTACCCAATTTTACCCTTTAAAGGAATACAAATAAAAACTGCTGATGTTAAAGTAATTAAAAATATAAAGTTTCAAATTGTATTAAATTTTAAAATAAATGAATCGGAAATGAGTTATATTTTTGTAGTGATGCCGGATTTAAATGTGAATATTATATTATTAGGAAGTGATTTTTTAAATGAAATTAAAGCTAAATTGGATTTAGAGTCTAAAAAAATGTATTTTTATTCAAATCAAAAGATCAGTGCAGTTTCTTTGTGTAAAAATTTTCAACGACTGATTCGATGATAAAAACAAATAGACATAGTTCGGATACTACCAACTATACGCTAAATGTTGAGTTAGAAGCGTTAATAAAAGAGTACATGGATATTTTTCAAGATAAACCGGGATTAATGCAAAATTATAAATATAAACTTAATATAAGGCAAATTGTTAAATTTCGTTCGAAAACGTATCCTGTGCGATGTACAAAAAGGCTTGAATTGCCAAAAAAGGACAATAAATGGAAATGGATGATTGAGCAGCAAGAATGTTTTAAAGGGGTGAAGAAAAACAATTCTGATGAAGAATACGTTGAACCACGTGGATTTTAAGAAATCTTTTTCATTATGTCTGAAAAAACACGGATATAAAAAAAAATATATATATTTGTGAAATTTTAAGTTAATAATTAATTATAATTAATAATAACCGCTTGAATGGATGCTGATTTTGAATTTTCTGGTTTATTATGTATGTTTTTTCGTATCATGGTTTTGTTTTTTCAGAAGATACAGTATTTTTCTCATGACTGAGTTTTGGCTAGACGAAATGGTTTTTTTCGAACCGTCAACACCGGCTAGAACTGCGGGAAGACAGGCTAGAAAATACATAGAGATGGATGATCCACAGTTGCTGTCCTGGTCGGATTGGAAATGTGGCGGTGACAAGGCATTGACTGTGAGAGTGTTGGACAAAAAAGTGTTTATATAAGGTTCAAAGAAAATAATAATATGTAAACTTTCTACCCTAAGAGAAAATCTTTTTTTTCTGTTTTTTTTTAAGGGTTGTGACTGTAGCGGTACGAGCTACAGTATATTGATAATTTTTATTTTTTTTTATACGTAAATTTTAGAATTTATTTTATTTTAAAAAATTGACGCGATTTTGTACATTATGTAATTATTTTTTTTTGTTAGATAATTTTTCTTATTTTCTGTCTTTGTTTTTTTGTATAAAAGATCGTGTCCGTTGTAATTTTTTTTGTCTTTCTTTTTGTTTTGTCAGTTAATTCGTAGTCTTTCTTATAGTTTTGTCAATTCAATTATCAGTCAAACACCGGTTTGGTGATCATTTTTTTTATAAACTTATTTCTCAATAATTTTTTCAATTTTCCTTATTAAGTAAAGTTATTTTTTGGTATATAATTTTTTTTTGTATTTCAATCTTTTGTGATTTTATTTAGTGAAGTGTTTTTTTTCAGGTTTGTATTCCTTTTTTTTACAGCCAGTTACTCGTCTTATTGACAGTAACTTAATCCAATTCTACCAACTCCTAGCGACAGTTTCTCTACGGAATTATTTCTGGGGGCTGTCGTTTCCCGTTGTCCGTGTCTAAACTTTGGATTATTTCAAGTTTAGACACCGAAACTCCTTTCCTACACTCATATTACCAAATATTTTTTTATTTTTTATTATTAATTAATATGTTTTTTGTTTAAATTTGTATGTAAAAAAAACGCTTAAATTTTCTAATAAACGCTCATTGTGAGCAATTTCGTTCAAATTAAAGTTCATTTATTTAAAAAAAAAATGAAAAGTCAAGTTAAGGTTTTTATTTTGTACGGCCCTTCCACCCCTAGACGGAAGAGCAAATTTAGGGAAGGGAACGTTACAATGTAAACGTACTAATATTGCATAGTGTCTGACGTGTTAATGCGATTAAAAATAAAGATAGATTCTGCCATTATTAATAAAATAGAAGCTGTGATGTTTGAAAGATTGAATAAATGTAATAGCATAGTATATAAATCAGTTGGGTTGGATTTAAAAAATAAAATAACATTTTTAATTAAAGTAACAAGACTATTTTGTATGAAAAATTACAATTACGATTTGAAATATTGACGTTTAATTAGGATTAAGGTAAGAAATGTAAATGTAAAATGAAAATTGCGTAGTTGATAATGTCAAAATATTGAATTGATTTTATTATTGTAGTCCTTAGGTCTCTGAGGATGGTTGAAAGTTCAACCGAAACGTTAGACCGTAAATAAAACCTAATAAGAACATATTGTTTTTATTAAGCCTTTTATCCTAGGTAAAATTTTTAAAATATAATATAATAAGGTGCAGAAAAACTATAGTTATTAATGTAAATATGCGATAAATAAGTTCACAGCTGTGGACGCATTGCTACCAAAATATAGTCTTGAACGACGCTTACTCTGCAATAGACATAGCTTCCAATGTGCTCATAATAAATAAAATAACAATATTTAAAATATAACGAATCTATAATAATTTATTTAAAAGATCCACAACCCAATCATCCATAATCCCAACAGGTTATTCGTTGTTAAATAAATAAATTATTATAATACAAACTTTCATAAACTTTGAAGTGAAATTGAGTTAGTGTTAAAACAATAGTGAGTGGTTAAGTGTTTCTCTAAGATAATTATTAGACTGACTGTTTCCATATTTAAAATAAACTTTAACAAAATAAACAATATGGAAAATTCTAAATCCAGAAGGAACATCCAACCTTTTAATGGTGAAAATTATAACATATGGAAAATTAGAACCCGTAGCCTTCTACATGAACTTGAAGTGATTAATGTGATTGATAAACCGTTACCGGCAACGCCTGATAATAAGTGGAAAAAGGCACAATTGACTGCTAAAAATGTAATAATCGAGTACCTCTCTGATTCGTTTTTAAGTTATGTAAAAACGAATTCTTCAGTAAAACAGATTATTACGGAACTGGACAATATCTTCGAACGCAAAAGTGTAGCTAAACAACTAGGAGCGCGAAAGAAGTTATTTAATTTGAAATTAGAAGGAGAAACAGAATTAAGCAAACATTTTATGAAGTTTGATTCTCTGATATCAGAATTGGCATCAGCTGGTGCAACCGTCACAGAGGTTGACAAAGTTGCTCAACTGCTACTGACTCTTCCATCTTCCTACGATGGTGTTATTACGGCGATTGAAATGTTATCAGAAGATGATATAACGTTAAGCTTTGTGAAGACGCGACTTTTAGATCATGAAACAAAGCTAGTGAATGAAAACCTAGATACAAGTAAAAAGGTATTTCATGTGGAGAATAAAAATTACGAGGTGAAACGAAATGATGCAGATTTTCGAAAACCATCAAGATTGCATCGCGGAATAACTAAGCCGAAGCATAAAAATAATAAGAAAATCCATGCAAGATGCCATCATTGTGGTAGAAAAGGACACTATAAAAACGAGTGTCGCTATTATATAAAAGGTTTGAAGCATCAAACGAATGTGGAAAAATCAAAGACAGTCCAAAGCATTCAAATTGAGCCGCAAGCAGACGCAGTGGGCTTTGCATTTATGGCTGGAAACATGAAAACAGAAAATGGTGACAGCAAAATTTCTTTCCTACTGGACTCTGGATCGTCTGACCACCTCATAAACCGAGAAGACTTGACGGGCACCTTTTCATACCTGGAGACACCCATCAAGATCTCTGTTGCCAAGAATGGAGCCTTTATTACCGCAACGAAGAAAGGAAGTATTGTTGTGACAAGCAATATGGGAATCCAAGGAAAGATAGAAAATGTATTGTACAGTCCCGATGTACCATATAATCTACTATCTGTTTTTAAAATGCAGCAAGCAGGATATTCAGTAAACTTCTGTGAAGCTGGGGTAAAAGTATGCCATCGCGGTAAGACTGTGATGACAGGTAAGCCGAAAAACAATTTGTTTACTTTAGAATTTTCCGTAAGTAAAAATTGAATTAATTATATAAATAATGCGGCAAATATTGATTATAAATTATGGCATCAACGATCAGGCCACATAGGAAAGAATAAATTTATTGAACTGAAAAATAAACAGTTGATAGATGACGTAATACAATTAAATAAAATAACACCGGATGACGAAATATGCGAAGCATGGGTTAACGGTAAGCAGGCGCGATTATCATTCAATAAAATAAAAAAAACAAAGATTATATAGAACGACCGTTGTTTAATATACATTCAGATGTATGTGGTCCAATCAAGCCGCCCGCGAAAAATAATAAAAACTATTATGTATTGTTTGTTGATGAATTCACTCATTATTGTGTAACGTACTTAATCAAAAATAAATCAGATGTATTTGCAATGTTTAAAGATTATGTAGCAAAGAGTGAATCTAGATTCAATTTAAAATTAGTCAATTTATATTGCGATAATGGTAAAGAATACTTGTCAAATGAGATGAAGGATTATTGTGTGAAAAAGGGTGTTAGTTATCATCTCACAGTACCACGAACTCCACAATTAAATGGTGTATCTGAAAGGATGGTTAGGACCATCACAGAGAACCATCACAGAGAAGGTGCAAAATTAGATAAAATATTTTGGGGTGATGCAGTTTTAACTGCAACATATCTAATAAATATGACACCAACAAAATCATTGAAAGCTAATAAAACACCATATGAAATGTGGCATAATAAAAAGCCGCAAATCAAATATCTAAAAGTTTTCGGTTCAACCGTATATGCGCATGTAAAAACCAGTAAAAATAAATTTGATGAAAAGTCATTAAAAGGAATACTGGTAGGTTACAAACCAAATGGGTATAGAGTATATGAAGTGGAGAATAATAAATATGTGGTAGTAAGAGATGTAATTGTAGACGAGAAAAACTTTCTTAAGTCAAGACCAAAACTGATAATTGCAGAGGATGATGCAAACTCAGTAGATGAAACTGCAGTCCCTAACGATATGTTAAACTCAGTAGACAACCCTCGCAATGAACTTGACAATAATAAAGAAAGAACTCGTATCGATAATTCTAGTATTGAAAACATACAAAATACAACACCTCGACTTAACGACACAAAAGGGGTGAGGATTGGAACACACACAGATAATTCTTCGTCTCAAGACAAAGATAGCACAGTACTTAGGAGGAGTGATAGGATCAAAGGTCGTAGCCCAATTTCGTATAATGAAAATTATTTACCTGACGAGTATTTACTGTGTGCACAGTCCATTGTGTATCCTATTCCTAATTCATATCGGGAAATTAATGATAGGAATGATGCGCAACAATGGCAACAAGCGATTGATGATGAACTAAATTCGCTATCAATAAATAATACTTGGACTTTAGTGCCAAAGCCAAATGGTAAAAACATTGTAGATTGCAAATGGATATTTACTATAAAGAATGACGAATTCGGAAATCCATTGAAATATAAAGCTCGTTTAGTTGCCAGAGGCTTTAGTCAAAAATATCTTGTAGACTATGATGAAACATTTGCTCCGGTTGCGAGAATTTCAAGTTTCAGATTTATACTAGCTTTTTCAAATCAACACGGTTTATTAGTCCACCATATGGACGTAAAAACTGCGTTTTTAAACGGTGAGTTAAAAGAGGAGATATATATGAGAGTACCTGACGGTGTAAAAAGCAAGAACAATCAGGTCTGCAAACTAAATAAAGCATTATATGGCTTAAAACAAGCCGCAAGATGCTGGTTTGAAGTATTTGAAAGGACCCTCAAAGAAAAAGGTTTTACAAACTCCTCTGGAGATCGGTGTATGTACATACTAAACAAAGGAGATGTGTCTAAAAATATTTATCTCGTGTTATATGTAGATGATCTAGTTATCTGTACTGCAAATGAATATACAATGAAAAATTTCAAAGAATATTTAATGAATAAATTTTCGATGGTTGACCTAAAAGATATTAAACTTTTCTTAGGTATTAGAATCACAAGGCAAAATAATATAATAACACTAGATCAGAGCGCATATATTAAGACAGTATTAAATAAATTTAATATGGCTGAATGCAAACCTGTAGGCACACCCTTAGAGAGTAAACTAAATTATAAGGCACTGGAATCCGATGAGGTCTACGAGGCTCCATGCCAAAGTCTCATCGGGTGTCTAATGTATTTAATGGTATGTACAAGACCCGATCTGACTGTAACTGTAAGTATATTAAGTAGATATATGAATAAAACTAACCGAGAGCTTTGGCAATGTTTAAAACGAGTACTCAGATATTTGCAAGGTACAATAAATTTAAAGTTAAAATAATATGTACGAGGAAATTATAATAACATATTTACCGGGTATGTTGACTCTGATTGGGGGGGTAGTGATAGAAGAAGTACAACGGGTTACCTATTTATGTTGTATGACAGATGTACAATATGTTGGAACACAAAAAGACAGGCGTCTGTGGCAACTTCATCCACAGAAGCTGAATATATGGCATTGTATGAAGCTGTCAAGGAGGCAATGTGGCAAAAAACCTTAGCAACATGTATAAACCTTGAAACTAAGGACACTATCTTAATATATGAAGATAATAATGGATGTGTTAGTATTGCGAATAATCCATCGAGCCACAAAAGATCCAAACATTTTGACATTAAATATCACTTTTCCCGAGAACAATGTGAGAAAAAGACAATAATTTTAAATTATATTCCAACAGGCGAGCAAATTGCTGATATGTTAACCAAGCCGCTGCCAAAGGTCAGGTTTCTCGAGCTAAGGACGAAGATGGTCTTGGAAGAATACTTAATTAAAATATAATGATTTAATTGAAACATTGTATGTAGTTGATTTTTATGATTTCGAGATATGATCTGATAAGGTTTTTCTGGGTTTTCCTTATCTTTACAACGAATTTGGATCATTATGGATCGGTTAACTATAACCGCCCCAGAGAGTGAGTAAGAAGAAGGTATGTCCATAGTGATAAGACAAAAGGTCACTGTATGTAGTTCATAATAATTATTTACATAATATATGATATTGATATTGTTCATAGCAAAAGAGATTAATTTTTGAGAGGGCGTGTTGAAATAGCGAGTTACCAACAAAAATTCCTCTCTTTTCACATGCAGTTCCAGGAAGCAGTAGTCAGGGTATTCGAACCCAGAATCGTATATCTAAGTATATTTCATATCAAGTATGCAGACTTAATTGTGTATAGTTATTGAAGTAAATATGCGATAAATAAGTTCACAGCTGTAGACGCATTGATACATATATAGTCTTGAACGACGCTTACTCTGAAATAGACATACCTTCCAATGTGCTCATAATAAATAAAGACACAATATTTAAAATATAACTAATCTATAATAAATTATTTAAAAGATCCACGACCCAATTATCCATAATCCCAACAAATAGTTTTAAGAAAAAAATAAAAAATATTTTTTTAAATGCAAACAAACAAACCCAACCTGACAGAATAGAATCGTCAAGTGATCATTCTACCTGTCTCCGAATTACATGCTCGAATGATTTTAGAAAGGGTCAACTGTCGTCGATCAGTATGAAGGACCTGCTTTGACTCATGAGAGGCATATCGTCTTCGTATTTCAAGCTGTTCACATCGAATCTACAGTGAGAAGAAAAATGGCACCAAGAATGGATCCAAGAAGACTGTTCAAGGTCCGTCGTCGGCTGGTTTTCGAAGGAGGACCACGGGATCAACGAGTGGATCATCTGCACGAGAACTTCATTTCTCATATGCATCGAGCGGTGGTCACTTCTACACCGATGAAAAGGAAGCGGGACGACATCGAGGACGTGGAAACGGAACAGGCCGCCAAAAAGGACGAAGATGACAGCGGTGACGAGGAGTTCCACTCTTGCCGGGAGGAATCATCGGACAACAGTTTATACGTGACGGCTGTTAAAACGCCACAGAAACCACCAGCGAAGCGGCCGCGATTGTTTGGAATGACGTCGCAGGAAAAGCAAATGCAGGAGAACATTTACAAGTTCAGAAGGATGAGGCCGCGTAAATTTTATTAGAGTTAGTTGTATTATTTGTATATATTTGGTATTTTTGACCTTGTATTTATTATTGTACAGTTTAATTTATTATTATTGACAAAATATATTTATATTATTAATGTTATTAGTTTTTTAATTACTATTTCTTTATAATTTGTAAGAATAAACACGGATTATATTAAAAGAAGATAACTCAAATTCAACTTGACATGACCAGTACCTACTATGATAGTTCTGGTCGTGATTGGATTTATTAGTTTTACATTTTTTAAAATGCAAACACAAAACCTTAAGCAGAATTATTATTTCAGGATATATTAACTAAATCTACTGGATTACCAAGTACCGAAATCCATTGTACCCATGCGCTAGAAAGATAACGGTGAAATCGACCCAAAATGGCTGACTGCCAGAAAATAATTTTGTCATGTTATTAATTTTTTAATTATTATTCCCTTACGATTAATAAGTAAAGAGAATTATTAATACCTAATGTAATTTAAATTGTTGTTTTTAATAATTGACCAAATGTCACTTCTACCTGGACTCAATGCGTTCAGGTAGATACGGTCGCTGCATATATATTTTTTATTTTATGTTATATATTTTTATTTTCGGAATGTTTCCTTCAAATAATTTCAGTTTGTACGTGACGGCTGTTGAAACGCCACAGAAACTACCAGCGAAGCGGCCGCGATTGTTTGGAATGACATCGCAGGAAAAGAAAATGCTGGAGAACATGAACAAGTTCAGAAGGATGAGGCTACGTAAATTTTATTAGAGTTAGTTGTATTATTTGTATATATTTGTTATTTTTGACTTTGTATTTATTATTATACAATTTAATTTATTATTATTGACAAAATATATTTATATTATTAATGTTATTAGTTGCTCACGCCGCTTTAGTTTATTTTATATTTGATTTAATGACCCAATAGAGGGCAGTAAGGTATTGGATTTTAGTTTTTGCGTTTTGATCGTTTTTGTAACCACGAGTCGTGTTTGAACCGTATTACGAATAACATCGGAGTGTATGATATCAAAGTATACAGCAGTAAGAAGTTTTTTGTTTTTGTATTATTTTTAATATTAAATAATTATCTGTTGTGTGTGGACGATTTTGTGCCGTGGAAGGAATCTTTAGCTATCCTCTCCCCTTTTTCCAACCACGGCAAGAATCGAACAGCATTCAGCAGGTAAGCCATACAGTCCATTAAATTAGTTTTTTTTTCTTTATTTTTGATATAAATCGCCATAACATTTTTGGTCCTTATCAAACCGGATTGGATTATGCTTTGATATCATATACGATTTTTGGTTAATTTGTCGATTCCAATAGTTTAGAATTCTGAATTTTATTGCGTTGAAAATTTAGAATTACGTCGCAACATGTCGTAATTGCTGACGCAGTTTTACTTGTCCGTTCTCTTCGCGCATGAACACAGCCACCAGTAGCGGTGTAGTGTGGTGAATTGCCGAAGTAGGTTTGATTGTTTGAATCCATAGTCAATATAAGCGTTATAGTGCGGTACATTATTGAACCATATTTGTTTACATAGATCAGTCAAATATATTTTTAGTTTGTTTATATTTTAGTTTGTTTAGTTTAAATTAAATTAAATTCCAAAGAGCCAATAGGAATTGAAATACGACAGCTTAAGCGCTAAGCGCGAAAATTTATTTAGACGTGTACAACTGTGCTATGACGCCGGTAAAGCGTTGAAGTTAGATCCCAATAATGCCACAAAATTAGAAAAATTTACAATTCGCTATCACACATTTTCCCGAACTACAGTAGAACACCGTGATATTGTTCAAGAAATTGTAATTGCCAAACAAGAACTGAAACCTGATGAACCCCCTAGCTACGAAATAATAGACGCATTCGAAGATTTATGCGATAACATAGAATATTTAGCGATTGAATTTATTAAAACCCCTACCCCAGAGATTCATCATAACAATAGTAATAATACAAGTCCCCGAATCCAAATGCCCAAAATGGAACTTATGAAATTCGATGGCGAAGATTTAACGTTATGGCCGATATTTTATGAAAATTTCAAACATCTGTTCATGTAATACCCGAGATTTCTAAAGCCGAAAAATTGTAATATTTGTTAAGTAGTTTAACTGGAAAAGCATTAAAAATTTGTAATGCAGTAGAAGCAGTGCCGAATAATTACGGAGTTATTTGGAAATTATTAGAGGACACGTATCATGATAAGAGATTTTTATCGAGTTTATACCTAGATCGTTTATTAAATTTTCGTAATTCACCGAATAGTCACGCAAACGGTTTACAAAATTTCCTAGAAAAATTCGATACTAGTGTCACAGCTTTGAAACGTTTAAAATTAGAAAATTTGGACGACTATATTTTAACGCACGTTGCATTGTCAAAGTTACCCCAAGAAACCGTAAGTGCGTTCGAATTGATTCGTACTAGTCAAGATTTACCAACCTACGACGAATTAATGCAATTTGTCCGCCGCCAAAGTAAAATAACAATCAAAGCCGATAAACCACGAACAATTCAAAATAGAAGTTTTGTTATTAGTAATGATAAAAATTGCATCGCATGCCATAAGAGTGTCCACCTATTGAAAGATTGTCAACCCTTGAAAGATAGCCCTCATGAACAAAGGTTCAAGTTGATTAAAGAAAATAATTTATGTCTCAATTGTTTTTCGAACAAACACAAAGTCGCTTCGTGTCCATCCCAGTTCACCTGTCTGAAATGTAAAGCGAAACACCATACTTTATTACATAGAAATGATCCACCCAACAATCGGAATAACCCCAACGTGACCGTCAGTTCTGACACCAGTAACAACCAATTACGTAGAAATAGTTATAACCCGAATAATAATACGCAGACCCACTTGTGTACTAAAACTCACATGGTTGAGACTCACAAGCCTCCTGTAGTGTTACTTAGTACAGTACTGGTCAGAGTTGTAGATAAATAGAACAATATGCAAACTCTTCGTTTTTTAATTGATAGCGGCTCAATGTCAAACCTACTAACCCTGGAGTATTGCAAAAGATTAGGTTTAACTTATTCCAAAATATCGTCAAATGTTAGAGGAATTGGCGGTACAGTGAAACCCCTTAAAGGTCGAACCAATATAATTATTCATTCGAATATTAATCCAAACATAAAATTTCCCATTGAAGTTCTACTTATAGATCAAGTGACTGATTTATTACCAGATGTCAAAATCGAGACCGATTCTTTGAACCATTTAAAATATTTACCGCTAGCAGACCCGACGTTTTATATCCCTGGAAGTGTCCACGGAGTACTATGCGCTTCACTTTCCGCCGAAATTTTAGATTCACATAAAGTTTGTGGAACACCCGGTACCCCTACAGCAGTCCAAACTGCATTAGGTTATTTGGTTATAGATCCAGCCCCCCACCTCTGAAAACCACGTATCCAATCAAACCTACAGCACATTTTTAACGTTAGATTCGCTAGTTGAAAAAATGTGAGAACTCGAAGACTACACCCCACCAGTTCCAACAAATGAAGACCTCCTCTGTGAAGATTTGTTTTCTAAAACGATCAGTCGAGATAACAACGGCCGATATACAGTAGGCCTGCCTTTTAAGATTGATCCATCTCAATTAGGAAACTCATACACCTTAGCTGAACATCGTTTGCTTTCTTTAGAAAATCGTTTACAAAAATCTCCCGATCTTCGAGAAACCTATACATCTATAATTCAAGATTATCTGGATCAAGGTCACATGACGTTAGTGCCAACAGATCAAATAGACATTCCCGCTTATTACGTTCCCCACCATTGTATTTTTAAGGCCTCCTCAGTTAGTACCCCTTGTCGAATTGTTTTCGATTGTAGCATGAAAACTGATAACGGAATATCACTTAATGATATTTTATACACAGGGCTGAAGTTACAAAATAACATATTCACAATTCTATTGAATTTCCGGTTGCATAAGATTGCTCTCAGTGCCGACGTGAAACAAATGTATAGACAAATCAATGTCATTGACGCCCACAGACCATACCAACGAATTTTGTGGAGATTTAACTCGAAAGAAGCTATCTCTGTCTATCAATTAAATACTCTAACTTTTGGTGCCAAATCATCCCCTTTTTTAAGTTTACGTACATTGCAACAATTAGCCCAAGATGAAGCACCTTCCTTTCCACTAGCCACTGTGCATGTAGAACGTAACGTACATGGACGATTTGATATGTAGTTTACCCGATGTAGAAACCGCCTTCGTAGTTCATGGTCAATTAATAAACCTATTTTTATCTGGCGGATTTCAAATGGTCAAATGGATTTCGAATTCCACCGAATTATTAGCACAAATACCGGATAATTTAAAACAACCGTCAAATGTAGAGGTTGACAAAAACACATTTAAAATACTTGGTTTGCAGTGGAACCCCACTACCGATAAATTTAATTTCAAAATAAATTTTAAAGCAACCCCTTGTACTAAACGCAACATGCTATCAATGGTTGCACGCACATTTGACCCTTGCGGATTTGTAGCACCAATCACTTTATTTGTGAAGTTATTAATAAAGAAACTTTGGGAGCTCAAACTCGATTAGGACCATCCCGCACCCAAAGAAATCGGAAATTTATGGATCAAATTCCAAAATGAGTTTGATATTTTAAACAATTTAGAAATACCCCGTCATTTGTCAGTTTTTGAAAACACTTCCCTAAACCTTGTTGGATTTTCCGATGCTAGTACGGCCGGGTACGCCTGTGTAATTTATGTTCGTGCCGTAGATGCGTTCGGTCATGTAACAGTGACATTCCTATGCGCGCAATCCAAAGTCGCTCCTGCGTCGAAATTGACTTTACCGCGTTTAGAGTTATGCGCCGCCGCGTTGTTAGCCAAAGTTCTAGCCCACGTTAAAGATACGTATTCACCCATGAAGGGTATCGACCAAATTTTTGCTTTGTCGGATTCAATGACTACCTTAAATTGGATCCATTCGTCCCCAAGAAAATGGAAAACATTCGTTTCCAATAGAGTTTCCAAAATCCAAAATTGTTTACCACCTTCCCACTGGTATTTTGTTGCCGGTAAACAAAACATTTCCGATTGTGCATCCCGAGGTTGTACACCCTCAGCATTAATTAAAAATACGTCGTGGTTTTCCGGACCATCCTGGTTGTTGCACCCCCCTACCCAATGGCCGATTCGGGCTTTTAGTGAAAAACTTTCGGATACAATAGAAACGGAAGTACTTGTCAATATAGTTTCCAATGAAATAGCTTCCCCCTTATATACGCTGATAGAATATTGTTCGTCGTGGACAAAACTTCTCAATGCTACCGCTTATGTATTGAGATTCGTCAAGCTATTACCTCGTAATGACCGTATAGCGAAGTCAGATTTAGAAAAGGCTGAAATTATGTTGATTCAGGCCGTTCAGCAAAAACACTTTCGCCATGAATACAATTTTATTTTTGAAAGTAAACCCATTCGATCACATTTATGCCGTCTAAATCCTTTTATCAGAGATAAAATCATTCGAATCGGCGGAAGATTGTCCAACGCTAGTGTTAGTTTTGATCAAAAACACCCAATACTGTTACCAAAATCCGACCCCTTCGTAAAATTACTTATTGATCATTATCACCAAAGATACTGTCATACCGGTGCGAGTTTACTGCAATCGTTGTTGCAACAAAATTATTGGATACTTTCTGCACGAGAAATGATCCGTCAACGTCTATGGAAATGTAACCATTGCTTCAGATTACATCCAAAACAGAATTACCCTATGATGTCCGATTTACCATTAGAGCGTGTTAATAAAGCTAAAGCGTTTTGTTCAAACGGTGTTGACTTTACCGGAGCGTTTTATATAACGTTAGGCCGTCGAAGAGGAATTAAAAGTCAGAAGGCATACGTTTGTCTATTTATTTGTCTAGCAACCAAAGCTGTTCACTTGGAACTAGCTGCGGATTTATCCACCGAATCTTTCTTAGCCGCCTTGAAGCGTTTCTTATCCCGTCGCGGGAATTGTTCTACATTATTCTCGGATTGCGGAACCAATTTCATAGGCGCGAAAGCTCAAATAGATGAAATTTATCGATTTATAACGTCCCGTGAATATAAGGAAACTTTCCAACGAGAACTGAATATTCATAAAATTCATTGGAAGTTCAATGTTCCCAGTGCCCCTCACTTCGGTGGGATATGGGAGGTCAATATAAAGAGCGTTAAATCGCATTTAGCAAAGGTTATAGGAACTCAAATCTTAACCTATGAAGAATTCAGTACCGTACTTACACAAATTGAAGCCTTTCTCAATTTGCGACCCTTATGCTGCCTTAGTAGCGATTCCCATGACCCTGTTGCTCTAACACCTGCTCATTTTCTATACGGATCTCCGTTAAATTCGTTCCCGGCGGAAGATCTGTCGACCGAACCCCAAAACCGTTTAGGTCGTTATAAATTATTAGATTCCATTGTCCAACATTATTGGAAGCGTTGGCATTTGGAATATCTCTCCACTCTTCAGGTGAGACAAAAGTGGAATTTGAAGAGTAATCCCGCAAAGGTAGGAATGGTAGTAATTATCATTCAAAACAACATCCCACCCCTTCAGTGGCCATTAGCCATAATTGAAAAACTCTATCCCGGAAAGGATGTCGCGTCCGTGAAGACAAAGCACAGTTTGTACCTACGTCCGATTGTGAAGCTTTGTCCACTTCCCAATCAATAAAAAAAAATGGACTTTTTCCTTAATTAGAATTAGTTTTTGTTTAGAATATTTTGAAAAGAGTTATGTAAACAATTATTTCGGTTCAATCTTTATTGATTTATAAAATTTTGTTTTCGCTGAATTTACATTCATTTGCCCGGGGCAGGATGTTCACGCCGCTTTAGTTTATTTTATATTTGATTTAATGACCCAATAGAGGGCAGTAAGGTATTGGATTTTAGTTTTTGCGTTTTGATCGTTTTTGTAACCACGAGTCGGGAGTCGTGTTTGAACCGTATTACGAATAACATCGGAGTGTATGATATCAAAGTATACAGCAGTAAAAAGTTTTTGTTTTTGTATTATTTTTAATATCGAATAATTATCTGTTGTGTGTGGACAATTTTGTGTCGTGGAAGGAATCCTTAGCTATCCTTTCCCCTTTTTCCAACCACGGCAAGAATCGAACAGCATTCAGCAGGTAAGCCATAGAGTCCACTAAATTAGTTTTTTTCTATTTTTTGATATAAATCGCCAGAACACTAATTGAGAGCAATTTTTTTAGCAAAAAAAATTGTATAAAAAGTGAATATTTCTCATTCTATAGTAAAATCAAGTTTTCAGTAATTAGATTTTTAAAAAAATTAATTATAAATAACCTAATAATTTTAGAAATGGAGCAATTACTGATTCTGATAGAGCATTTAAGGAGCAATTTTTTGATATTTCAATAATTAAGAAAAAAATAATTTCCGCGCTAACTTCTTTCCGGTAAACGTACTTATATTGTTTAACTGTTGGAAGGTGGACTAATTTGGAAACGTCATATAAACCAGATACATAAAATAAATAGTAAAATTAATAATAGTGCCAACATAAGTGGTGATAATTTGACGTCTTCATTTATTCCTAGTTCATCTTACAATAATAATAATAATGATGAGCAATTAAACGTCCAGGCGGACACAGCAAATAAAGTTGAGCTTAGAAGAAGGAGTCAACTTAAACCGCCAGACAGACTTAATTATACTTAATTTTTTTTTGATCTTTTTGAAATAATATTTGTTTAATAATTCTAATTTTTAGTTTACGTTATTTTATTTAAGGGAGAAATGTAATATATTTTGTTACACCTTGTAAATATTTTTTATGTTTGAAAATTATCTTATTTATAATTAATTATATAATTTATTTTTATGAATTGAATTTATATTGTACTGTTTTAAAATAGAATAAGTTCAGCATTTCAACTGAAAAGAATAAATCTTATTTTCATATTAAAAAATTATCGTTTCACTAGAAAACACCTCACTGTCAAAATATGAATATTTTTTAAAAATGTTATCACAATTTTTACGCAGTATTAATATTCTTGTATTTAATAAAACAAACCAATTTGCTTTGCCTCCAAAACATTATCCGATAACGAAATAAAATATGCACAAATAGAAAAGGAGTTCCTTGCTATTTTATATGCATGTAAAAAATGTCATTATTATGTTTATGGAAATAAAATAATAATCCAAACTGATCACAAACCGCTAATTAGTATCATGCAAAAGGAAATAAATAAAATACCATCTAATAGACTTAAAAGAATTAGCTTGAAATTATTAATGTATGATATCAAATTAATTTATATACCGGGTACAAAAATGATCATTGCAGACACTTTACAAAAGCTTGCGTCTAATAACGAATATATATAATAAAGTTTTTCAAAAATTTACTAAGAATATTAGTACAAAAATATATTATATTTTTTTAATAGAAATGACCACTAGAGCAGCTAAAATTATGGCTCTAGTCGAGAAGAATTTTAAAAATTTAGAAGAATCTTCCAATTTTAATAACAATGAAACCGATGGTGTAAAAGACAACAAAAATATTGCAATAATTTCACTGCATTCTTCTAATGAAACTTTATTTGGTTTTGAATCCATTAATTATTTCAACGATTTCAACTCAGAACAATCATTACCGACTTTAAACAATAACAACAATGAAAGGGCTATTAATGATGTAATGAATGAAATTTCTGATTTAATCGAATTTGCCTCTCCAACGCTGCTATACAAAATTCTCCAATATTACTTGAACTTTCTAAAAAAGAAGAAGGCACTGATGTAACTAAAACAGTTGATTATAATTTTGGCAATTCGGAAATAATATCCAGCAAACTCTAGCACGCAGAACAATGAAATTTGTTCAAAAAATGCAGGAGCAAATGCAATTAGTGATGTAATTACTATTTCTGAAAATGTACAAAGCGTATAATCTGTTACTGAGCCAGATAAAATTGAACTGAGAAACATAAAAGATTGCAATACGAAAAAAAGACGTGTTGATGTCACCGATTGGTCAAAATTTAAAAATAAAAAAAAACAGAGAAGAAGCTAATGAATACCTTGGACAAAAAAAAGGGAATGGATGGAATTATCAAATAAAAAAAGACAAGAGAAAAATGCTAAATAGGTGCAAATTTGACAATTTAGACAAAATCTGCAAATTAAAATGTGCAATTCTTAGAAGATGGCAGACTTAACATATACGAGGCATTTTGGAACATGTCATGGAAACAGAAAAAAATGTATGCAAATTTGCTAGTGGAAACAAAACCCATAAAAAGACCTCGTCACCGAAAAAATGAAAGTAGCTCCCAAAGAACGTGTACCATTAATTACTTTTTTAAAAAGGTGACCAAAAATTGGGAGTGTGCAAAGAACTGTTCTCAAATACATTAGCAGTGAAACCATGGACAATACATAACTGGATAAAGAATTCGGTTATAGAATCGGAAAAGAAACAGAAATATAATACAGACAGTGTGAAAGAAGTTGTAAGTAAAAAAGAGAATAACGCCAGGAAGGAACGTGACAGAGAATTTTTTGAATCACCTGCAAAACTTGAATCCCATTATTGTAGGAAGGCGTCTTCTAAATTGTACCTTGAACCAAACTGGAAGTCTAAAATGGAACTATATAATTTCTACGCAAACGATTGATGTCCAAAATTAAATGGGAGACCCCAGACAATTACTTCATTCGTTCACATTTTCGAAGACTTAAATCTCAGTTTATATTCTCCAAAAAATGACGAGTGTGAGCGAAGATTTATATAACATTCACATCATAAAAAGGAGGAAGGGAGAAATGAAAAATATCGAGACATGATTCGCGACGATAATCACAAAACTTTTACTATGGATATGCAGGCAGTCTGATTATGTCTTCACTTTATTTTAAAACTAAGCTCACCGTACACAATTTCACAATATACGAGTATAATAACAAAACTAAAGACGGTTATTGCTACCTATGGCACGTAGGTGAAGGGGGGTTTACAGCTCATGTTTTTTCCTCAATTATATGTAAGTTTATCATAACTGACCACGAATCAATAGAAACGACGGAAAGAATTAGCATTACCTGTACATTCTACAATGACGGTTGTACGTGCCAAAACCGTAATTGCATTTTATCAAACGCGTTAATTAATTTAGCCGTTTCAAGAAAAGTTACCATAATTCAAAAATATTTAGAGCGTGGACACACACAAATGGAATGTGATTCAATGCACTCAACAATTGAAAGGAAACTAAGAAATAGAACTATTAATGTGCCAGGAGATTACGTAGATGTCTCCATTCGTGGAGTATATGGTGGCGCTCTACGCTGAGGCCCGTACCATCTTGGAGATTCCTGGTTGCAGTCAGAAGGGACACGTTCTGGTAGGTAGGGGGGTCAGGCAAGGCGACCCGTTGTCTCATTTGCTTTTTAACCTCGTCATTAACGAGGCACTTCCGAAGGACATAGGTGTATCCCTCGGGGATTGCCTAGACCTCGAGGTCCTCTGGTGGCGGAGTTTGCTTCGCGTCCCAGGCGGATACGTTGATGGCCTCCGGTGAATGCCAGGCGGGGTCGGTTTAAAAGCAAACAGTCAACAAGGTTGGGTGTATCGGGTTGCCATCCCGGTACAAACCCACTCACCTATCGGCCCAAACGAAAATAATAATTTGAGAAAAGAGAGGGAGACACCACTGTGTTTACCTCCCGGTAGAAGTGCTGGCGGACTGGGTGTCACGAACATTCATGTATGTGAACTGTGCAATCGCGCATTCACCACTAAGACAGGACTGGGGTTGCATAAAGTGAAAGGGCACCTCGTGGAAGCTAATGCTGCGATCGTAGTAGGAAGAACCAACGCTCGTTGGTCTGAAGAGGAGATGCGTCTCCTTGCTTTGTCCGAGAGTGAGGGTGTGAAGAAGGGTGTCCGGTTTATCAACCAATTTTTGGTTGAACGCTTTCCGCATCGGACAGTGGACAGTATTAAAGGTGCACGGAAGAAGGCGGTGTACCAGACGATGCTGGCTGAAGCTGTTGCGGATGCGGAAATGGTTCCGGCCCCTTTGACACCAACGGCGACAACGACTAGAGTCCCTGTATTAGAACGTACAGGGCCACTTGAGGCTGAAATCCTTTCCCTCCTTGGGGGTTTGGAGGACGGTCTCAGGTACGAGACGGACCAGCTTCGTAAATTGGCAAAGTTGTCTGTCCTCGGGGAGGATGTATCTGACCACATCGCGAGATGGGTCGGGGATATCTTCCCCATTGGTCCATCGGATCGCCAACCTCATGGTTTCTTCCGAAAGCGACGCAGGCCTAAGGAAGTAGAGACGAAGTCACGTGTTAATAAGAGAAGGCGTGATTACGCACGGGTTCAGTCACTCTTTGGTAGGAGTTGGCGAGCTGCAGCGAGGGCTGTACTGGGCCTCAATACTGACGAGGAGGGTGGTCCAGGAGTATTGGAGGTCTCTTTTTGAGACTCCCTCTGCTCCTGTTGTAGCTCGTAGTATCCCAGTACAGCCCAACGAAAAGCTGAAGCGCATGTGGGATCCAATTTCTGTGGAAGAGTTTGAGGATAACCAGGTTAAGGGCAACACCGGCCCAGGACCCGACGGAATCGCGGCTCGCAGATGGGCAGTGGTACCATCATTGATAAAGGCGATTCTCTTTAACGTTGTTCTCGTGAGCGGGAAGCTGCCCCGCTCCTTGACCTTAACTAGAACGGTGATTATCCCTAAGAAGGAGAAGCCAACTAGTCCCGGCGATTACCGTCCAATTTCGATTGGCTCGGTGATCATACGACACATTCATCGTATTCTGGCTAACCGTCTCCAGGCCTCGGAGATTGTTGATCAGCGTCAGCGTGGATTCGTGAAGACTGACGGAGTGACAGAGAACTTGTTCATCCTCCAAGTGTCTATGTTTGAATCCCGACGACACTGTCGCACTCTCCATGTTGCGTCCTTGGACGTATCGAAAGCTTTCGATACTGTCTCCAGGGACGCAATATCGAACGCCTTAAGACGCGTCGGCGCTCCTGCTCCATTCGTGGAGTACATGGTGGCGCTCTATGCTGAGGCCCGTACCATCTTGGAGATTCCAGGTTGCAGTCAGAAGGGACACGTTCTGGTAGGCGGGGGGGTCAGGCAAGGCGACCCGTTGTCTCCGTTGCTTTTTAATCTCGTCTTGGACGAGGCACTACAAGCACTTTCTAAGGACATTGGCTTTCGCGTTGGTGGTGCTATCATCAATGCAGTCGCGTTCGCCGATGACGTTTGGCTGTCTAGCTCAACAGCTGTGGGACTGCAAAGCGCGTTGAGTCGCTTTACCTCCGTCCTACTGCACAGCGGACTCAAGGTGAACCCAGAGAAATCCGGCGTTCTCTCTCAGGTGGCGTCGAAGCGGGATAAGAAGGTCAAGGTTGTGACTGACCTCGATTTTTTCGTGGAAGGTTCCCTTGTGCCTTTGCCCGCTATTGGTCTCAATGACTTTTGGTGTTACCTGGGGCTCCAATTCGAGGGAGTGAGGCTTAAAGAGTCTGAGCAGGACAGAAACCGGCTTAAGGATGAGATAGTTAAACTAACTAAACCTCCCCTAAAGCCTCAGCAGAGACTGCGCATGCTACGCGCTCATCTTTTGCTCAAGTATTTTCATGCTTGGGTTCTTGGGGTGTGCAGGCGTAAGCGCCTCTGTGAAATTGACGTCCTTATTCGTTCTGCTGTGCGGAACTGGCTTAGACTTCCTCATGACACTCCGAAGGCATACTTTCATGCGCGGATAGCAGATGGCGGTCTTGGGATACCGCTATTGGAGAAGTTTATCCCTATGCTTCGCTATACAAGGCTAAATGGGCTTTTAGAGTCGAAGGCGCCCAATGTGAAGGCCATTGCCTGGTCGAACTTTGTCTTACAAGAGCGAAAACGGGCTCGGGCGATGTGTTTAATCTTGGGCACAACTTGTACCTCGTCGAGATCCTATGCAACAGCCATGGTTCGATTGCTGCACTCTTCCAACGACGGTCGAGGCCTGAAGGAGTCACCCAAGAGTGCTCTTAGCACTCATTGGGTTGACGCCGGCTCGTCCTCTGTACCTGGAAGAGACTACGTGCAGTATCACCATGTTAGGATCAATGCACTACCCACTCGGGTTCGCACCTCTAGTGGTCGGCCATTGATTGACCGGCGCTGTAGGGCTGGTTGCATGTCAACCGAAACTGCAGCGCATGTCGTTCAGTCGTGTCATCGTACCCATGGAGGTCGTGTTCTGCGACATGATGCGGTGGTTCGGGAAGTCGGTAATAAACTGAAGCAGAAAGGATGGGTGGTGCGGAGGGATAGCATCCTCCACACCCCGATAGGTATCCGCAAGCCCGACTTGATTATTGCCCGAGAGAACCGGGCGGTGGTCATAGATGCGCAGATTGTATCGTCGGAAAGAGTCCTCGATTTGGCCCATGGCGACAAAGTGGCTAAGTACCGTGATTGCCCTGGTCTTGCCGAACTTGTTGCTCGGGACCTGAGTCTAATAGGCGAACAACCGGTCTTTTCCTCGATCACCATATCTTGGCGTGATGTATGGTGCGCTGCTAGCGAGCAGTTCCTAAAAGAACTTGGACTGAGCTCTGGTTCGTTGCGCCGTTTAACGACCCGCGTTTTGTATGGTTCTTACATGAATTGGATCAGGTTTAACCAGATGACGAACATGCCTCGTCATTGAGTGTTGAACTGTCTGGTAAGCTGGACGTTCCCGGTGCATATACTAATCCCCGTATCCGATCGCCCCCGCGGGGCACGTTATCTTAAGCTCGGTACGTAGTGTTGGGGAGCACCGCCAGCGCCAGACTGTTTCGTAACCTCAAAGCGCCAGGTTACGGTCTAGTGGTCGGCCGCTTATGTGGCTGGTTGTCAGCAGCTCAAGTGGAGCCGCGACATGCACCACTCAAAACGCCCATCCGGACTCCAAGGATCCCGGAATACCGAGTCTGGGCTACCGTAGCCAAATGCCTCGTCATCTAATTAGTGACGCGCATGAATGGATTAACGAGATTCCCGCTGTCCCTGTCTACTGGTCGTTCCGGTATAGACACGATCCTTGACAAGAATCACATCTGATTGCTTGGTGTTATTTTTGTTATTCTTTGCTATAAGAGAGATAAAGGGAAACCTACCCTAGCCCAGAGGTAATAGAACTACAGTCCAAAAGACAAAGGTTATAAGTGTCTGAGAATACTCCACTAGTACCTTCACGAGGTGACGATCGTTAGTACTTGGGGGGGGGGACCCCAAGGAAACTAAACTAGTGAAAACAACCGATTTGCTACTCCTGAAGGGAGCTTTCACCTGAGGTGTTTGGAGCGGCCTGGCGCCCAGAGAAAGAATTTGATAAATTCGAAATCAATTGACGAAGAAGGAGAACGTAATTGATATATTAAGGCCTACCAGAGGATACCTCTATTTGACGAGAACCTCCAGGCTAATTAGACAGCCCCGGCATAGTGCCGAGGTTGCATTTTTTGCACAGATCCCCTCTGGATCTTATATTATATAAAAACCAGAATTCAAATCAAGTAATATTATGGCAGATACAAAAGTCCCTTCGGGGCAAGGCTCAATTAGTTCAAGAAGTTCAGATTCTGGCAATCAGCATGAAATGGATACACTCCAAAAAGCCGATAACCTTGTTACACTCATAAAGCAACTAATGCGAGAGGATAAAAGGATCTCGAAACAATCTAAAGAGACATTCTTAGAGCATACAAATGCGCTTCATCTGCTTCTGCAGAAAGAGGTACAAGCAAAAACATATTATAAAACGAAGCTCGAAACACACGAGCAGCTATGCACACATAACAATTAGCAGCCTATTTTCAGCTATGCCGCAGTTGCAGCACAAAGACCACCTGTACAAGTAACAAAGACAGTCGAAACCAAAGAAACTTTATGTGTATCAAAGGAGGGCCAAACCGCCGAGGCAATACGCAAACACTTCGTTAAGGAGTTAAATCCTAGGCAAAGTAAAATTAGAATCAGAAACATTAGAACAACGAAAAGTGAAGCTCTTGTCGTCGAGGTTGAGTCCGACAGAGATGTAGAAAAGTTGAAAGGTGAAGATTGTCTGAGAAACTATACAATAGAAAAACCACGGAAGCGAAACCCATTAATAATTCTGTACGACGTCGACAGTACCCTAACGCCAGAAGAACTGACAGAAGCAATCATAGAACAAAACATGCTCCAAGATTATAATGAAGATGAGATTAAACTCAGATTTAAAACATGTCCAAGAGACCAAGAAACAGTACACTGGGTTGTGGAAGTCAGTCCCAAAGCTAGGAAGGAAATATTAAAACAAGGTAGGATCTATATAAATTATAGGTCCTCCAAAGCAAAAGATTACAACGTTGTGGCTAGATGTGCAAAGTGTGGCAATCTAGGCCATATAGCTAAATACTGTACAGATACAGAAAAATGCTTGAAGTGTGGCAGCACAGAACACGCAAAAGCGGACTGTAAAGATGCAGAAAATAAAATATGCATACCCTGCAAACAGAGGAACAAGAGGTGCAATAAGCCCTACAGCAAAGAGTGTCTATCCTATCAACTCTTGCTGGAGAGAATGATTTCTAGAACTGACTATGGCGAATAACAACTTAAAATTTTTCCAAATCAATGCGGCAAGGTCCATAACAGCAATGACAGAACTAAGGGCACTTGCAGACAGTGAAAGCATAGATATAATATGCATACAAGAAGCGTACATTAGATACAACAAAGTAGGCTCAATGCCAACCACTGTTAGAGCTATTCACGAGGACAATGGTCTAACTGCTATTATCATTTTCAATCCAAATATAACAGTGGTCAAAATAACACAAGGGTGCGACCAAAGCATGACAACAGTGCAAATAAAATATGGCAATTTAAACTTTATCTTGATCAGTCAATACTGCTGTCACGCAGATGACATTGATATACATATATATGAATAATATATGAATAATCTGACGACTCTAGTAAACAATCTAAATAATAAACAGATAATATATACGGCTGACGTAAATGCACGATCGCAAAGATGGCATAACGCAATAACAAACGAAAAAGGTATAAAAGCTGAAGATACCTAAGAAGACTGCAATCTGTACATTGTAAATGAAGAGGGTCAAATGGCTACATACTGCAATACCAGAGGTCAACAATCAAACATAGACGTGACTGCAGCAACAAGACTGATCAAGGGAAGTATTAGAGAATGGAAAGTACTGGTTCATGCAACGCACAGCGATCACAGATTAATCAAACTTCAAATAGAACAAACACAAGAAAAGATAATGCAGAGAGGTCTACCGCGCCTAAATCTCAAAGAGGTGGAATGGGAGAACATTAAGAAAACGTTAACAGAACATAGAAACGAATACCACTTAGATACCGAGTCTCCAAACTTAATGGCAAAGAGAATATATAAATGGATACTAGATGCCTGCACTAAGCACGCAAACTGACAAATAACAAGCAAACCAAAAAGAGCCACTTGGTGGAATCAGATGTTACAAAAAGAAAAAGCTAGTCAGAAAACTATTGAGAGAATATAGGCACGAACTTAACATAGAGAGAAGACAAGAGAAAAAGCAGAGATTCAACACACTGCTGAGAAGTTACAGAACTAAAATAAAAGAGGCAAAACCGAGAACATGGGAAAAATTTATAAACGAAACAATGATGGACAGTCCATGGGCTTTACCATACAGAATATGTGCAGACAAATTTAGAAGACCACAAGTGCTAGCAACCATACAGAAAGAAAATGGCTTACATACAAACTGCTGGGAAGACACAGCAAAAGAGTTCCTCAAGGGACTCCTCAGGTCGGGCGAAACAGAAGACGCAACAACAACTATTCAGTTCAATGAGACGAACGAAAATGACGAAATAGATGAAGTCTCTGAGGATGAGCTTGAACTAACGATAAAAAGTTTCAAACCACGCAAAGCACCTGGGCCCGATGGACTGCCCATCGAAGTTTATAAAATGCTCTATAGTGCAATAAAAGGCGAAATGACAAAGCTGGCTAACTTATGCCTAAAAAAGGGAATTTTCCCCCAAAACTACAAAAGTTCGCTGGTAACCATACTCTATAAAGGCAATGGGAAAGACCCCCAAAAAGTCAAATCTTACAGACCTATATGTCTCTTAAACACATCTGGCAAGATTATAGAAAAGCTAATTGCAACAAGGCTAATGAGTGCAATTGAAAGAAAAATTAGTATAAATCAACATGGTTATATGAAAGGCAGATCGACAGAAAAAGCCGTAGATGATGTCATAAGATTTATTACTGATAAAGAAAGTAAACATGTAATGGGCTTATTCATAGACATAAGCGGAGCTTTTGATAACATGTGGTGGCCTGCTCTATGGAATCCCCTTATATTAAAGCTGAAAAATTTTTCGAGGTACAAACGGGCGGTCTATAGAAAAGTGCAATTTTTGACGGATTTTTACGAAAAAAAATTACGACGAGGGCGCATTATTTCTACATCTCAACGTCGCATCGGCAAAATTTGCATATTTAGGGGGGCCGCAGGGCGATTTTTTAAAGGGGCGCCCGATCGCCTATCTCTTAACGTTGAAAAAATTTTCAATCGCCCGGCTAAAATCGTAAAAAAATCGCTCGGCGGCGAGGCCGGTCTCGAATTGCAGACTTTTTTCGCCTCTTTTTAAAGAGTTTTCGCGCGGACGGTTTTCGGCGAAAATTCGGGCGCCGACGCGGAAACAAAAAAGTCCCATTTGATTAACCCGTCGTCCGGAATCGGTCGTATCTCGGCGAGTTTTCGTCGCACGACGTCGAGACCGGTTTTAAACGAAGCGCGAGAAAAAACTCCAACTGCAAAGTGCAAAAGACGCGTCGAAAACGACTTTTTTAACGCCGTTAATTCGCAAATAAAAGTCGGCGTTATTGTTTTTTTGTCGCGTTCCTATGACGGTGACCGTGTGGGGTCCTCACTTAGCATGGCAAAAAAAATTAAAAGTCACAGTCTAACTTAAATGCGAAATTAACACGCGACAAATCGATCAAATTTTTTTAAAAACATACGTCGCTAAACTACATGAAAGTGACGGGGACAGAAGTTTATTTTTTGTCGCATTTTGATTCGTGAAACGAGTCAATTCTATTTTGAAATGTCAAATTTAAAACAAATGATTGATAAAATTTGAATTTTTTCTAGCTGTCAGTTGAATTGGTTTTTAACATTGTTTAGCGAAATTACGCCCATCGGACGTAAACTTTTTGCCAAAATCGTGTAAATTGATAATTATAGAACATTTTGACAGACGTCCGAGACAAATCCGGTGATTTTTGCTGAGATATTTCGAAAAATTATTCCGCCAAGAGGTCGCCATATATGCAATTGGTTAGAGAGAGACGACGTATAAAATCGAGTCGCGTAATGTCGATTACGACGTATGTCTGTGAGCAGTTTAGATAAAATTAAAAATGGCGTGAGATTATTTTGACAGCTCTATGAAAATAAATACACATCTTACTATGGAAATTGATGTATTTTGGGATATTTTCAATTATAAAAGGGTTTGTTCATACGTTATTTTATATATTATTAACTTTTTGTATAACGATTAAGAAAAAAAAAAACATTTTTTAACCTTGATAATGTTTTGGTTATAATATGAAAACTAATATTTTGTTTCCTAAAATATAGAATTTAGTCATATACGAATTTATTTACAGATCTATTGAAACAGATTACAAATTGATATCCTGTATCTTCTACCTATTATATATTTTGAATATTTACCTACAGTGAATTCGAATGTGTGAAATTGATGGAATGAGAAGATTGGAATTTTAAACGAGAAGACTACATTTGTCAATCGGATTTGTTGCAAAATATAATCATATTTAATAACGATATTATCGTATATTATAATATTATTTGTCATGAATTATGTTTTTAAAAATGTGAGGCTATGTAAATATTTCTTTTTGTTATGATTTGACAATTGTTAATAAAATTATTTTTATTGATAATATTTGAAGTAATTACGCATTTTTTTAAATATGTTTTTCCTTTAAAATAATGAAAATAGTTCGCTCTCAATACCGAAACAGATATAGGTAACTGCGTTAGAAATTGCTTTAATTCAGCGTGTTTTGTGGTACAAAATTAGTCAACTATGTATAAGCTAGACGCTAATGGAAGGCCCGTGGAATGTTAAGAGACGGTAGTGCATAACAATAATAATATTTATTCAACAAAGGCAAAGCCATTGAATATGTCATACATTTTGTACATTAGATTATTAAAACATATATATAAAATATTAAATAACTATTAAAATATAAGTTAATGTTCATATATTATAGCCAAGTAATAGATTAAACATAATCGGCAGTATAATAGCGATCGTTAGCTATAATTGTTGAGAAACAACCATTGTTACAATGCTATACAAGAAAAAAATATTTTCAAACGACTGTCACCGTCTATGAAATATTACAATTTATATAAAATATGGATATAGATTAAAATATTGTTATTTTTGTTGGAGCTGAACAGTGAAGTCACTGACACTGTAAAAGCAATTGTTAACTAAATGTTCATATAGCACTGTTTATATCTTTCAAGCTCAAGAATTTTTATGTCCGCTGGTACGTTATTGTAGATATTTATTTAATTGTTAATAACACTGTATGATATGTTAGGTCCTGCATATAAGTCTATTTTGTGTCGTGTTTGGTAGTTATGTCCGTTTATGTGTAGTACAAACTACAAAGTACCTATTCAAAATATTTCTTAACGTAACAGGCGCATTCAAATATATATATTGACGGCAAAGGTAAAATTTTAAGTTTTTTGAATAGCGGAATACACGAGTCTCTATAGCCGACTTTCATGATGATGCGAATGCATTTTTTTGTAGTCTGAACAGTTTGATTAGGTGTTTGGAGCTTCCCCAAAAGATTATACTGTATTTTGAAATTGAGGTGACATAAGCATGATATTATGTGGTCAGAAGGACATCGTGGCTTAGCATTTGTGATAAGGATCTTATCAAACAAGAGTAGGAGCTGACTTTGTTACAAAGATATGTTTATGAAAATTTAAATTATTTTATTTTGACAAATCCTCATATACATATTTCCTTTTGCAATAGTATACAGAGTTGCAATACAAAATAATGATGATTGTGATAAATTATGAAATTAATATGCGTGTAAATATATTAGCCATCGAAGTATTTGCAAAATGTCAGTTTTGAGATAAATCGCAATTAGGGTTTTTACTTTTGCCAGAAAATGTTATGGTTATTTGCAATGTAATTACACGATTCTGATAGTTTTTTCAACCGAAATTCATCTTTTGGATCATATGAGCTCTAATCACTTTACTTTTAATACGACCTAATAGAGAAAAATAGTGTTTACCATATGAAATTTTAGAGTTGACCTCAGTCCCCCGCAAGTGTACCCCCTAAAGGGGAAATATTTGTCATCAAAATAAGCGTTGATTGGAATTGAGAAACTCTTATTCGAAACATTTTCCAAAAAATACTATTTCTTTGCGATATTTTAGCGTTTCCGAATTTTTTGAACACGCTGTATATGATTCTATTATTACTGACAGCATTTAATTTGTGTGATTGTACAGCAGTAGTGGAGCCTTCGTTTCTACCATATTATAATTTGCCTCTCGGGGCAGCGACCTGCTCGACAACAACAACAACAATAGTAGAGCCGCCGGCTCAAGCATATTAGTTTAGCCTCGCGGGGCTTTGGCATGGATATAAGAAGAATAGATACCATAGAAAATAATAATCAATATTTTTCTGATTTTGAGAAAAAATTAGCCAAATCGGTCCTGCCGTTTTCAAGTGCTGTGCCTACCAGTGAACAGCATTCCTTTTTTATTACATAGAATAATCCGTGAAATGAGATTAAGAGACGTATCTGTTATTTTAAAATAATTTTCAACTCGGATGGCCATCAAATTTTATAGTTGGTTTGAAAACACACCGTTCATTTAATCAAATAGAGACCAACTTACGAGTGGTATTTTTCATGTAAATAAAAGATGGTAAATTTCAAAATGACGCCGAAATTTACAGAGGGTGGTCACCGAGGTTAACTTAGGGGAAAAGGCGCCGATGAATTATAATGGTTCAAAATTGGCTACCATATAAATAAATGGCATCATATTTACAGATTTTTTTCGAATCGAACATTTAAAAAAATCGGCCCCTATCTCTTTAAAAATCAATGAAGGTTTTTTTTCAGAATATCAAAAAAAAAAAAAATAAACGCTCAAATACAGACTTCATTGTGATAAATTTACCTCTGTATCTCACAGATGAGAAAAAAACCGAGCAAGAATGAGTCGAGCTCGCGTGAAGATGGTTCGATACCATTCAGTTTTCCGTGAGATCTTTAAGACTTGGATTTTCGTTTAGGTTTTCCTATAAACTATTTTTCCTATTTTCAAAAATTGAATTTCAGTTTTCACCGTGATGGGGGAGATGGTTAACGCTCGATTTTTGTATATTTTCTTTAATATCTTTCGAGCTACGCATTTTAAAATTATAAAGGAAATATATTAGTATTTCTCATAGCGAACCCTTTCATATGATACGTCCATGATGCACTTGAAATATATATATATATTATATATATATATAATTTTTTTTTCTTATGGACGCTGTTTTGGAGTTTCAGATATTCAAATTCTGCTTATTTTTTTGAATAATTTGACATAGCACATCCTATATCTAAACGAACCAGAAGCTACAAAACTGACCAAAATAGCTTTTTGACGTTATCCATACTGATCAGTGTGCCGTGTAAAACAAAATTTGTTGAAACAAATACATACCGACAGGTTAACAATCTGTCGAGCGATCGCTACAGTTTTGCTAATTCATTTTGTTTGATTTACTCTCTAAGATGGCTCAAGCATTTTCAAATTTGAAGAAACGAGCTATTTTTGCGCACACATTCAGCGTAACAAAAACACCACATGGGTTCAAGCAGAATAGAAATTTAATGGTATACGGTTTATTTTCAAAGAAAAAAAGCAACATTCAAAACTGTGAAGACGAATTAGTTTTAGCAAGCTTTGAAATTAATGGAGAAAAGTCAACGAGACAACTTGCAGAATAGGTATAAAAAAATGTATAAAAAACGTATCTTAAAGGCCCGTCTAAAAACATTGATCATTGAAAACGGTGTAAACTCGCAAGGTTTTGCAAAGGTCGTCTATTTGGATACTAAAGTAAATAAATGGTATAAGTGAAAATTATTTTATTTAGACAGATATAAAAAAACAAAAACTGTCTTCTTGGACTGATCGGCGAGATCGTAAGACCGAGTAGATATTGAGTCGCAGACCAATTTATTGCGGGCCGAAGGCCCGCCGCGCCTTATATTCTTTTTGGCTCTAATGGCGAGGTCGTAAGACCGAGTAGATATTGAGCCGCAGACCAATTTATGCGGGCCGAAGGCCCGCCGCGCCTTATTTTCTTTTTGGCTCTAATGGCGAGGTCGTAAGACCGAGTAGATATTGAGTCGCAGACCAATTTATTGCGGGCCGAAGGCCCGCCGCGCCTTAATTTCTTTTTGGGCCTAATGGCGAGGTCGTAAGACCGAGTAGATATTGAGCTGCAGACCAATTTATTGCGGGCTGAAGGCCCGCCGCGCCTTATTTTCTTTTTGGGCCTAATGACGAGGTCGTAAGACCGAGTAGATATTGAGTCGCAAACCAATTTATTGCGGGCCGAAGGCCCGCCGCGCCTTAATTTCCTTTTGGGCCTAATGGCGAGGTCGTAAGGCCGAGTAGATATTGAGCCGCACCAATTTATTGCGGGCCGAAGGCCCGCCGCGCCTTATTTTCTTTTTGGGCCTAATGCCGAGGTCGTAAGACCGAGTAGATATTGAGTTGCAGACCAATTCATTGCGGGCCGAAGGCCCGTGTGCCCTAATTTTTTTTTGGGTCTAAGACCGAGTAATCGCAGATGAATTTTTTTGGGACCACATGGCGAGGCCGTTAGGCCGAGTAATTATTGGGTCGCAGACCAATTTCATAACACTTTGATATTGGAGAACTATTCTAAAGACACATTCAAAAAAGTTTTGTGTACGCCAGCAATCGTAATTGGCGCCGCAGGCGTGATTCTAAACACATCGATATTGGAAAACTATTGTAGAAACACATTTAAAAAAGTTTTGCGTACCCCGTTAAAGATAATTGGCGCCGCAGGCGTGATTCAAAACACAGTGTTCTCTACAAACCATGGCAAAAACGGATGCAAAAAAAATTTTAAAAATTTTTTTTCCAAAAACATTGATCATTGAAAGCGGTGTTAAGTTTCCTGCAAAAAGGTTTTGCACAGGTCATCTATTTGAATACTAAAGTTAATAAATGGTAAAAGTGAAAACTATTTTATTTAGACAGATATAAAAAAAAATGAAAATAAGGCAACATGGCGGGCCGGAGGCCCGCCTATTGTCCTTTTGGAACAATATGGCGAGGCCGTTAGGCCGAGTAATTATTGGGTCGCAGACCAATTTCATAACACTTTGATATTGGAGAACTATTCTAAAGACACATTCAAAAAAGTTTTGTATACGCCAGCAATCGTAATTGACGCCGCAGGCGTGATTCTAAACACATCGATATTGGAAAACTATTGTAAAAACACATTTAAAAAAGTTTTGCGTACCCCGTTAAATATAATTGGCGCCGCAGGCGTGATTCAAAACACAGTGATCTGTACAAACCACGGCAAAAACAGACGTAAAAAAAATTTTTTTTGTAAAAAAATTTTTTTTCCGCAGACCCATACCAAAAACATTGATCTTTGAAAGCGGTGTTAAGTTGCCTGCAAAAAGGTTTTGCACAGGTCAACTAGTCCCCTTATATTAAAGCTGAAAAATTTTTCGAGGTACAAACGGGCGGTCTATAGAAAAGTGCAATTTTTGAGGGATTTTTACGAAAAAAAATTACGACGAGGGCGCATTATTTCTACATCTCAACGTCGCATCGGCAAAATTTGCATATTTAGGGGGGCCGCAGGGCGATTTTTTAAAGGGGCGCCCGATCGCCTATCTCTTAACGTTGAAAAAATTTTCAATCGCCCGGCTAAAATCGTAAAAAAATCGCCCAGCGGCGAGGGCGGTCTCGAATTGCAGACTTTTTTCGCCTCTTTTTAAAGAGTTTTCGCGCGGACGGTTTTCGGCGAAAATTCGGGCGCCGACGCGGAAAGTAAAAAGTCCCATTTGATTAATCCGTCGTCCGGAATCGGTCGTATCTCGGCGAGTTTTCGTCGCACGACGTCGAGACCGGTTTTAAACGAAGCGCGAGAAAAAACTCTAACTGCAAAGTGCAAAAGACGCGTCGAAAACGACTTTTTTAACGCCGTTAATTCGCAAATAAAAGTCGGCGTTATTGTTTTTTTGTTCCGTTCCTATGACGGTGACCGTGTGGGGTCCTCACTTAGCATGGCAAAAAAAATTAAAAGTCACAGTCTAACTTAAATGCGAAATTAACACGCGACAAATCGATAAAATTTTTTTAAAAACATACGTCGCTAAACTACATGAAAGTGACGGGGACAGAAGTTTATTTTTTGTCGCATTTTGATTCGTGAAACGAGTCAATTCTATTTTGAAATGTCAAATTTAAAACAAATGATTGATAAAATTTGAATTTTTTCTAGCTGTCAGTTGAATTGGTTTTTAACATTGTTTAGCGAAATTATACCCATCGGATGTAAACTTTTTGCCAAAATCGTGTAAATTGATAATTATAGAACATTTTGACAGACGTCCGAGACAAATCCGGTGATTTTTGCTGAGATATTTCGAAAAATTATTCCGCCAAGAGGTCGCCATATATGCAATTGGTTAGAAAGAGACAGACATATAATTTTGAGTACGGCCATAAATCTTACACATTTGACATTTTAAACAAACGACTAACAAACAATGACATTTAATTTATCTGTCAAACGGTTGGTTTTTAACATTATTTAACGAAATTGTGACCATCGACCGTAATTTTTTTGCCAAAATCATGTAAGTTATTAATTATAAAACTTTTTGACAGACACCCGAGACAGACTCGATAATTTTTGCTGAGAAATCTTCAAATTTAATTCGGCCAAAAGGATGACATAATATATACAATTAGTAAGATAGAGACGGACATATAATTTTGATCTTATTTTGATCATCGTACACAGTCTGACATCTGATACATATGAAAGGTTAATCTGACAGGCGGAAACTTTTTTATAAATGATAATTCAAAGTCTCTAACCAGTAAGCGGTAGCTTATCGTCATTTAAAAACGAAATTTAAGATAATTTGACATATTATAATGGTATTTATATTATTTATTGGCGAATTAAGCATTTAGTGTGGATTGTCGTGTACTAAACACACAATCAGATGTCAAACGTACCCTATACGTTCTATGTGTGAGATGATTGAATACAAAACTATCAAAGCAGATTTTTGGAATATAGAAAATTATAATACGGTTTGTTTAAACATTTTTTCTTAATTATTATATACTTCTTGAAATAGTTGAAATAGTTCATATTCAAATTTATTTACAGATCACGAAATAAGGTTATAAATTCATTCCTGTATTTTGGAAATTATTTACTTACTTATAATGAATGCGAATGCAAAGAATTGTTGAAATGACAATATATTGGAATTTAAAACATAAATACTACATTTGTCAGTCGGATTTGTTTTAAAAAATTATCGTATTTAATAACCACAACATTTTTTTGACGTAAGTTATGCTGTTAAAAATGAGGTTATGTATATTTTTTCTTTTTTAGTTTATTTTTGATATTATTGTAACAATATTTTTTGAATAAATGTTTATAAACTTATTTTTATTGATAATATTTGAAGTAATTACGCATTTTTTCTAATAATTCTTTTTTTAAATAATGAAAATAGTTTGCTCTCAATACAGAAACAGATATAATTGCCTTCGAAATTGCAATAAATTCATAGACTAATAGTGTAAGTTAAATATAACTATGAGCATCAAAGAAATTTCTATTATAGATAACTATCGGTCAAGACCGAAGCGATTTCGTAGGCATCGGGTCAATTTGCCATCGGTAAAGTTGCTTTCAACAATAATATTTGAGATAATTACGCATTTGTTTTTTATAAATTTATTTGAAATAATGTAAGCTTGAATCATCTTTTAGCATCGAAGGAATTTTTATTACATCTTCTGTCGATACGATGATGTGTGTCTATATTTTGGAGCCGATTCAAAGTATTTGAATTAATTTGCGATTAACTGAAAAAAAATACGTCGAACAAAGATGAGTAGTATCGATCAAGAAAGAAGCCTTCACTTAGGCATCGTTGTCAAATTACTGCATGCAATGAATTATTACTCACTGTACGAGTGTGCGAATTTCAAAAAATGTTTCATTGTTAAGACGTTTCAAAAGCTATTACTATGAATAGATAGTTAAAATCTGTAAAAAAAAAAGTAAATATTATACTCATATGTATTTTTTTCCAGAACTTGACGTCAAAAAAAGCTTTCAAAATAATGCAATAAATGTATTGTTACAGACTATACTTTTTTTCCATACTATAAATTTTTGAAGCATGAAATTTGAGGAATATTGGTACTTTTTTTTAATTATTTTTCTACATATTATATTTAATAGCATGTAAGATTTCTTTCATCTGTCAAATTTACTGGTGGCCTGTTTAAAAAAATAAATATACATATAGCATCGAGCGAAGGTGTAAGAAAATGTTCATCGACAAGCGTTTCATATTTAATGTTTCCATATTTGGATATTTGATTAAATTTGTGAACGACAATATAATTCAGTTTGCAATTTCTTTGAATAAAAAAAAAATCAAACCATTTGTACTTTGTAGTCTAAACTGACGGCTGTTATATAGTAAGAAACTGTTTGATTTAGTGGTTTTTTACACTCCGGACATTCTTTGTCGACCGTATAATGTCTAAACAGCACGAATTTTCAAATCAATTTTGTGGTGTAAGAAGTCTCTCATTTTGTTTTACAAATTGCTTTCAGAAGTATTAATTTGTGTTAATATAAAGTTAAAATTATATTTTTTTTAGAGGACTGTGGATCAATCAATTAATAATGCTATCAATATCCAGTCCCAACGTTTCGTTTTTTATTTTCAAAAACTTCTTCAGGCTCTACAAAATACTCAAAAATTTACATATACGTATGTTTAAATACAATATAAAAAATTAAACGTTGCGACTGGATATTGATAGCATTATTAATTGATTGATCCACAGTCCTCTAAAAAAATATAATTATAATATATACTGGATCTGAAAGCACATATATCATAAAGTTACAATATATCGTTTCAGTATCATAATTTAACGACTCGACTGAGTATAAAATTCGGTTTTAGATCGTACAGTAATTGTCAATTTCATTTGATTTTATGTGTTATAAATGATTTGTCAAGCAGTTATCGATACTTATTTACTAATGTAAAAGGTAACTAGCCGGTTAAATATCCGCGGCTATTTATTTTAAATAGCTGCCGGTATTATATTTTCGTACGTTCACTATCCAGTATCCACCAATAAATGCTTATATCAGTGCATATAGTACGATCAAAGTTGGCAATAGGCAAGCGATTCACCATACGGACTTGGTTCATATAGAAGCTTATAAAATTATTGTGAAATATATATTTCATATATTCAAAGCGAAAAATATTGTTGTTTTTGTGGTTTGTCATCTATATTATTCTATTATTACTGAACGCATTTAATCTGTGTGATTGTGAACGGTAAGTGACATTTATGAAATTTTTATGTGTTTCATTATCCAAAAATAGTTGAAACTTTTTTAACAGAAAGTGATTATCATTTCTTTAATATAAACAGTGTTTCAGCGTGCGTGCCATTTACATAATAAAATCATATTTTCGCAAAAACATAGTACATTTATAAAAATAATGGCCATAACAGAACAGTGGAATTAATTATCAAATCTACACTGGAACCGTTATTTATTTGCTTGCTGGAATAAATCATTAATAAACATCCTGTATGTTATTTCGATTGTTTATCTCAATCACCGTGCCCCGACAATATTCTGTCGCGTGCCGCCAATGACACGCCATTCCTGAACTACAGTTTATTAATTGAGTATACTTGATCAAAATTTACAAATGTCTCAATAGATTGTTGAAGTGTATGTACCTGTGTGATCAATAACTAAAGTTTTGTGTGAATGACAGTTTGAATCTGTGCGTGAAAGGTGTTGAGTGTGCGCGTGCTTGGATTTGTTTTACTGTTTCAGGATTTCTACAACATAATGCCGCCAAAGAAGAGGACACGTCTCACCGTACCAAAAGGTGTTCGACAAGGTGGACAGCAAGCCGTTCCGGTCACCCGGGCTGAGCCGGGAGCGACTCGAGTCCCCGACGAACCGGCGCAGATCGCCGTTCAACCGACATTGACCGTCAGAGAGATCGACCTGGCAGCGCCAAGTGTCGATCGACCGGAGCGAATCGTCGTGCGGCCAGTATCTCCGATCGCGGGACCGTCGCATCGCCCCGATGAACCGCTGCGGAACATACAGGAACCGTTTTTAAGACAGTTTGAAACGTCGAGCGACGAGTCATTAATTTCTGATGAACCTTTTCAGATCGTGCCGCACCCGTCTCTCAACCTGCAAAACACGTCAAGCGATGAGTCGATGTCCATCCGAGCCGAGTCTTCGGTTACACAGCCGCGACCGATCGAAGTCCGCGACAATGATTTCGAGATCGAAGCCGAAGTCGGAATCGAGCGAGATCTTTGGGATCAGCGTCGAAGGGTGGGACAGGTGGCGACCTATTTGTTTGCGTTGGAGAGAGACGTTGAAGAGTTTTATTCCGGTAATATGAACGCGATATGTTCCAAGTGTCAGGCAATGCATTTTTCGGCCGAACGGCCACCCGACGGAAAATTTACGCAATGTTGTCGAAAAGGAAAGGTACTGTTCGAACCGAGAGACTGCCCGCAACTGTTGGAAGATCTATTGTGCGGACGGCATGTACATTCTGACAATTTTCTGCAGAACATACGGCAGTATAACAGTGCGTTTGCGTTTGCGTCGACAGGCGTCAACATCGATATGCCTGCAGGACGAGGACCTTACTGTTTCAGGATTCACGGACAGATTTACCATCAAATAGCTCACGTCGAGCGACCGGTAGGCAATATAAGTTACGGGCAACTTTATTTTTTAGATTCAGCCGATGCACAGAATCACAGATTGCGACGACAGGAAAACCGAGAGTGTATTCCGGAATTAATGGACGAGTTAGATAGGTTACTTCGTGAAATAAACCCGTTTGCGGAGGCGTATAAATTTTTGAAAGAGGTGGAAGTCGAAGAAAATCAAAGAGCGGAAGCAGAAGGCCGAAATATGTCTGAAATAATAATGAGCATTTTCGAAGACCGTCGACGCGATCTACGTAGATATAATTTACCGACGGCCAACGAAGTGGCCGTGGTATTTCGAAGCGACGACGGTGCTCCGCCTCTGGAACGTGACATTAGGTTATATTCGAGAAGAGGATTATTGCGGAAAATATCGATACTGAGCCCAAACTGCGACCCGATGAGCTATCCGTTGCTATTTCCGCGAGGGGAGCCCGGTTGGCAACCGAATATGTCGTACAGGCAAAGAACAGCTCGAAGAGAAAACGTATCGATGCTGCAATATTGCAGCTACCAATTTGCTATTAGAGTAGGATATTTCAACGCGATATTGAATGCCGGCAAACTGACGCAACAGTTTGCAGTCGATTGGTATGTGAAAGTCGAGGGTTCGAGACTTCAATATTTTCGAGAGAACCAGCAACGACTCCGCGTCGAAATGTACCAAGGATTGATGGATTATTTGCACGACGCTGCGGTAGAAAATCAAGCAAGAGTCGGTAGAATGGTGATACTACCGCCGACATTTGAGGGAAGTCCTAGGAACATGCACCAAAATTTTCAGGACGCAATGACAATCGTCACAAAGTATGGTCGACCCGATCTATTTATTACGTTCACGTGTAATCCGAAATGGCGAGAGATCACAGAGAATTTAGAACCGTGGCAAAAGGCTGAACACCGTCCGGATCTGACAGCCAGAGTATTTCATCTGAAACTCAGAGAATTTTTAAACGACATTCGCGTCAAACACGTTTTGGGCGTACCGGTCGCCTATCTGCACGTCATCGAGTTTCAGAAGCGCGGGTTGCCACATTGCCACATTTTAATTATTTTGCGCGCCGAGGATAAACCGCGAGAATCGGAACAAGTCGATAGAATCGTCAGTGCCGAAATTCCGGACGCCGTCACCGAACCCGAACTTTACGCGATCGTTAGCGCTACGATGATACACGGACCCTGCGGTACACTTGCTCCCAACTCTCCGTGTATGAGTGAGGGAAAATGCAGCAAGAAATTTCCCAAAGAATTTAGGGATGAGACCGTAGTGAACGAAAACGGATATCCGAAATATAAACGGCGAGACACGGGTCGAACCGTTCGTGTTAGAGGTCACGAAGTTGATAACAGGTACGTCGTGCCGTATAATAAATGGCTGTTGAGAAAATACAACGCGCACATAAATGTGGAAATTTGCTCTTCGATAAAGAGCGTCAAGTACATATGCAAGTATGTGTACAAAGGACACGACTGCGCTTGCTTACAGATCGGCAACGAAGACAACGTTTTAAATTGGGACGAACTCGAAACGTTCGTAGATGCGCGCTATGTCAGCGCACCGGAAGCGCTGTGGAGAATATTCGAATTTAAGATGCACGACAGGAGCCATGCGATTAAACGATTGGCGGTGCATCTACCGTTTCAACAAGCCGTTTATTTCCAAGAGGGAAACGAACAGCACGCCGTTGAAAGGGCAGCCGCAGGAGAGACGACGCTAACGGCTTGGTTTAAATTGAACGTACGAAATCCCGCTGCCAGAGAATATCTGTATACGGAGATTCCAACGCATTACGTATTCGACAAAAAAATATGGACCGACAGGAAAAAACGCGTCGACGTAATCTCGCGAATCTATACGGTCAGTCCGAGAGATGAAGAGAGGTACTATCTCAGACTGCTTTTGTTGCACGTTAGAGGAGCTACGTCGTTTGAGGACGTGCGAACGGTAAATGGCGAGGTGTGTCTGACGTTTAAAGATGCCGCGAGACAACGAAATCTGCTGGCCGACGATAATGAATGGATGAGATGTATGCGTGAAGCGGCAACGTTCAAAATGCCGCGCCAGTTAAGATCACTATTCGCGACAATTTTGATCTATTGCGAACTCAACGAGCCTCAAATATTGTGGGAGCAATTCAAGGACGATCTAATCGACGATTTCGCGCGCACTCACGAAAGACGAATCGCGGAAGATCTCGCTCTGAGTGATATTCAGAATAACCTTGCTTTGCACGGGCATAGATTGACGGATTTCGGATTCGAACAACCGCGGGAACACGTCGTACAACGTCCGGTAGACGATTTCGATGCGGAAATCGAGCGTACGGAAGCCGATCGCATGAGAGCAATGCTGAACGCAGATCAGCTTACGGTCTTCGAAGAAGTGATGAGAACCGTCGAAAACGCCGAAATACGAGCCCGGTACTTTTACCTTGATGGTGTAGGCGGCGCGGGAAAAACGTTTTTGTACAACGCACTCATCAGCGCATTGCGAGGAAAGGGCGTTTCGGTAATCGCGGTTGCGTGGACGGGAATCGCGTCGCTACTGCTGAAGGGAGGCAGAATATGCCATTCACAGTTCAAACTGCCGGTACCGTTACTGGACACGTCGACGTCCGGTTTAAAGCCCGGCACACCGCAGGCACTGGCAATCGACGCGGCAAAGATAATAATCTGGGACGAAATCACAATGGCACCGGCCACGTCTCTGACAGCCGTCGACAGGGTGTTAAGAGACATAACGCGCGTGGAAAGACCATTCGGGGGTAAAGTCGTTCTTCTCGGCGGTGATTTTCGCCAGTGCCTACCTGTAGTCCGTAACGCGAACAGGACAAAAGTCGTGGAAAATTGCGTAAAAAATTGTCATTTATGGGCGCACTTTCAAACGTTTTCGCTCACGAGGAATATGCGAGCGAACGCAGACGAAACGGATTTTTCAAATTGGCTTCGAGAGCTCGGAGAAGGAAAACTCGAAAACCACATCGATTTATCGAATGAGACCGTTGCCATACCAGACGTGTGTATGGTAGACGACGTAGTATCGGAGATATTTAGCGAAAACGCGTTAGTGACTGCCGGATCAGTCTATAAGAGAGCCATATTGTGCCCGCGAAATGACGACTGTACGCTATTGAACGATAGAATAATTGAATTGCTCGACGGTCAGGCCAAAGCCTATAACAGCGTAGATTCCATAGTGACCGACGACGAGGAAGAACTGAGCAATTTCAGCGTCGAATTCCTAAATTCAATAACGCCGTCGGGACTGCCGCCGCACAAATTAACGTTGAAAACCGGCACCATAATTATGCTGCTGAGGAACTTGCAAGTTAGGCAAGGTCTTTGTAACGGTACAAGACTGATTGTTAAAAACTTGATGGAAAATTGCATAGATGCAGAGATAATAACCGGACGGTTTCAAGGCAACAGAGTTTTTATTCCGAGATTGGATCTGACGTCGACTGATAGCGACATGCCTTTTAAATTAAAAAGGCGGCAGTTTCCCATTCGTCCTGCCTACGCGATGACTATAAACAAGGCACAAGGATCGACCCTAGAAAAAGTGGGCATATATCTATCGAAGCCCGTATTCGCGCACGGTCAATTGTACGTCGCATTCTCGAGAGCGCGCGCGTTGAACGCCGTACGCGTTCAGATTTTAGAAGGTTCGAAACAGGGAAAACTCATCGAGGGAAGCGACACGTCGTATACTGCGAACATCGTGTACAAGGAAGTGTTAGAAACTTAAAAAATAATCATATGCTCTCTGTTCGCCACATAGTCGATTCTTCGAAATGTGTGGGCTCTTGAGATGTGTATGGCACGTTAGTACGGTCGACGGGAATCATAACGTGCCTTAAATAACCGCGAATAAAAAATTAATAAAATATCGTACGCTCTCTGTTCGCCACATAGTCGATTCTTCGAAATGTGTGGGCTCTTGAGATGTGTATGGCACGTTAGTACGGTCGACGGGAATCATTATGTGCCTTAAATAACCGTGAATGAAAAATTAAAAAAAAATCATACGCTTTGTTTGCCCCATGGTCGATATCACGAATGTGGGGAAACGGCTCAAAAAGCGTGTGGCACGTTAGTACGGTCGACGGGAATCATAACGTGCCTTAAATAACCGCGAATAAAAAATTAATAAAATATCGTACGCTCTCTGTTCGCCACATAGTCGATTCTTCGAAATGTGTGGGCTCTTGAGATGTGTATGGCACGTTAGTACGGTCGACGGGAATCATTATGTGCCTTAAATAACCGTGAATGAAAAATTAAAAAAAAATCATACGCTTTGTTTGCCCCATGGTCGATATCACGAATGTGGGGAAACGGCTCAAAAAGCGTGTGGCACGTTAGTACGGTCGACGGGAATCATAACGTGCCTTAAATAACCGCGAATAAAAAATTAATAAAATATCGTACGCTCTCTGTTCGCCACATAGTCGATTCTTCGAAATGTGTGGGCTCTTGAGATGTGTATGGCACGTTAGTACGGTCGACGGGAATCATTATGTGCCTTAAATAACCGTGAATGAAAAATTAAAAAAAAATCATACGCTTTGTTTGCCCCATGGTCGATATCACGAATGTGGGGAAACGGCTCAAAAAGCGTGTGGCACATTACTACGCGAATTGTAACGTGCTTAAATAAACGTGATAAAGTATAATATAGCGTATTAATATTATAGAAATAATGCATTTTTGTTGTTTTACAGGTTTACAACACCGGCATGGAGTCATTGACATGCGTCCAGCATGTTCTCGGAAGCACCAAATAAGTAAGTTAAAATCGTTTTTTAACTTCTATGGTTTATAGGCCTCCCGGGGAACTCTACCATGTAAAAAAAAGGAGTAACGCGCCTTGACAATACCTCAAGAGGGTGGTGTGGAAAATTGTCGTAAAAGTCTTATTTTAAAATGAAACATCATTTTGATATTAATGTACAGTTATAAAGTTTAAAGTAAAATTTTTTCGTAAAATTAGAAGAATATGTCTGCTTGCTTTTTTTTATTGTTCTAGGTTTCTATGGTTCCAAACATAACAGCTTCTAGATCAAGAAGGATGTCAAGAAGCAGACGCAAACAGCAAAGAAAATTTCAATCACCAATGAATAGAACGATCGATGAAAGAAAAACGACCTAGCTCGCATATATTATGAAATGTATCCATTTACACATAATTATTTTATAACTATTTCATTGCCAGTAAATATATACACAAGTTAAAATTGTAATTAATGTAATGATCGATTAAAATATATCGTATAAAATGTATTATGTTAATTTATTATAAATCTAAACAATGATTGAATAATGTCATCTTTACATGTACCCATAGTTGATTTTCAATTTTAAAAGAAAACAAATTCATATCTAATAGCAAATGACAAAAAAAAAACTTTTTTTGAACGAATATAGAAAATAATTCTGCACTTGATTATAGGGTCAAAATTACTGAAATGAGTGGGTGGGTTTTCAGCAATTTCGGATGGGTGGGTGATGGGCAATTTTTTGTGGATAAGTGTATGTACGGCAATTTTTAGTGGGTATGTGTTGGTCAGTTTTTTCTGTTGGACAGTTTTAGTAGATATCGGGCCGCAGACCAATTTTGTGACACATCAATATTAAAAAAATAAGAAAATATACTGTCTTCTTGGACCTATCGGCGAGGTCGCAAGACCGAGTAGATATCGGGTCGCAGACCAATTTATTGCGGGCCGAAGGCACGCTTACAGTCTTGGACCTATCGGCGAGGTCGTAAGACCGAGTAGATATTGAGTCGCAGACCAATTTTTTTGGGACCATATGGCGAGGAACACTTTGATATTGGAGAACTATTCTAAAGACACATTCAAAAAGGTTTTGTGTATGCCAGCAATGGTAATTGGCGCCGCAAGCGTGATTCTAAGCACATCGATATTAGAAAACTATTTTAGAAACACATTTAAAAAAGTTTTGCGTACCCCGTTAAAGATAATTGGCGCCGCAGGCGTGATTCAAATCACAGTGATCTTTAAAAACCATGGCAAAAACGGATGCAAAAAAAAACTTTTGTAAAAAAAATGTTTTCCACAGACCCATGCCAAAAACATTGATCTTTGAAAGCGGTGTTAAGTTGCCTGCAAAAAGTTTTTGCACAGGTCATCTGTTTGAATACTAAAGTTAATAAATGGTAAAAGTGAAAACTATTTTATTTAGACAGATATAAAAACAATGAAAATAAGGCAACATTGCGGGCCGGAGGCCCGCCTATTGTCCTTTTGGGACAATATGGCGAGGCCGTTAGGCCGAGTAATTATTGGGTCGCAGACCAATTTCATAACACTTTGATATTGGAGAACTATTCTAAAGACACATTCAAAAAAGTTTTGTGTACGCCAGCAATCGTAATTGGCGCCGCAGGCGTGATTCTAAACACATCGATATTGGAAAACTATTGTAGAAACACATTTAAAAAAGTTTTGCGTACCCCGTTAAAGATAATTGGCGCCGCAGGCGTGATTCAAAACACAGTGATCTGTACAAACCATGGCAAAAACGGATGTAAAAAAATTTTTTTTTTGTAAAAAATTTTTTCCGCAGACCCATACCAAAAACATTGATCTTTGAAAGCAGTGTTAAGTCGCCTGCAAAAAGGTTTTGCACAAGTCAACTAGTCCCCTTATATTAAAGCTGAAAAATTTTTCGAGGTACAAACGGGCGGTCTATAGAAAAGTGCAATTTTTGAGGGATTTTTACGAAAAAAAATTACGACGAGGGCGCATTATTTCTACATCTCAACGTCGCATCGGCAAAATTTGCATATTTAGGGGGGCCGCAGGGCGATTTTTTAAAGGGGCGCCCGATCGCCTATCTCTTAACGTTGAAAAAATTTTCAATCGCCCGGCTAAAATCGTAAAAAAATCGCCCAGCGGCGAGGGCGGTCTTGAATTGCAGACTTTTTTCGCCTCTTTTTAAAGAGTTTTCGCGCGGACGGTTTTCGGCGAAAATTCGGGCGCCGACGCGGAAACAAAAAAGTCCCATTTGATTAACCCGTCGTCCGGAATCGGTCGTATCTCGGCGAGTTTTCGTCGCACGACGTCGAGACCGGTTTTAAACGAAGCGCGAGAAAAAACTCCAACTGCAAAGTGCAAAAGACGCGTCGAAAACGACTTTTTTAACGCCGTTAATTCGCAAATAAAAGTCGGCGTTATTGTTTTTTTGTTCCGTTCCTATGACGGTGACCGTGTGGGGTACTCACCTAGCATGGCAAAAAAAATTAAAAGTCACAGTCTAACTTAAATGCGAAATTAACACGCGACAAATCGATCAAATTTTTTTAAAAACATACGTCGCTAAACTACATGAAAGTGACGGGGACAGAAGTTTATTTTTTTTCGCATTTTGATTCGTGAAACGAGTCGATTCTATTTTGAAATGTAAAATTTAAAACAAATGATTGATAAAATTTGAATTTTTTCTAGCTGTCAGTTGAATTGGTTTTTAACATTGTTTAGCGAAATTACGGCCATCGGGCGTAAACTTTTTGCCAAAATCATGTAAATTGACAATTATAGAACCTTTTGACACACGCCCGAGACAAATCCGGTGATTTTTGCTGAGATATCTCGAAAAATAATTTCGCCAAGGACCTGCCATATAAGTAGTTAGTAAGAAAGAGACAGACATATAATTTTGAGTACGGCCACAAATCTTACACATTTGACATTTTAAACAAACGACTAACAAACAATGACATTTAATTTATCTGTCAAACGGTTGGTTTTTAACATTATTTAACGAAATTGTGACCATCGACCGTAATTTTTTTGCCAAAATCATGTAAATTATTAATTATAAAACTTTTTGACAGACACCCGAGACAGACTCGATAATTTTTGCTGAGAAATCTTCAAATTTAATTCGGCCAAAAGGATGACATTATATATACAATTAGTAAGATAGAGACGGACATATAATTTTGATCTTATTTTGATCATTGTACACAGTCTGACATCTGATACATATGAAAGGTTAATCTGACAGGCGGAAACTTTTTTATAAATGATAATTCAAAGTCTCTAACCAGTAAGCGGTAGCTTATCGTTATTTAAAAACGAAATTTAAGATAATTTGACATATTATAATGGTATTTATATTATTTATTGGCGAATTAAGCATTTAGTGTGGATTGTCGTGTACTAAACACAATCAGATGTCAAACGTACCCTATACGTTCTATGTGTGAGATGATTGAATACAAAACTATCAAAGCTGATTTTTGGAATATAGAAAATTATAATACGGTTTGTTTAAACATTTTTTCTTAATTATTATATACTTCTTGAAATAGTTCATATTCAAATTTATTTACAGATCACGAAATAAGGTTATAAATTCATTCCTGTATTTTGGAAATTATTTACTTACTTATAATGAATGCGAATGTAAAGAATTGTTGAAATGACAATATATTGGAATTTTAAAACATAAATACTACATTTGTCAGTCGGATTTGTTTTAAAAAATTATCGTATTTAATAACCACAACATTTTTTTGACGTAAGTTATGCTGTTAAAAATGAGGTTATGTATATTTTTTCTTTTTTAGTTTATTTTTGATATTATTGTAACAATATTTTTTGAATAAATGTTTATAAACTTATTTTTATTGATAATATTTGAAGTAATTACGCATTTTTTCTAATAATTCTTTTTTTAAATAATGAAAATAGTTTGCTCTCAATACAGAAACAGATATAATTGCCTTCGAAATTGCAATAAATTCATAGACTAATAGTGTAAGTTAAATATAACTATGAGCATCAAAGAAATTTCTATTATAGATAACTATCGGTCAAGACCGAAGCGATTTCGTAGGCATCGGGTCAAATTGCCATCGGTAAAGTTGCTTTCAACAATAATATTTGAGATAATTACGCATTTGTTTTTTATAAATTTATTTGAAATAATGTAAGTTTGAGATATCTATTAGCATCGAAGGAATTTCTATTACATCTTCTGTTGATACGATGATGTGTGTCTATATTTTGGAGTCGATTCAAAGTATGATACATTTCAATTAATTTGCGATTAACTGAAAAAAAAAAATACGTCCAACAAAGATAAGTATCGATCAAGAAAGAAGCCTTCACTTAGGCATCGTTGTCAAATTACTGCATGCAATGAATTATTACTCACTGTACAAGTGCGAATTTCAAAAATTGTTTCACTGTTAAGACGTTTCAAAAACTATTACTATGAATAGATAGTTAAAATCTGTAAAAAATACTTGATTAAATTTGTGAACGACTGAGTCTTGGGATAATATAATTCAGTTTGCTATTTTTTTGAATAAACAAAAATACCAAACCATTTGTACTTTGTAGTCTAAACTGACGGCTATTACATAGTAAGGAACTGTTTAGTAGTTTTTTACATTACGGACAATCTCTTTCGACCGTATAATATCTAAACACCACGAATTTTCAAATCATTTTTTTGGCGTAAGAAGTCTCTCATTTTGTTTTACAAATTGCCTTCAAAAGTATTAATGTGTTATAAACGATATGTCAAGCAGTTATCGATACGTAAATAAATAGGCAAATAGCCGGTTAAATATCCGCGGCTATTTATTTTAAATAGCTGTCGGTATTATATTTTTTTACGTTCACTATCCAGTATCCACCAATAAATGTTTATATCAGTGAATACCTATTGTACGATGTTTTGACTTAAAGTTGGCAAGAGGCTAAGCGATTCATAATACGAACTTGGTTCATATAGAGGCTGTATAATAATTATTGTCAATTATATATTTGATAGACATATACAAAGCGAAAAATATTGTTGTTTTTGCGGTTTGCTATCTATATTATTCTATTATTACTGATCGCATTTAATCTGTGTGATTGTCAAGAGCAAACTGAACGGTAAGTGAGACTTTAGAAATGTTTATGTATGTTTCATTATCCAAAAATAGCCGAAATTTTTTTAACCCTTTCGCTTCTGACGCGACACATATTATGTCCCATCGAATAGTTCTCTTCTGTTTTGGCATAAATACGTTCCGAATAACATTGAAATTTTTGTGATTCAGTAATAAGCAATTAAATATATATCCACGAGATGTCAGCATCTCATATACTTATTCAGTATTTGTAATTTTTAAGCCAAAATAAGGTTATATTCTGTGTACTGCGCATGTTTTGAAGTGTAACTAAGACGCTGAATCCGCGAAAATTAAATTACATTTTCCGCCATGAACAGGTAAGTTAAAAATGTTAATATTTATATGTTTTGTAGTTAAAAACACAGGCGGAAGATTTTGTTTCGAAAATATTCGGCGGGGGCATTATTGTCCCAACAGTCTTTTTTACAACAAATAGTCACCAGTATTTGTCTCAATAGTTCCAAATGAGTGATAGCAACGTATATATAAAGCCACATTTCAACAAATGACTTACTTATCTACAGAGTGATTCATAAAAGATGCGCAGGACTTTAGAGGAAGATAGTTTGTCCAAAAATATGAAAAAAAATTTGTATAAACATGGGTCCTCAGACGCACAGGGTGGCAAAGTTGAAAAAAAAAAATCGTTTTTTGTCAATATCTTTAGAACCGCTAGAGGTACAACGCATTATCGGGTCGCAGACCAATTTTTTAGGACAATATGGCGAGGCCGTTAGGTCGAGTGATTATTAGGTCGCAGACCAATTTTTTGGGACAATATGGCGAGGCCGTCAGGCCGAGTGATTATTGGGTCGCGGACCAATTTTTTGGGACAATATGGTGAGGCCGTTAGGCCGAGGGATTATTGGGTAGCAGACCAATTTTTTAGGACAATATGGCGAGGCCGTTAGGCCGAGTGATTATTAGGTCGCAGACCAATTTTTTGGGACAATATGGCGAGGCCGTTACGCCGAGTGATTATTGGGTCGCGGACCAATTTTTTGGGACAATATGGCGAGGCCGTTAGGCCGAGTGATTATTGGGTCGCAGACCAATTTTTTGGGACAATATGGCGAGGCCGACAGGCCGAGTGATTATTGGGTCGCAGACCAATTTTTTGGGACAATATGGCGAGGCCGTTAGGCCGAGTGATTATTGAGTCGCAGACCAATTTTTTGGGACAATATGGCGAAGCTGTCAAGGCCGAGTGATTATTGGGTCGCAGACCAATTTCATAACACTTTGATATTGGAGAACTATTCTAAAGATACGTTCAAAAAAGTTTTGTATACGCTAGCAATAATTGGCGCCGTAGGCGTGATTCTAAACACACCGATAGTGAAAAACTATTGTAGAAACACATTTAAAAAAGTTTTGCGTACCCCGTTAAAAATAATTGGCGCCGCAGGTGTGATTCAAAACACAGTGATCTTTACAAACCATGGCAAAAACGGATGCAAAAAAAAAAATTAAAAAAAAATTTTTTTCCGCAGACCTATACCAAAAACATTGATCATTGAAAGCGGTGTTAAGTTGCCTGCAAAAAGGTTTTGCACAGGTCATCTATTTGAATACTAAAGTTAATAAATGGTAAAAGTGAAAACTATTTTATTTAGACAGATATAAAAAAAATGAAAATAAGGGTACAATGCGGGCCGGAGGCCCGCCCATTGTCCTTTTTGGACAATATGGCGAGGCCGTCAGGCCGAGTAATTATTGGGTCGCAGACCAATTTCATAACACTTTGATATTGGAGAACTATTCTAAAGATACATTCAAAAAAGTTTTGTGAACGCCAGCAATCGTAATTGGCGCCGCAGGCGTGATTTTAAACACATCGATATTGGAAAACTATTGTAGAAACACATTTAAAAAAGTTTTGCGTACCCCGTTAAAGATAAATGGCGCCGCAGGCGTGATTCAAAACACAGTGATCTTTGCAAACCATGGCCAAAACGGATGTAAAAAATTTTTTTTTTTTGTAAAAAAATTTTTTTTCGCTGACCTATACCAAAAACATGGATCTTTGAAAGCGGTGTTAAGTTGCCTGCAAAAAGGTTTTGCACTGGTCAACTAGTGAACTAATTAATCTAGAAGTACCGATGTATTTACAAAATATTCTAAAGAGCTATTGTCATAAAAGAACTGCACATATGTACGAGAATGGCAAATTTGTATATGTAAATGTAACAAAAGGATGTCCGCAAGGATCTGTACTCGGACCAATACTATAGCTAATAACGATAAACACGCTAATCAAAGAATTAGAACAAACATTTCCAGATGCAAAGAAAAAAGCCTATGTAGATGATTTGGCGGTACTGTATCAAGCAAATAATAGAAGAGAAATCGAAGAAAGTGGCAAAAGAATACTCGATGAAATTTAAGAATGGTGTGATAGATTTAAAAATGGCGTTATCAGTACAAAAAACCAAAGCTGTGATATTTAAACTATTTCCAAAAAGAAAACCTATAATAAGACTGGAAGGCTCTACGCTTAAGATGGAAAGGGAGATTGATTATCTAGGGTGCACACTGGACGTCAAGCTTGTAACGGTACATCCGTTTATGCACCGTTACGAGTGATGAATTGTGTTTTGTTTTGTTTGTATTAAAAAACAAACTAGTGATGTTTATTTTCTAAATACCTGGACAGACAGTATTTATTTATTTATTCAGAGTTCATTTTTATTTGTAAGTTGTATTAGAAATATATAATACATCTATTTTTATAATAAAACCGTTTAATAAACCGAAACTGTTTTATTTAAAGATGTTTAGATACTATGACAAAACCAGCCGTCCGCTGTGCTAGAGTTATTATAAAAAGCCACACGGACGTTCGTTTGTGTTCGACTGTACTTCGTGTACACGAGCTATACGCTGTTCGTCCACGGTACGTCCGCTGCAGTGGGGGAACAGCTAGGCATATATAAACCGTCCGCATGGCATTTTACAATGAGACTCGCTTCTCGCTCGTTAAGAAGCAGTCCCCGGCTTATGAAAGTAGTGGTGCTACATTACGGGCTATAAGTTGACCGTTACCTGATACCGCTCCGTCATACTAGTGTTGTGCGATGACGAGATGTTTTTACAATCGAAACAATCGCAATCGTTCATAATAACAATCGAGTCCACAATCGACTCGGAGTTTGATTTTACAATCGAGATGTTCGATTGTTCAAGTCGATTATTTGCCACATAGGTTATAGCAATAACATCGAATGCGAAAACATATTATAATGATAATATTATAGTCGTGATTCAAACGTATAATATACAGACTGATTTTTAAGTTCATTTATTTTTTTTAACGTGTAGAAATCAAACAGACGAATAACTATTTTTATTAAAACATCAATGATCAATATAAGAGGGAAATAACCTTTCAAAGTTTAAATACAATTTTCAAATTTTATCTAATTTTGAGGTCGGCCCTGTCGTTATATTATGTCACTATGGAAATATGTTATGGCATTATCAAGTATAGTGGTGCCTATTTGAAACTGACATGTTTATTGATGTATTTTTGAGAGAATTGTTTGTGCCTCAATTATTTTTGAACTCATGTTTTTAAACGATAATGAACTAGTGGACATGTTATTAATTTAGAACAATTTCTTTGAAAACTTGATAATTACAACAAATTTCCATAGTGACATAACATAACGCCAGGACCGACTTCAAAATTTAATTATATTTTGAAAGCCTGTTTTTCTTTTATTTTTGAATTTTGATAAAAAATTTACTTGAAGTATTTGTTCGTCTATTTGATTTCTAAACGCTGTTAAAAAAGAATTAACTTAAAAATCACCTATTTATATGCTAGCAGGTAGCCGACTGACTTCCACGTGACTCATGATTCACAGTCGGCACTGTTACACTGTAGGCTGTAATAATATTAATATGATCATATTGAATTCTTATCTTATTGGGTATGGGTATACAGCCTGCACACTGCACAGTGTCCAGTGGTAGTACGCAAATTTTTATCATACACAAAATTACATTTTTTTTAATTATATCATTAGTATTATAAGTTTAACAACGCGATCAAAATAAAAAAAAATACCACGCAGCTTTAGAAAATCTATTGTGTGGGAATTTTTTAACAAAAATATTGAAAACGGCAAAGTTGTTTCAGTGCAGTGTAAAAATTGCAAAATAAATTATAAATATTTCGGCAACACAACGAACCTGAATGATCACCTGAAAAGAAAACATCCTATTCAATTGGCGGATATACTAGCGCAGCAAAACCCCACCGAAGATACAGCTTCATCAATTCCCTGTTCATCTACATCTGCAACTACTAGTACTATTACTGTTCCACCGGCTGTGGAAACAGATGCCATAATAGAGAACGCTCCTGCTGCAAAGCGAATGAAGCAGATGAGATTGTATGGCTCTACTAAAAATTCTGAACCCACCGACGACGAACGACGTCAGTTTGAAAATGATTTATTACACATGGTTGCAGTCGATTTTCAACCACTGTCTGTAGTCGAAAATCGCGGTTTTAAATTTTTTACTCAAAAATACATACCTCGCTACAAACTTCCATCTCGGAAGGTACTATCGGAAAATGTGTTACCTGAGGTATACCAGTCATTAAGTTGCAAACTCAGAAACATGTTAGATAAAACTGAATATATATCTATAACCACTGATATGTGGTCATCTGATAGCAATAGGGCCTATATAACAGTTACCGCACATTTTGTTTTCGAGTTTAATATCCGATTTTTAGCTTTATCAACTGAAGAAGTGAAAACTGATCATTCAGCTGTCAATATTGCCCAAGCAATTTCAAACATTTTTGGCAAATGGCAAATCGCAGACAAGATTGTTACAGTGGTGACTGACAATGCCGCTAACATGAAGAAGCCCGTTTCGGAGAATCTTCGAAAGTACCATCATCCGTGCGTCGCCCATACACTCAATTTGTCAGTTCAGGATGCAATTAAAGATAATCCGGAATTCGGAAACTTATTAAATAAATGTCGAGCACTAGTTACTTACTTTAAACAAAGTAATTTAGCAGCCTACAAATTAAGAGAAGTGCAGGAACAAATGGCGCTTCAAGAATTAAAAGTTAAACAAGATGTTCCGACCAGATGGAACTCTGCGGTCATAATGATGGAAAGATTGTCAAAGTTGAAACTGCCTTTATCAGCAGCCCTTTCTTATTTAGTGAATGCACCCAACAACTTAGATGCATCGGAGTGGGAAACGATTGATGAGTGTGTACAACTTCTAAAACTTATATTAATTTTAACCGAAGATTTGTCAGGAGAAATGTATCCAACCATGTCTCGAATAACACCGCTAATAAGAGGACTTCAAGTTAAAATAAGAAGTAAAACTGTTACAACGGATATTGGTAAACAATTAAAACTATCTCTTTTAGATATAATTTCCAGACGACTCGGTTTTTTAGAAACAACCAAAACAGTTGCGAAAGCAACTTTCTTAGATCCCCGATTTAAAAAAGCTGCTTTTGGGACTGTACAGAATGCAGACATTGCTCAACAATGGGTGACTGATGAATTAAGCAGGTTAATTCACAGTTCTGAAGGTGTTAATAATACTCAATTGCAAAGTCCTGCCACTCCCATAGCAAGTTCTAGTCATGCCACAAAAGACGATGATGAAGTAGATGAACTATGGAGTTACTTCGATGAAAAAGTTTCTACCATTACCTCAGCTCTTACGCCCGATGCTAGCGCCGTCTTGATAATCAAGCAATATCTAGAAATGCCATACTTAGATCGTAAAAAAGATCCTTTTGATTTTTGGAAATCGCATATTAATACGTTTCCACATCTTTATACACTAGCCTCTAAATATCTTAATATACCAGCAACTTCTGTACCTTCAGAGCGTATATTTAGTAAAGCTGCGATGATAACCAATGCCAGGCGGAACAGATTGGCCCCAAAAAAATTAGATGAACTTCTGTTCATCAATGCAAACGCAGAGTTATTTTGAACATTTTTATTTATTATGAGCGACAGTATTTTTATTTTTTTATTAATTAAAGCAATTTGATTATATTTTGTTTGAGAAGACTGTTATTTTTTTAAATTAGAAATTATTATTTGACTGATCATATTATTATGTTTATTTTATATTATATAAATTTAATAGTTCGTTATTTTTTTTTATTGTTGATTTTATTTTGTTAAAAGACTGACTTTTTTGTAATTTATATAAAAATTTCGTTACATTAAAGAAGACTGATTAATTTTTTAAGTAAAAATTACGAATTTCTTTATTCTAAAACGTTTGTCATTCTAAAACCTACTCCTCGAGTCCCCGTCTATGACTCTGCAGTCATTTATTCATTTCCAAGTAGAGTAGGTACTGTAAAGTGTAAAGAAATACATTTGAAGAGCATGCGCCACACGGTTAATTCACAATAGACTACGTCACTACAATGCAGTGAGTCGAGTCAGTGTACATTGTACAATCGACCATGGGACTCGAATCTCGATGACATTTGTTGTGTGATGAACGATTGTATGTGGCTCTTGACACTGCACGACTACGATTCACTCGGTCTCGATGAACTATGAAACAATCGAGTCCAAGTGACAATCATCGAGAATCATCGAGATGTTTGAACAATCGAGACAATCGACTAAAACATCTCGTCATCGCACAACACAACTTTGAATCAACTATCAAGTCAGGAAAATTACTCTGAATTTGACAAAGAGGCAACAGCAACCTATCACCAAATCTCGTGATTGGTGTCTCACGAAGGCCAGTAATTCGGTACATAACAAACTCATTTTTTGACCTTGACCGGAAAACCCATAGTCAAGAATACGGAAAAACCATAGTCAAGAATATATTTAGATTTCTTGGGACTTTTTTAAAATATTGTTTTTATTATTGTGGCTTTATAGTGAAGACAGCTAAGTGTCTATTATATTATACTATTATATTTTACTCCTGCAATTATGGATGTTTACTTTATAATCACCTTTAAATAATTAGAAAAAATGTTAAAATTCAAACACACAAGATCTCCGGCTAACTCAGCGGCGCTGTGTCGTGGTTTGAAATATTGTGAGTCGATATAGAATTTGGCTTCCAAAAAAAATAAATAATAATAATAAACATAGCCGACATAAATACCACCTACCACACGACAATTAAAACAAAATAACAAACACAATTTAAGTAGAAGTAAAAAAATTTCATTTATTACCCCAAAATAACAAAAGAATTACTACAATAGTTGACAAAAAAAAATCAGAAATATAATCACCGCCCAAATGATTAAAAATGAACGCCAGAACCACTCGCTCTGATCAACGATCAGCTTCTAGGTCTAACGAGGTACATAATTACTGCAGCAGTCTCTGTACCCCAGAATGTAAGAAATTATAAATTATATTCAGCAAGGGAACATAAAATACTAGACATAATATGACAAAGAGACACAATTGCCCAAGGTCCTTATGAAAAAATATCATTGAGAAACTCCGCAATCGTTTAAAGTTTAAACGATTGCGAAGGTAGTACGCCAATAATAAGAGTAAATTAGCAATAAATAACGGCAATAAATAATAACGAATATAAAATTATTAACAAAATAATAACAAACAATTTCAACACAGGCAAAATATATACATGGGACGCCACTGAACACACTAAAAACAATTATTGTTTTCTTTTTAGAATTCTACAATTTCCGATCGCAGATGTTCGGATATGGCATTTGTCGAGAAAATAAGGCAAAATTTAACCATTGGTAAGGAATCAAAAAAACACAAGTAAGAAATGAATAGATATAATTATAATTTCATGATTCCACGCACAGATTGAACGTTCCTTATTAATTCTTATTTGGCGATCAGAACGCCATTCTACCTACCAACAAGTAAGACAAGCAAGAATAGCAATAACCTAGGTCCTAGACAAACAAGAATAAAATTCAATATCCAAAAAAATTATCGCCATTCAAGCGACCAACAATTGACTATCGTCACAAAATAACTCCAAAACAACAACCAAATCAACAACAGCTGTCCCAAGCAGTGTTCAACAATCGATTTTATTGTTACATTAAAATTAACGGTCTAACATTTTTCTCGTTATCGGTGCACTTTTAAAATCGCGAATCTAGTGACAAACACCTACTTTCTCTTAAACACGATGGGTGCGATGACCGCCTCTTTGTCGGTCAAATCATACGCCAAATGTTGCCAAAAAAATCTTATCTATTGCTTGTTTGTCAAATTCGCACTATTAAAGTACATTTATTTCAAAAAATTCATATAGGCTCGAAACTATTTATAATTTCGGGGTAACAAAAATTCAGTGATTTGGTAGGTAGTACTGACTCTATAATTTAGGATTTATTAAGACTGCACGAAATAAATTTAAAAAAATAATTTACGTTCTACTGTATTCTCTATTTAAACGTTATTACGGTAGAAACGCAGAAATAATTGCCTTGGCAGGAACTGAGAACATTAAATCTTTATCATTGAAGTTTAAGTCCATTTTTTTTTAATTATTAAATCTTTATAATTAGTATATTTTGTTAATTTTAACTCTATCACAATTAATTTTATTTCAGATTAATTTTTCGAATATTTGTTTACTATATTATATGGTGAATTATGTTTAAATTTGTCATATTACTCATATTATTACATATTCTTCGTCTATCAAACCAAAATTATTATTTTTGTTGGTTCTGTTTTACAAAATTAGGCGTCTAATTTATTTTTTATAACGTTTAATAATGCATATTACTATTTATTAGACAGTGCAAGTTTAACACAAATTTAACAATTATTCGAGGTTTTGATCTAATAAAAAAGTCTGTTTGTAATCAACTTTGCTAATAGACAAAAGGTTCTCAAACAATCCAAATGTCATATCCACGTCAACATTTCGGGAATAGGTAATTGTTACGTTTTTCCTTCACGTCAGAAAAATAGGACACATTATATTAACCACAATTTTACTCTGAACTTGGAAACAGATTTTCAGTTAAAGAGGAAAAAATGTATCATTCCGTCAAAAACTATGATTTTAATACATTAATTAACAATATATACTTTTAATTTCAATTAATCGTGTTTCTTTTAAACCCCTATCAACTGTTCATTGGATAGAATGGTTATTGTTGGTTCTTTTAGTCCCCGCGCAATTTTTATCATTGTTTAATTACACAAGTTTCTTTAACGAACTGATACCACAATTTTTACAGTTGTCAGATGAATGTTCATGTTACTTTTTTCACTTTTATATTAACAATAATAACTTGTAAAGAAGTACGGTTAGATCTTAAACACAAAAATCTCAGTTATAATTGTTTAAATACACATGTTTGTTTTACAAATCAGCATCACAGTTTTTACAATTTTCAAATGAATTATCCACATTATTTAATTTTTAAATTAATATTTACAACACTAGCTTCTGTACAAGCACTGTTAAGTAGTTTCGCATTTTTACTTACTAGAACGGTAGTACACGCTGCAATTCTTTGGGATGTATGCAGCTATTATAAATTATGTTTGCTTATAGATTTTTAAATTTTTTAATGTCCTTTCGCACTGTTTTTTATTGCAGATATAAATCATAATTTAAATATCAACTGTTTATTTTTATATGTAAACGAATTCAATAAAAAAGTCTGTTTGTAATCAACTTTGCTAATAGACAACAGGTTCTCAAACAATCCAAATGTCATCTCCATGCCAACAGCTCGGGAAAAGGTAATTTTTACTTTTCTTTCACGTCAAAAAATAGGACACATTATATTAAAAATTCGGCAGCAAGTTTATATAATGAATGGAAAAATAACTACAATTTGCTCTGAACTTGGAAACAGATCTCCAGTTAAAAAGGAAAAAATGTATCATGCCGTCAAAAACTATGATTTTAATACATTGATCAATAATATATAAATTTAATTTTACTTCATCGTGTTTCTTTTAAACCCCTATAAATTGTTTATTGGATAAAATGTTATTGTTTGTTCTTTTAGTTTTCGCGCAATTTTTATCATTGTATAATTTCACAAGTTTCTTTAATGAACTGGCACCACAATTTTTACAGTATTAAGATGGATTGTTCATGTTATTTTTTCACTTTTAAATTATATTAACAATATTGACTTGTAAAGAAGTACAGTTAGATCTTAATCATAAAAGGCTTTGTTATAATTGTTAAAATACCCATGTTTCTTTTACAAATCAGCATGACAGTTTGTACACTTTTTAAAAATGAATTTTTAAATTAATTATATTTACAATACTAACTTCTACAGAAGCACTGTTTGCAGTTTCAATTTTTTACTTGCCAGAACGGTAGCACACGCTGCAATTCTTTGGGTTGTATGCAGTTATTATTTTTTAAATTTCTAATCTCCTTTTGCACTGTTTTTAGTGTATTTGCCATATGGCAACATACACTATTGGCGTCGGTCGGATGGCAGGACCTAGGGGTCGGACCAAAATTTCTCGACGTTTCATAACCTCCTAAACACTTTGGCACCATTTTTAAAAATGTTTATATATATATATATATATATATATATGTGCGGGCAAAAACTTTCGAAGGAGTTAATTCATTTTAACGAAATTTGGCATACATGTTGGAATCCATCACCGCACGAAGCCTATTTAAAATGGGCCCGATCGGGTCATTTTAAGGGTAGTTTTTAGGGGTTGAAAAAAGTTTTTGGGCCCAAAAATACCGAAAAAATTCTCAGAATCGTTTCAAAATTGAAACTTAACCCTTTAGTAGCAATTAAAAAGTGCTCCTGAAATTATAAGCAAATCGCCCCGACAGGACCGGACTTACAAATTTTATGAAAACACTAGTTTGCGTATACGAATTTACTTACTGAAGGTCGTATTTAATTTGGTGCAGATGTTGGATTGATAACAATATTTCAACTAATAAAATTATTATTGTAAGGGGTCTAGTAAGAGGTTCAATTTTTTTTTATTTTGTCCAAAAACAAACTTAATTTCATTTAATAAAGCCACAATACCTGTATTAGCAAATACACTATATTGTCGGCAGGGTTTTGGCACTGCGACCCGGGTTTTTTTTTTATTACAGATATAAAGTATAATTTAAATATCAACGATTTACTTTTATAAGTAAATGAAATAACTATAACCACACACTTATTAAATTACGTCGTATTCACCTATACCTACATGGTTAAACAGTAAACTATAGATTTGAAAAAGTACGGCGTGAAACACTTGCTCTCTCGTACACGCGATAGGTGCAATAACTGCCCCTTCGTCGGCCAAACGCTGCACATGAATGTTATCAACCAATTCGTGTTTCTTACTTGTTCGTCAAAATTAGCACTACTAATTACTAAATACATTTATTTGGAAAAATGCACATAGGCTCGGAAAACTATTTTAATTTTAGGGCTACTGAAGAAACTGACATTCTACATATCTGTTAAACTATGTCATATGTGTGGCGTTTCAAATCGGCCCGCCAGACAACGCCAGCAGTTCGAGACGCAAGCAGCGCCTCATCCCACGCCTCGACTTCTCGCCGCAGAGCAGCGGGGCTGAGGACAGGAGCGCGTCACCCGACGAGCGCCAGTAGGTTGAGCGCGACCGAGGACAACAGTTCGAAACGTCCAACAGTTAAAAATAATTGTTACGCTGTTTAGAAACCGCCATAAATCAATCCAGTGGCGTGCATAAAAAACAATGTAAGTGTTAAGTGTTGTTTATTAGACAAATAAATAAAAGTAATAGAAGTGTTGATTCGCGTTCTGGCTAACGCTAGCAGGCCTTACTATTCCCAAAGTGGTGACCCCGACGTGATCTCTCTCTCGCGAAAAAGGGACAGGACGGAAATTCGTGATCCTTGGCCCTGTGACTCGCCCAGTGCCGCGAAGCGTCGAGACACACGAACGCGGTTGCTCTCGCGCCGTCCCCGCGAGCGTACTCAGCGACGTTTTTTTTCTCTCTCAAACAATAACATTTATTGTCGGTCGTGTTTGTTTTGATACTGTTCACGCATCCATCCTTATTGTTGTATTGTGAATTAATTGTTAACGTTTTTTTTTCTCTCTGAATTTACCGGAACAGAGTTGAAATCAGCTTAATTAGACATCTAAACAAAACAAAACGAAAAGTTAAAACCAACCTACAAATCGCGCACTTTGAGGTTAAGAGTGTCAAAATAGGCTCGGGCACCAAGATTTTTTTTTTCTTTCTTCTCTTCTTACTCTCGACTGTGTGAGTGCTCTAAGCTGCAACCCGGTAGCCGCTCACGTGCAACCAGCACCGCCGCGCGTTCATGCCGACCTCCGAGGACAGCGACAACGAGTCCGAGTCCGCCGCGTCTTCGGCCCGTCGGGAGCTTCAAAGAAGGGAGCGTGAGGAACGCGTCCGGCGCCGAGACCAGCTGCGAATCTAGCAGCAGCCTCAGCCACTCCCTCTCCAGGTCGTACCCAGGGAGCAGTCCCCCGCCACGATGCCCGACGAAACGCCACCGGCCCAAAGCACGACGCAGGCGCGCCCGGTGCACTGCGCCCTGCCCAAGTTCTGGTCAAGCAATCCAGCAGCTTGGTTCCTGTCCGCTGAATCAACATTCGCCGTCTATGGCGTCGAGGACGATCGCGCCCGGTACAACCTCGTCGTCGCTGCCTTCGAGGCCCCCACAGTCACGGAGATGATCGACGTGCTGTCTCATCTTCCACAGACAGGCCTCTACGACAATCTGAAGCGAGCCGTTCTCACGAGGCTCACGGATTCCCTGGACAAGCAGCTGGACCAGCTGTTCAACAGACTGGAGCTCGGAGACAAGCGTCCCTCTCAGCTGCTGAGGAACATGAAGGCCCTCGCGGGCGACAAAGTAACCGACGAGGTACTCAAAGTCAAATGGCTTCACCTTTTACCCCCGCAGGTCACTCGCATCCTCAAAGTGCTCAAAACGGGCTCCATGGACGAACTCAGCATCACGGCAGACGACCTCATGGAGACGAACCCGGCAGTCTTCGCAGTCGACAGCGCGCTCCAGCCCACGGCGACCCCCTCCCCGGCGCCGTCAGTCTGTGGCTTCTCTTCGGCGTCCGCTGTGGACAGCCCTCTGGTGCAGGAGGTCGCAGCGCTCCGTCTGGCGGTCAACCAGCTTCTCGCTGGCAAAAGCAACAACAGCAACAGCAATCAACCAAGGCGGGCCAGATCTAGATCCAGATCCAGGCCCGGAGGAAGAACCCCTCCAGGGAACGACTACCAGTAGGCCAACGACGAAGGTCCCTGCTGGTACCACTACAATTTCGGAGCCGGGGCCAGACAATGCAAGCCTCCGTGCAACTTCCCTAAGCCTCAGGGAAACTAACCCCCCCCCCTCTGCTGCAGACGGCAGAGGTGGGGCCACCGGCCGGTGCAGGAAAGCGTCTGCATATCCGCGAGAGAACCTCCAGAGTCAAGTTCCTGATCGACTCCGGCTCGGAGGTCTCTGTCGTCCCCAAGACGATGCTAAAGACACCCAGACAGCGGAGCAAGCTCACGCTTCAGGCCGCCAACCGCTCTCCCATACCTACGTATGGGACGCACATCATGTCGCTGGACTTGGGCCTGCGCCGCGAATTCAGATGGCCATTCATAGTAGCGGACGTCTCCTCAGCCACCATCGGTGCAGACATGCTGCACGACACCGGCTTCCCAGTAGACGTCAAGGGCAGACGGCTCATAGACGCCGCCACCAATCTGCCCACCGCTTGCTTCCTGCAGACACCCGGTCTGCACGGCGTCTCAGCAGTCCTCAACGTCACCGCACCAGGGCCATACAGCAAGGCCTACGACGACCTGCTGCACTCCTTCCAGGACATCATGGCCAACGAGCGCACTAAGGTAACCGTGCCCGACCTACCGGTGAAGCACTGCATCCTGACTACCGGTCCACCGGTCCACGAGCGGCCTCGGCGGTTGATCGGCGAGCGCCTCTCCGCGGCTAAGGAGGAAATCAGACAGCTGCTGGAGCAGGACATAGTGCGCCCCTCCGCTAGTCAGTGGGCCAGCCCGCTCCACCTGGTCCCTAAACCCAACGGCCGGTGGCGCGTCACAGGCGACTATCGACGCCTAAACGCGGCCACGACGCCCGATCGCTACCCGCTGCCGATAATTGAGGACCTGCTCCAGGAGGCTAAGGGCAAAGTTTTCTCCGTGGTGGATCTGCGGAAAGCCTTTTATCAGATCCCCATAGCAGACGAAGACATCCCGAAGACGGCCATCACGATACCCTTCGGCCTCTTCGAGTTCACCAGGTCCTCGCTGGGTCAGCGCAACGCAGCCCAGTCCCTCCAGCGCACGGTCGATCACCTGTTGCGGGACCTGCCGTTCGTGCGGGCGTACCTCGACGACTTCCTGGTTTTCTCCCCCCACCACGAGACGCACCTGAAACACTTAGCGCAGCTTTTTGAAGTACTGCGCAAGGCTAATCTCCGCATCAACCCAGAAAAGTGCGCCATCGGGCGAAGCCAGGTGATGTTCCTTGGCTATACGGTGTCCGAGGCCGGCTTCACGCCTCCTCCTGCCAAGGTCCAGGCAACGCAGGAGTTTCCGAAACCCGAGTTTCCACCTCAGCTCCAAAGATACCTGGGGATGATCAACTACTACCGCAGGTGCATCCCCAGAGCCTCAACAATCCTGGCCTCGCTCAACGACATGCTCAAACACATCAACGAGAAGGACAAGAAGACCAAGCTAGTCTGGACTCCGGTGGCCGATGAAGCTTTCGTCAACTCCAAGACAGCCCTAGCGTCAGCAGTAACAACGGCCTTCCTGCGCCCGAACGCCCCACTCGCCCTCAGGACCGACGCCTCCAACACAGCCATAGGGGCGTCGCTACAACAAGAGTACCCACAGGGGACATAGACCCCGCTAGGTTTCTACTCACGAAAGTTGTCGCCCACGGAGCAGCGCTACTCCACCTACGACCGAGAGCTTCTGGCGGTTTTCGCCGCCATAAAACACTTCCAACGTTTCCTGGAGGGACGGTCCTTCACCACCTTCACGGATCATCGCCCGCTCGCCTTCGTGGCCCTGCAGCCTTCGGACAAGGCTTCGCCCAGGCAGAGCCGCCAGCTGGACTTCATTCTCCAGCACAACACTCGCCTCGTCCACGTCAAAGGCGAGGAAAACGTTGTGGCCGACGCCTTGTCCAGGGTGGACGCCATCGCCATGCCCTCGCCGCTGGAGCCGGCCTCTCTCGCCGCCGCCCAGACCACGGATGAAGAGCTCGCACATCTCCTGCAGAACCCACACTTCACTCTCCAAGCACTCGAGATTGGGGGCCACGTCGTCTACAGCGATGTCTCGCTCGACCACGTTAGGCCTTACATCCCAGTCGCGCTCCGCAGGACGGCCTTCGAGGGAATTCATAACCTCTCACACCCCAGCGTTCGTGCCACCAGCAAGGCGGCAGCTCACACGTTCTACTGGCCCAGCATGCGCAAAGACGTCACGCTCTGGGCCCAGCAATGCCTTTCTTGCCAGAAGGCGAAGGTTCACCTGCATAACCGAGCAGCGTTAGGCTCGTTCAACACTCCTAACTCTCGGTTCGATCATGTCCACCTCGACCTGGTCAAGCTGCCTCTGTGTCAGGGCTTCCAATACTGCCTGACCCTCATCGACCGCTACACCAGGTGGCCGGTCGCCATCCCGCTTCCAGACCAGCAGGCCACAACCGTGGCTAAGGCCTTCATGGAGGGATGGGTGTCCCACTACGGCACCCCCCTCACCATCACCACCGACCAGGGCGCGCAGTTCGAGTCAGCCCTCTTCACGGCCCTCTCGAGGTACCTAGGCACACAGCGCACCAGAACGGCCCCATATTTTGGTATTGACATTAAAGCTTGTAAATTAGCAGAAACCAATACTTTGCTATTTTCATAGCGTTCTTTCAACACCGACCAGGCTGTACCAAAATTTGCTGATGTAATTGTGATATTCTTCAGTAGGTTGGCTGCTTCACCGGTTAAGTTCGTTTTAAGATAATGTAGCTTTTGTATATCAGACAGTTGCTTATTTTCATAGATGAGTGTTGTAAACAGATCTCTGAATGCGGGCCACTCCAAGTGATCTCCGGCTAAATGCAGAATGTCGATTTTTGGCAGAAAAACTTGAGTCTGTACAGCAGGTTGACTTATTGTGGGAATATCTTTCGAAGTTAATTCGTTCAACATGTCATTCAAAGTACCCAAATTTTCCACATACTTATTTTCAGCAACACCGTAAAGGTCATCGGTAAAATAGTCATGTGATTCCAAATCAGTTTTTGTAGCGATAGATAATATAGCGTCGTGATTTGTTTGAAATTGTGCGAAATATGATTCTAGTAATGTTTTACGCGCGGTTATTGTCCCTTCCGTAATTTTTCCAGATTTCTTCATATTAATAACCGCGTTGCTTATAAGATTTGTGAGATGAATTTGCTTCTTGACGTGATTTTCCATTTTGCTATTCACTTTATTCGATTCGAAGGATCAATGTTTTGTGTAGAAAAAGTACTTCAATTTTGATAATAGACAAAAATAAAAAAAATTTTATTTCAACTGAAAGAATGAAATAATAACTAACAAAAAAAACTTTTAACAAAATAATTCAACAAAATGTATAAGTAAGTTACATAACAAAAGGTAATTCCATAATAAATGAATAATTATGTATAATCAAAAATAAGGCAGCTTCACACTAAACGCAAAGCAAATTGGTTTGTTTTATTAAATACAAGTATATTAATACTGAGTAAAAATTGTAGGTAGAAAAAAGTAGGTACTTCAATTTTGATAATAGACAAAAAATAAAATAACTTTATTTTAACTGAAAGAATGAAATAATAACTAACAAAAAAAAACTTTTAACAAAATAATTCAACAAAATGTATAAGTAAGTTACATAACAAAAGGTAATTCCGTAATAAATGAATAATTATGTATAATCAAAAATAAGGCAGATTCACACTAAACACAAAACAAATTGGTTTGTTTTATTAAATACAAGTATATTAATACTGAGTAAAAATTGTAATATTAGTGATAACATTTTTAAAAAATATTCATATTTTGACAGTATACCATCCGTCGCGAATAGACGTGAATTTTGATCGCTTGTGTGTTCAGTGATTATTAATTATTAAATACATTAATAAAATATTTTGATAACCTTTGTAACGTTGTATAAAAAACATATTTTTTTATTTTTTTATACTTGTACAATTTTTTTTTGTTTTCATGTACTGTACCTTTTTTCTTCTTATCATTTAATTTATGTTAATTTCGACTATTATACAACCTCTTTATTTCATTTGACATTGCAGTTGCATAATCAATTTATTCTTAAAATATTTCTCATAGAAATATTTCACTTAATTTATTTATTTATTAACTAAAAATAACTACCGGAAATCAATTATTAAAAAATGTCTCATTTCTACAAAGAATAAAATTAACAGCACAAAAAATAATATAAACAACAATAATAACAACAAGAATAATCATAACATATGTTTTTGTCGATTTCCATATATCACACATTTATCAAATAGAATTGAGAAGATAATGAGATCAACAAATTGTAAACTAGCATACTATAACTTATCTAAAATAAAACACTTATACAGCTCTCTTAAAGACAAAGTTAAAAACGAAGAAAAATCAGGATTAGTTTACAAAATTCCCTGCTCATGTGGAAAACTATATGTAGGCCAAACAAAACAAAAACTGAATAATAGAATTAACCAACATAAAAATGACTGTAGACTAATAAATTATTTAAATAAAAACAAGACAGCTTTATCTTCCCACCATTTCGAACAAAGACATAACTTCCAATTTGAAGATGTTGCAATATTAGACTATGAAAAAAATTGGTATAAACGAAACATATGCGAGATGATTTATATAAAAACACTAGACACTATCAACTTTAGATCAGATACACAAGGAACTAACTCAATATACAGTAATTTGCTAGAACATATTAAAAATAATAGACTAAATTAATATAATAATAACATAATATAGTATTAGAATCTTTGAAATATATATAACCATAGTAAATTACTAATGTTTATATATTGTTAAATTATTTTTTAAATAAATGACAAGTAGATATTACTAAAACATAACAAAGATTCTAAACTATAAAGTAAGTAACATGATAAATTTTATAGTATATGGTAAATTAAAAACTAATTATATATATTAATTGTATCATATTTTAATTAAAGATTGCTTAAAAAAGTAGGAAAACTGCCTACGAAACGTCGCAAAATTTATAAAACTTAGGATTTTTATTTATTTATGTCCAAGTACCCGCTAACCATAAATATATATTTCACTTAATCTTTGGCAGAGCTAAAATTAACATCTAAAATTTAAATAATATTAATAAACTTATAGTTGAAAATTGGAATAAAATCCTAAATATAATTATTGAGCCAATTTTGACAAAAACTATTTCAAAGTCGAAATTAATATAAATTTAAATAATTCCTTTAATTTCTTTTTGTAATCAGCAGTCGTGTAACAATATATTTTAATAAAAGTTTGCAAAATAATTAACGCTTTATATATGCTTTCGTTAAGTGATATAATTTAATGAATTAAAATTAAAAGTATCGGCGACAATAAAAAAAAATATAAAATTAATTATATAAAAGGGTGTCTACGGTACACCATATATTTATTCATAATTCTAAACTTGAAAATTAATTTTATTAACAATATAATATCCTAGCTAAAAAAAATAAACAGACAAACTCAACAAAATTAAACATCTCTAAAAAGCCTTCTTTTAAAAAGGCTCTTATTAATGCCACCAAGGTCTCCTCTCCTCTGAGAGGGACCTTAAAAAAAGCAACCATGCCATCCGATAACGATAGCGAAATGAGCGATACCGATATTAATATTCCCTCTTGCTCCGGGAACTTAGCAAAAAAATCCCTTATAAATAATGAGCAATTAATAACTCACACCCGACGTAGAAAACAGTGGAACTAGTGAAATGAACAGTGATATATATACTAACAGTGCAGACAACTCTGGCTCAAAAATTAAAATTCCGCCCATTTTCCTGCATGGAATCATCAACTATTGTGAGGTAATTAGTGATATTGAAAAGATGATCAATAGTAACGATTTTACAACACTGTACCGAGGTGAGTCACTTAAAATTAATTTAACCAGCATAGATGAATTCCGCAAGTTAACTGATTCCTACTACGATAAAGAAAACATCAAATATCACACCTTTCAGTCTCCAACAGAATCGAGACTCTCTATTGTTATTCGAAATCTGCCATTATCATTAACAGAAACAGAAATTAACTACGAGCTGTCCAATAAATTTCAAATATCAAAAGTGGTCAGACTATTAAACAAAGACAAAAAACCAATGCCACTAGTGGTTGTAGAATTACCAAACAACGACCTGAGTAAGGAGATATTTAAGCTGGACAAACTATTCCACTCCATAGTAATTGTCGAGCCACGCAAAAAGTCGCGCACCATTCCCCAATGTACGAGATGTCAACGCTACGGTCACACTAAAAACTACTGCAAACTTGATCCTAGGTGTGTCAAATGCGCCGGATTACATCACTATAGCGAATGCACCAAAGATAGAATTACTCCTCCAAAGTGTATAAATTGTGGGGAACAACACGCCGCGAATTATAAGGGCTGTAAACACTACGTAGATATCAAAGCCAAAATAAATAATAATAATAAAAAAATTCAAAGTCCGCCGCAACATAATACTCGCGCGTCTGAATCAAATACAACTCGCGATTCACCAAGTTCGTCTCATAGTACAAATCCGCAACATAATCAAAATACATATGCCAGTGCCCTTAAAAACAACAAACCAGTGCACCCCAAACAAAATTCCCCACCGTCTCTAAACACAAGCAACCCCTTACCATCTGATTACCAAAATACTGAGCTCGATCATAGAAATCATCAAACCCCACATCAACACTATCAAATCCTTCTTCGCGTCCTTACTTAACTCTTTATTCAATGGAAACTAACAATTCGCAGCCAATTCAACTATCCTTAATTGGAACGCAAACGGCATTAGAAATCAACGAGCAATTTTTAGATTTTCTTGCCAGGCATAATGTGGATATTGCATGCGTCAGCGAAACGCATCTAGTTAATGGTGAAAAATTTACAGTACCCGGATATCGAATATACCGTCAAAATCGAATAGCACGAAGACCTAGTGGGGGCGCCGCAATTATCGTTAAACGCAGCATTAAACACCATCAGACTATTGTTCCAGATCTTATTAACCTTGAAGCAATTTCTGTCGACTTCGAAACTTCGAACGGCATATATTCGATCACTGCTGCATACTTGCAGCCGAGTGAACGAATTCTAGAAGCTGATATTAATACAATATTCTTGCAAAACAAACCGACGCTGTTATTTGGAGACTTAAACAGCAAATGCACTACTTGGGGATGTCGGGTAAACAACCCTAACGGCACACGGCTAAATGAAATAACAGCAAACCATTCAATATTGGTATCCGCTCCTACCGAACATACATATATTTCATATCGCAATGATATTCAATCTGATATCCTTGATATTGGTCTTATAAAAAATGTTCGCCTCCCCATCTTTATGAAGCCATTGCAGAATTAGATTCCGACCACCTGCCTGTCCTAATTTCGTTTACAACCCATTACATATCCCCGGCAGCTACTCCTAGATTAATCAATGGAATTGTTGACTGGGACTTGTTTCAGCAACAACTTGACATTAATTTAGAACCAAGAGTAATTATCTTTACAACAGCAATTATTGATCAAAAAATTGACAATTTAATCCAGTCAACAACCGACGCCATCAAGTCAGCTACTATTCGAGAAAACAGACGACGCAGACCTTTACATAATCACGCTCCGACTACTATCTTAAATCTAATTCGTGAAAAAAACCGAATTCGTCGGGCTAAAGCGGAATTTAACCGACTATCACATCGTATTAAATGGGAATTAGATAATCTGCGATTCTCGTCCTATCATAAATACGTCGAAGATCTAAATCCTCAAGACGCATCTATGTGGAAGGCAACAAAGAGAATTCTCAGCCAACCTTCGGTAATCTCACCTCTAAAAACAGGTAACCAAACATTCTGTAACGATACGGAAAAATGTGACATTTTTGCTGAGTACTTGCAAAAAACTTGTACAACTACTGTTTATGACGCAAATTTTACGAACAATATTAAAAGGTACGTTCTGAATCACTTACCCACCGACTCGCTAGATTTTGATTCAACATCACCGTTTGAAATTAAATCTTACATTGATAATTTATCAAACAAAAAAGCTCCAGGTCATGATCTAATACCAAATGTTGTACTAAAGAAATTCACAAAAAAAGCAATTGCTCAACTAACGTTAATAATTAACGCTTGTCTGTCTACTGGATATTTCCCCAACATCTGGAAGCATGCGGAAATTATCTTATTCCGTAAGGCTAACAAGAATAAACATAATCCAGCTAGCTATCGACCAATTAGTTTGCTAACAACTATTTCCAAAATTCTTGAAAAAATAATACAGTTTCGTCTTAATAACTTCTTAAATGATTATAACATCCTTCCAACGCATCAGTTTGGGTTCAGACCCAATCACTCTACAACTCATCAACTACTAAGAGTTTCTAAAATCATCTGCGAAGGATTTGAAAAGAAACTACACACAACTGCTCTTTTTCTCGACATCGCTCAAGCATTCGACAAGGTTTGGATAGACGGTCTTCTATACAAGTTAATAAAACTAAAATGTCCGAAATACTTGACAAATATTATATCGTCTTTTCTAAAACAAAGAACATTCTCAGTTAAAATTAACTCCACCTTTTCCAACATCAAAACAATAGACGCTGGAGTACCACAATGTTCCTTTTTAGGGCCTACGCTATTTAATACATTTGTTTACGACATGCCAGTCTTCAACAATGCTGCAGTAGCCATGTACGCAGACGACACAGTCATATTGACTCAACAACATGACATCGACGAAGCCGCAGCTCAACTCCAGATCACAAGCAACCGCGTTGTAAAATGGACAAATAAATGGAACATAAATCTAAATCCATCAAAGTGCCAAACTAAAATATTTACACTGAGTCGTCCTCCGAATCCGCATAAAATAAAAATAAACAATAATATAATTGATTGGACCTCGTCAGATGAGTCAATTAAATACTTAGGATTACACTTCGATCGTCGACTTACTTGGAGCTACCATATAAATAAAAAACTGAACGAATCCTACGCTAGAGTCTCTCTACTATATCCTCTGATTAACAGAAAATCCCCACTTCAAAAATAATGCTCTATGCTCATCTACCAGTCCATCCTAAGACCAATGCTGACATACGGCTGCGTCGTCTGGGGAACAGCTTCCAAATCAAACAAAAAAAAATTCAAACTTTTCAAAATAAAGTACTGCGCATCGTTACTAACGCTCCTTGGTTTCTCCGAAATCAGCACATCCACGAGGAGTTGGGCATTATGACAATTGAACAATTCATTAAAAACTGCGCTCAGAATTTCTTTAACACGTTTCAATGCATTGGCTGATATGTATGCAGCTGTTATGAATTATTCTTGCTTCTAGATTTTTAAAATTTCTAATGTCCTTTCGCACTGTTTTTTAATTGCAGATATAAATCATAATTTAAATATCAACTGTTTATTTTTATATGTAAATGAATCTAATAAAAAGAGACTATTTGTAATCAACTTTGTTAATAGACACAAGTTTTTAAACAATCCAAATGTCATATCCATGCCAATATTTCGGGAATAGGTAATTTTTAATTTTCTTTCACGTCAGAAATATAGGACTCATTATATTAAAAATTCGGCAGTAAGTTTATATAATTAATGGAAAAATAACTACAGTTTTACTCTGAACTTGGAAACAGATTTCCAGTTAAAGAGGAAAAAATGTATCATGCTGTCAAAAACTATGATTTTATTACATTGATCAACAATACATACATTTAATTTCACTTAATCGTGTTTCTTTTAGACCTCTATCAATTGTTATTTGGATAGAATGTTATTGTTTGTTCTTTTAGTCCTCGCGCAATTTTTATCATAATATAATTACACAAGTTTCGTTAAAGAACCGACGCCACAATTTTTACAGTGTAGAGATGAATTTTTAACGTTATTTTTTCACTTTTAAATTATATTAACAATATTGACTTGTAAAGAAGCACGGTTAGATCTTAATCATAAAAGTCTCTGTTATAATTGTTTAAATACACATGTTTCTTTTACAAATCAGCATTACAGTTTTGACAGTTTTCAAATAAATTGCCAACATTTTTTTAATTTTTGAATTATATATATAATACTAACTTCTACAGAAGCTTTGTCAAGCAGTTTCGAATTTTCACTTGCTGGAACGGTAGCACACGCTACAATTCTTTGGGTTGTATGCAGCTATTATAAATCATTCTTGCTTATAGATTTTTTAAATTTTTAATGTCCTTTCGCACTGTTTTTTATTGCAGATATAAATCATAATTTAAATATCAACGGTTTACTTTTCGTGAGTAAATGAAATATCTGTACTTAGTTACATACTTATTAAACTACGACGTATTCACCTATACAAGGCAGAATAAAATGCGTATCATGATTAAATTACAGGTCTGAAGAAGCACTTAACACTACAATATTTAGAATTATATATTGAAGGTTCAGAGGATAGTTATTGGAGCGGACAATAAAGTTAATACTTTTTGTTCAACGCAATAATATTAACTCTACCAACCTTAATATCTAATAATAAGGAGCTGATCTGATTCATAATTTAGAATTATACTTAATATTGTACAATATAAATCGTTTGTTTGGAAATATTATCTTCAACAATTTATACAATAGATTCCTACGTTCATTGAGCTTTCCGATTTTAGACATTATAGTCTCTTTATCATTGTTCAATTACATAAGTTTCTTTAACGAACTGACACCACAATTTTTACAGTATTGAGATGAATTGTTCATGTTATTTTTTTCACTTTTATATTAACAATAATAACTTGTAAAGAAGTAGTTAGATCTTAAACACAAAAATATCAGTTATAATTGTTTAAATACACGTTTCTTTTACAAATCAGCATCACAGTTTTTACAGTTTTCAAATGAATTATTCATATTTTTTAATTTTTAAATTATATTTATAATACTAACTTCTACAGATGCACGGTTAAACAGTTTCAAATTTTTACTTGCTAGAACGGTAGCACATGCTGCAATTCTTTGGGTTGTACGCAGCTACTATAAATTATTCTTGCTTATTGATTTTTTAAATTTCTAATGTCCTTTCGCACTGTTTTTTTAATTACAGATATAAATTTTAATTTAAATATCAACTGTTTACTTTTATATGTAAATGAAATAACTATACATACCTACTTATTAAACTACATAGTATTCAAAAACGCGTATCATGGTTAAACTATAGATCTGAAAAAGCAGGCCGTTATACACTTGCTCTCTCGTACACGCGTTAGGTGCAATTCGTGTTTCTTACTTGTTCGTCAAAATTGTCATTACTAAATACATTAATTTGAAAAAATTTGCATAGGCTCAAAAAATTATTTTAATTTAGGGCTGTTAAACTGTTACACTATATATTTATTAAACTACGTCATATTTACTTATAAATAGGCAGATTAAAATGCATACCGTGGTTAAACTGCAGATCTAAATAACAGGCCCTTAGATACTACAATATTTTGCAATATATTTAATATTGTACAATATTATCGTTTGTTTGTAGAATATATTGAACGTTTTTAGTTTGTTTAAATTATACCGTGTATCTCACATTGTAAGCCATCGTTTATATATATTTTTTTCCTTAAAATTCGTACCATGGCCTATTTTCAAGGGATGGCTTATATTTTTTTGATTTGTACTTGACTTGAATTTGTCGATCTATCGCCTTGAAAGTACAGACAATTATGATTAAAATTTACCTCAAAAGCAAGAACAAGATAGATAGTTATGTAGATAGAATATGTGAGTATAGGTAGTTGTCGAGTATTATTTTGTAAACATTGTAGATCGGAAAAGAATAAAGAACCTTATTGAACTGTAAAGGTACCTCCTTGAAATTGAAAAAAAAAACATGGCTTATTTTCGAGGTATGGCTTATATTTTAAGAAACTTCAAAAACCGTGCATGGCTTATTTTCTAGGGATGGGTTAAAACGTGAGATACACGGTAATAGAAAATTAAGTCAATCAAAAGCGATTTGAAAGATAATATTGCGCAGTATTTTAATAATTGTTACGTTTCGACAATATCGCCGATTTCTAAATGGAAGCACGAATTTTTAAACAACATTAGTTATGCATAGTGAGGATTTAAAGACAATGGACGCTGAGTATTTAATTTGTCACATTTATGGTTTTCCACCCACATTTGTGTTTATGAGTTTTAAAGTTTTAAAAGCAAGTTGATCGGATAAAAAACTTCGCAATCGTCAAATTGTTACTGTTTCTCACCGGTGTGTCAACATTCGAATTACATCAATAAAATATGCTAATTAAAATGGCCATACTGATATAGTTTTCTACCAGTACGTGTAAGTTTTTGGGTTTTTTAAAGTGTCTAGCATAGTGAAACGTCACATTTGATTTCACACTCTAGTGTTCTTTGACATAATGCGTTTAATTTTATTATAATGTATACTTTAATGTACAGGGTGTCCAAAATTGCTTGATTTTGACAGTTTTCCCTATTTCCAGACCATATAGAGAAAAACTGCCCTACGAGTCTAGAGCTCGATTTTTGTGAAATGCCGATTGGCGAAAACCACGTATCGGCACGAAAATTGGTATTTGACCGATTTCGAAAAAATGTCATAAGTTTTTTATTTGTGGATATTTTTTCGAACGGTAAAAACTTTCTATAGACACTTTCCGACGTATAATAAAACACATTTGTCCAAAAAAAAATATCGCTTACCAATTGTTTGATGTCAATGTAAATTTTGTTATTTCAGATAGAAACCATAGTTGACTTTGAATTAGGAAAAATATAGGCTTTCAGAAAATATAAAGTCATGTCTTGTCATCCTTGCTACCAATTTAACACATTTCTCATTAAAAATGGCATTTTGGCAACATTTTAACACCGTTGATCAAGGAAAAAAAAGAGTTTTGCCGTAGATGAATAATTGAAAATTTAGTCGTTTATCCCATTATTCCAAGTCAAACTGATCTGAATTATTATAAAGATGAACTTTTTATGTCATTAAATTTTTAACTTCCCGCTAAGAAAATTTTCAAAAACAGAAAGTTATTAGTTTCACTCGATTTTCGAAATTCGAGTTTTCATCCGATCTCGACGAATTGAAGTCCTAGGAAGCTATTCTGACCACCTCCACGATGATGTGTTTTAACCAACCATTATGAAAAATGGTCGCTCTAATCAGCTGTTATAAACAAAATTTGGCCCATAGTATTTTTATCCCAGAAAAATTGATTAGAGTTTTAAAAGAAGAAGTTTAAACACAAGACAAAAATTTAATATAATAAAATTATTTTCAAACACTTAAATAAAAGATTAAACTATTAACAATAACAAAACATAAACGGAGAAAAGAAAAAAAGACAAGCAAATAATTAACTAGAATAAATAGAATATTTAAAATTAGTGAATTTATATTAGAATCAAAAATTATGTGAAACTATTTATATGAGAAAAAATAATAATAATCATTGTTTTTCAAATGTGTTCCTAGTTACTACATTTTTATAATCTAATGAGCCATGAATCCAAGGCTCTAGCGATTCTCGTTTCAAAAATATGAAATATCATTTTTGTAACAATGTGTTTATGAGAGATTTTTCTCGAATTTCAAAATCGATCCTGTTATTATTCCCATATTTTTGTTTGTATAATAATTAATTATAATTAAAAAGTTTTTACGGACAAGTGGACAAAAATTAAACAGACTATTGTGAAATTGCGACGTTTCGTATATTTTTTTATGCTTCTTCAAGCAACTGAAAAAGTTATAATTACAAATCAGTATAACAAAATATTATTTCAATTTTTTTTCTAACAACATGGAGAATTAATTATAATAGTAGCGTATTTTGACTTAATACATAATTATTATTATTATATCAAAAAAATGAAATGACTTGCTATACTGTTCAATATATATTTTTTTTTATTGATATAAATTTACAACGAACGTTTCAACCAAACTTTGTAGTCCTTTCCAAGTATTCAAATGTGTACACATTTGAATTTGATTGAAACGTTCGTTATAAATTTATATCAATAAAAAAAATATATACTTATATTGAACAGTATTGCAAGTAATATCATTTTGTTAATTTATTACTGTTGGTAGAGTCAATATTATTAATTATTATTTTATATTTTTTTGTACTGACACCTCTAGTAATAATAACTCACTATTAAAGTAGTCAAAATTTCCAATTAAAAAAAAAGTGCCGAACGTGGTAAGCATTTTGTAGAAACGCTTTTAATGTTCTTTAAAAAATCGCTGTATAACTTTGCTGTAGTTTATTATAAATTTATTAACAAGAAAAGGTTGAAACAATTTCAATTCTATAGAAAAAGTCACAGTCTAATTACAAGCGTCTTCTGTCATATACAGTTAAAAAAATACAAAATAATTTTGAACGTAAACTGAGCGTTTCTTTTGCCGATAAAAATCGGTATTAGAATTTAAAAAAAATAAATAATAAATAAAGTCTGATGCTGGGTTTCACAAAACATTGTCAAAAAATATGATTTGACAATGACCTTCGATTGTGATAATATAATCACGGTTTTCATACATGAAAGAGGAATCTAATGTCTGTGGCATTGTGAGGTTTAGTAATGGCGCGATTTTTTATACAAATGCTAATGCCACCACCGTATAGCACTTTAAAAGATATTTTTTTCGTATTCGCTGGTGTTCGAACAAAAATTTATCCCCGGAGTACAGTCCCAAAGAAAATAGCCGGCGCATGAGAATGCAATTTAGCAGAGTTTAAGTAGGTGGGCCCACACATGCGTCGAGGGCTAACGAAAATTCTAGTGCTGATCGCGGTTAGCTAAAAATTACTCCTAAAATAAATCAAATAGAACAAAATCAAGACAAACGAATGAATCACCTTATATAAGCGAAAATTTATTTATAAGATCTCGAATTTCACACAGGTAATAACTTAATTATTTTTTTTTTTATATACTAATTTAAAAGTAATATGAAAAAATATCAATTTTTGTATTACGACGTAAAATATTATAGAGAGATTAATACAATAAGATATACAAGATTATTAATAAATTCTTCTTCAAAGTTCAATTCCAGATATATATTGTTATAATAGAAAAAAAAAACCCGGGTCGCAGTGCCCAAACCTTGCCGACAATATAGTGTATTTGCTAATACAGGCAGTCTGGTTTTGTAACATGAACCTAAGTTTGTTTTTGGATAAAATAAAAAAATAACCCCAAATACAACCCTTAAAATATTTTTTTTTTAGTTAAAATATTGTTATCAATTCAACATCTGAACCAAATAAAATACACTCTTCGGTAAATAAATCATTATACGCACACTAGCGTTTTCATAAAATTTGTAAGTCGGGTCCTGTCGGGCCGATTATATTAAAATTTTAACAGCGTATTTTAATCTTTACCAAAAGGTTAAATTTCAATTTTGAAACGATTCTGAGAATTTTTTCCATCAATCTTTTGAGATGTTTAACCCGCGTATGGTGGGATGCCGACCCAAATACATTATTATTAATTTACAAAAGCCTCATAAGGTCGATATTCGACTATGGCTGTATCTTTTATGGTTCAGCGAGAAATTCGGTACTAGTTAAATTACACAGATTTCATTATCGCGCAATTAGAATCTGTATTGGCGTAATGACAAGTACACCTACATATGCGTTATTAATTAAAGCTAGTGAAATACCGCTGTATATTAGAAGGCAATCGATTAGTGATAAATTCGTAATGAAAAGGCTATCCAATTTCTATGACAACACAACAGCCAAATTAAATATTTTGAAAACCAAGATCAAGCCGGCGGCTTATTGGGATCATAAAGAAATACCATTGTTTATGATAAGTTACGACAATTCCGTCCCCTATCATGAAATCATGTGTCATATTAAAAAATATAGTCAGTTTGTATATGAGTACAGTGCACATTTCTCTCCGCTGGCGTTCACAAATGTTAGTTTCCCATTCGTGGACCATCCGTTGTCGATGGCCACAAAAACGCGCTTATTCTTAAACGAAATTGAAAATATGTGGCCCAATACGCATCATTTGTATACTTATGGATCAAAGATGAATGCTGGCACGGGGGTTTTTTTTATGACGATAGAAACAAATATTGTGGTCTTATTAAATTACATAAAACAGTATCATTTTTTTTCTGCCGAATTGATTGCTATAAAGGAATGTTTACTGTACTGCAAAAATTTAGACAACAATCACATTATTTTTACTGGTTTAAAGAGCAGTGTTGAATTCATAAAGAATGAGAAATGCCGCAATTCTATCGTCGTCAATGAAATAATAGATAAGATAAGATAAGATAATTTATTGTACATAAAAACAATTGTTTGTAGATGGTCAGACTTAAAAACAAAGCATATTAAAAATAACCATTTAGATTTTAGAGTGTACAGTGGTTTATTGCACAAATATTCTTTTAATTTATTTTTGAACTTATTAAAAACTGTGATCTGTTTAATGGACTCAGGGAGTGTATTATATATGAGCAGAAGTATAATATGGATTTTTTTAAACCTCGCATGATTATGACGAGTCAAGTAAATGTTGTCTCTATTACGTGTGTTACGGCAGTGTATATCATGCGTAAACTCATATTTATTAAGATTTTGCTTAAGAAAAATAATGTTACTGTAAACGAAAATTGTATGTACAGGAAGAATTTTGTATTTAAGGGGTTATATACAAAGTTGGGGCTTGAAAAATCGAATTTTTTTTTGCATATTCTGAAAGTACATACTTTCAAAAATATCTGTGCAAAATTTCATCCAGATCGGATCACTGGTTTTCAAGTTTTGTAAATTTGACTGAACAAATGTTTCGCACGAATGAAGTTGACACAAAACTTTAAAAGCAATTATCTCGGAATGCGTTTTTTTCAAAAGTACTGTTGCGGTGAACGTGATATCTCAAAAACTTTTCAACCGATTTTCAAACTTTTTTTTTTAAATATTCGTATTTAAGATCTCGTGTACCTGAACGAATCATTTTTCATCCGAAATTTTTTATTTTTTTGCAATGAATTTTTTTTTGAAATTTTGACCACTAAAAAAATCGATTTTTCCTGTCAACGTGGTTTTTTCATTGAAAAAAACTTTTTTTGGGAAACCGAATCGTTCAAGTACACCACAATACATTTTTCTTAAATAATTTTTTTACTCTTTTGATTTCGGTTGAGCGGTTCCCCTTGGAGAATGTTCACCGCAAGCCTCTGCAAAAAAAAGCGCTGCGAGGCATGGGCCATAACTCCGACAATTTTCAAAATTTTTTCGAAACTCAAATTGTTTTTATTTCTTCGATAGTAGTACTAGAACACTGTGTTTTGCTTTTTCCGATAAAATTTGCATAAAACCCTTTTAAAAAATCACGAACTTAGCTCACTTTTTCGCCCCAACTTTGTATATAACCCCTTAAGAAAGTACGGTCTGACTGATTCACGGCACGGTAAATTAAAAATTGCACGTAGAATACGTTTTTGTAAAATGAAAATTCTAGAGATTTCAGTAGATTGACCCCAAATAATGATGTTATAGCTCAATATTGAATATACATACGCGTAATATACATTTAAAAGAACAAAGCTATTATCATGATGGAAGTCCAGGATGATTATACGTATTTTGTGGCTAAAAGGACATTCAAACATTCTGGAAATGTTGAAGCAGATTCACTTGCTAGATTAGCAATATAATATGGCGACATTATGATTAAAACACCTTGTAATGACATAATTACCGTCGCAAAAGATACAGCGTTTAATGAATGGAAGAAGTTTTGGAAAGAAAGGTCGTCATACTTTTGCGATACAGTCAGTTCCATTAAAAAAGCCCTGGTTCCACCATTATAATAGAAATAGAAAGAACGCGGTGCAAATGATTAGAATGAGACTACGCCATGCTAGTTACCCTGCACATCTGTAGCGTATTGGTGTACGTGAAACACCACTTTGTAAATGTGACAATATCTCGGTTGGTGATCTCAATCTGTGACGTTCAGGCGGAGATATAAAACCAAAAAAAAAGTATCTTTGTCTTTGACAGTAAACGTTGCAGAGTACCCGCCACGTCGTAAATCTTATGAATTCAATAAATTGAAGTTGAGTTGCTGTAAATTACCCCGATAGAAATCACTGGAATAAAGTAATACAAATTACCATACTAATAGATATATTTTATTTTCGACAACAGATTAGAACTAATTACAATAGGAATTTAAATGAAGTGTACAAATAATTATTGGTTCGCCAAACCGAGATCACCAGGAAGGAGAGAAGAAATCAGGTAGGTATGAATAAGAAAAATTAAGGTGAGTAAAATAGACTAGGAATTAAAATAAAACGATAATCAACTGCCGTAGAAAACTTAACGTGAACTGTTTTCTACGACATTAAAATTTTTACTACCTATACTTTTAATTTTTGAAAAGAATCTTTGCAAAAATTAGATATTACGCAAGTTCGTTTTTATTTTTATGGGTTGCATAATACATTTTTATTAGCGCGCTGATCATTGATTTTAGTACTTTTAGTGATAAAAGATTCTATAATTGATTTTATTATTTCAATTTCAATTAAAAAATAAAAATGTTACATCTTCCCTCTCTAAAGAAAAAACGAACTTACGTTTCAACTAAACAAAATATGGTTTTAATTGACTAATATGCGCTCGATTTTGCTTACTAGGATCATTTACATCTTCTAGGATACATGATACTGGAGTTGTAAATCGGAGAATTTTTCGTGGAGTGCTCCAGCGTGGAAGAAACTTCTGAGCTTCGTTCCCCCCGGTTGGTACTATTCGATGAAGTCTCTGAACTACTGTCTGACCGACCTGAAACCGATGTCTAGCTGGCTGGCGCAGATCATACAGCTGTTTGACGCGTTGATGAGCCCGACGTAGGTTGAGGTCAACTCGTTCTGGCGGTGCTGGCGTACTCTCAATGAGCGCTTCCAGATTCCACTGCCTGTCAAGCGGTTTCGTCAAGTCTCGTCCCAGGAATATCGATGCCGGAGAGTACTGTGTAGCCTCGGACACATTCGAGTTATGTGAGTATGCAAAAAATGATAAAAATTTGTCCCAATCTTTTACAGATTTCGCGCAGCTTTTGACCATTATCGATATCGATGCTTTCAAGTCCCTCATAGTTCGTTCCACCATATTTGATGAAGCTTGGTAGGGGGTGATGAAAATTTGGTGAATTCCCCAACTCAAAGCCATTTGAGTGAACAGGCCGCTGTGAAACACACTGGCATTGTCGCTTACGATGTTACGTGGTGGACCAAAACTACATCAGAGTTTTACCAGTTTTCGGACGATCACCGACGCTGTAGCCCTGGTACAAGGAATGACCTCAACCCATTTAGAATAACCGTCCAACACGACTAAGACATATCGCATTCCGTTATTTGAGCGGGGCAAAGGCCCGAACATATCAATATATACTCGGTCGTATATTCCGGTAGGAACGGACGATGCCATCGGTGCTCCCGTTGGTAAATTGGAGGCCTTAAATCGCTGACAATCATCACACATTCTAACGTGACTTTGTACGGTTTTAAATAAGTCTTTCGACCAAAATCGCTTAGCTATGGATCGATAAGTTTTCGTGATTCCAGGGTGTTGAGCATCAAGTCCATGAAAATAGTGTAAAATCATTGGTTGAAGATTTTTTGGAACAACGACCCGTTTAAGTTTATTTTTACCGACAAGTCGCATCAACAAGCCATCTTGCATAACGAAACCTCTTACATCTTCCTGATCTTGAAGATCCTGGATGATGAGTCTCGTGTCCGCTTCGGTTTGTTGATGTTGTTTGATGGAAATAAAACTTTGCGGGATTTCATGAAGTGCTGTTAGGGTATGCACTTCCGCTGTTTTTTCAACATCCACATCTTCGGGTCGATAAAGACGAGATAAAGCGTCAGCGACGGAGTTTAGAGGGCCGCGAATGTGTTCCACCTCGAAGTCATATTTTGACAGCTTAAGGACCCATCTTCCGACCTTACCGAGTTGTTTAGGATGATTTAGCATAAAAGACAAGGCTTCATTATCGACCTGTAGCAAGAATTTTTTTCCAAGTAAATATTCCGAAAATTTTTCAATTGCAAAAATTATTCCAAGTGCTTCGCGTTCATAAATGATTAGCTTTCGCTCCGTATCTGATAATTTTTTTGAAGCAAAATAAATAGGGTGAACGCCGTCTTCAAATTCTTGGAGAAGCACCGCGCCGAGAGCAACGTCTGATGAGTTGCATCGAACAATAAACCGTCTTCCAAAATTCGGGAACCTTAGAACTGGCGCTGTAGATAAGGCGTCTTTAAGCCTCTGAAACGATTGCATCTGTGCTTCAGCCATTCTAAACTTGACGTTCTTCTTCTTCAGTGCGTTCAGTGGCGCCGCTAGTTCACTGAACTTTTCAATAAACTTAGCGAAGTAAGCTACCATGCCCAAAAAGGATTGCAATTCCTTCAGTTTAGCTGGAGGCGGGATTTGCTGAATCGCTCGAACCTTGTCTTCGTCTATTTGGCAGCCTCGCGCAGATACAACGTATCCCAAACATTTGATTTGTGACATGCCGATTCGTGCTTTATCCGGATTCACGGTAAAGCCTATTTTACGTAGCCGCTTCAAAACTTCTTCCAGATGTTGTAAATGTTCTTCAATATTCTTTGAATATATGAATAAATCGTCAAAATAGTTCACAGCAAATTGATAATGTAAATCTCCGAAGATATGATTCATTAGACGATTCAGCGCTGCTGGTGACACGGCCAACCCGAATGGTAAATAGCGATATTGATAGCTACCCCCCCCCCCGTTACGAAAGCTGTTATTGGCTTTGACTCAGCTGCTAACGGCAATTGGTGATAGGCCATGTTCATGTCCAATTTTGTGAAGATTGTGGCTCCTGATAAGCATTGGAAGATCGATTCGGGACGTGGCACCGGATATGCATCGAAATGTATCTTCTGATTTATTTTGCGATAATCGACGACCAATCTAAAGTCTCCTGATTTCTTGGGTATCAGAAAACACGGACTTGCATATGGTGATTCGCTAGGCTCGATGATCCCTAACTTCAACAGTTTCATAATATGTTTCCTCATTTGTTCTGCCTTAGGAGGAGTAAGGGGAAACGGAGGTTGATGACTTGGCAGGTTGTCCTTAAGGTGAATTGTGTATTCGTAATTTTTTACTCTTCCCAAATTGGTTGAAATAGTATCATCGAATTTCTTCAGAAGCTGCTTCAGATCCTGATCTTGATGATGAGACAATTTCGCCGGAACTTCTGTCATCGTGTTTAAGTTTTCCGTTATGACGGTGTCAGTCGAGACGAATGGTATTTGAGATTCTGGATTAAATTGAAAGGTGAGAATATTTTCAGAAAAATTTAGGATCGCGTTCATGCTACGCAAGGTTTTGGAACCAAGGATAAACTCAAAGGATAACTTAGGTATGACTATAAAGGTTAGATTCCATAAATAGTTATTTATCTTAATTCGTGTGATGATCTTCAGACTCGTTTTGACAACACGCCCGTCTGGCATGCACACCACCGACGGATCAGTACATTGGCGACCTAATGAAGATTTGATAATAGTTTCAGCTACTTGAGCATTACAGCATGAAGCATTTGCTCCAGAATCCAATAGAGCGTGAAAATTTAGATGTTTTACTTTGATATTAATGATAGGTACTCGATTAGCTTGAATATCCTTATAATTAATTGAATTGGTTTGGCGAATAATTAGTTTTTTGGCTGATTTCGTTGGTTGGCTGCGAGTCGTTTTCTACAGCTGTCGATGGAATGGCCAGCCACCTTGCAATAACGACAGTACACTGTATAGCCCGATGTATTTTCTTCGTCTTTATCATTTACGTTAAGAGACGTCAAACTACGGCATTCATTTTCTCGCAGCTGAAATTGCTCTAGACTCGCTAAAATATGCTGTAACTCGGCGAACGTTGATGGCGTCGCATAGTGTTTAGTCAACTCTAATGTTCGGAGGTTCATCTTCGCCCAAATTGACAACACTAACTGAGATTCTGTAGTCGTTAATGATAACGCCTCCGCTTTTTGTCTGACATCCTTGTAATAGCCGTCGAATGCTTCATCACTTCTTTGGAAACGGAATACAAAACGAGATGTTAATAATTCTATGACTATTGGTGAAAAATACTTTAGATGAATGACTTTTTTCATGATTTTCCAAGTATCCGCCTCTTGTACTTTAGATAACCAAAATTCTCGAAATCCACCCGATGTTTTTGGTATCAAGGCCAACATGAGTCGACGTTCTGGTAGTATAGAAGACTTCACAACAATGTCAACTTCTTGTATAAATTGAATTATTTGGTGTGGATCCGTACCATCCGTTGTCGGTACTGTTAATAATAATTGTTCTGCTTGCACCTTAACTTCAATAATTGAATCTCTGGCGTCTCGCTGCTGTATAATTTGACACAGCTTATTCAACTGTTGTTGTAGGGCTTCCACATTGTCACAAGTAGTTTTGGCTACCTGCAGATGAGCCAGTTCAATTTGACGAGCTCGGTCTGTTGCTGATTGCGGCGGCGATAAGACTTCTGGTTGACTTTGCCTTCCACCCCTTGGATCACCACTTCTTCCTGGAGTAATAACTTCTGGAGAACGGAACTCGTTTTCTTCTTCAGATGTCATAGCTTGTGTTTTCTGTCGTCGTGTTACTGGCATATAGATTTGGAACTGTGTCGTCTTGAATAATAATGTTTTTTTGAACTTTATTTTCAGGTAATTAAGGCATGGATGTCTTAGGATACAAGGAAAGAAACAAGATAAACCGAAAAACCAAGTTAAATCAAGATAGTCTATCAATAATGAAGTAACTCAACCATAAACTACGCTCTGCTACCATTTGTGACGTTCAGGCGGAGATATAAAACCAAAAAAAAAGTATCTTTGTCTTTGACAGTAAACGTTGCAGAGTACCCGCCACGTCGTAAATCTTATGAATTCAATAAATTGAAGTTGAGTTGCTGTAAATTACCCCGATAGAAATCACTGGAATAAAGTAATACAAATTACCATACTAATAGATATATTTTATTTTCGACAACAGATTAGAACTAATTACAATAGGAATTTAAATGAAGTGTACAAATAATTATTGGTTCGCCAAACCGAGATCACCAGGAAGGAGAGAAGAAATCAGGTAGGTATGAATAAGAAAAATTAAGGTGAGTAAAATAGACTAGGAATTAAAATAAAACGATAATCAACTGCCGTAGAAAACTTAACGTGAACTGTTTTCTACGACATTAAAATTTTTACTACCTATACTTTTAATTTTTGAAAAGACTCTTTGCAAAAATTAGATATTACGCAAGTTCGTTTTTATTTTTATGGGTTGCATAATACATTTTTATTAGCGCGCTGATCATTGATTTTAGTACTTTTAGTGATAAAAGATTCTATAATTGATTTTATTATTTCAATTTCAATTAAAAAATAAAAATGTTACAAATCACATATTTTTTTGCCTGTAAAAATAATAATTGCGACCGACTACATCAGCTTCTAATCGAAAAAGGCCTAGTGCCTCCAATGAGCATTTATTATGTTTTGGAATCTGGAAGCTTCGAAATATATGATCTCCTAAATGAATTTTGTGCCATTAATAATATCTCTGGGCAAGCTTATAATTGGATAATTATTGTTTGTTTGTTTTTTTTTTTTCGGAATTAGTGCTGGCACACGAGGCTATGCTTTTGAAACCATTGCTATTGGTAATAAAAAAGGAAGTATTACATTTCATTATTTTTTATTATTAACATAATAATTACGAACATAAATATATTTCGAATGTTTCTACATGAAAATATATCAATTTTATTTTAACAGAAACTAGTTTTGAACACAACAATCATAAAATGTATGCAATTAAAAATCTTACAACTGAAAATTTGAAGATTTTTTTTCAAAATATTGCGTAATCAATGAAATAAAATTAAAACTTTTGATGGGAAAGTTCAATTTATATCAAAAGTATTTTTTAATGTAAAAATAGGCCATCTACATGGTGTCTGGTCACTTCTCAAAAGGTCAGATCCCACAGCTTTGATAAGCAGGTAAGTTCCAACCACATCTGTAGTTTGAAACTTTCGATCAATTTAACCCCCTTATTGTGTATTAGTTTTGTTAAAAAGAAATTTGTAGCATTATGTTTTCAGGCTACTCCCAAAGGATATCCTCTTGTAAGTGAACTGGGCATACCTTAAAAATTATAAATAAAATTTTTAATCTGACCACCGCTTTAATGATATGAACTTCAAAAATAAACAAACAAATTTAATTTGAACAAAATAGGGTCTATTCATAACCCGGTTAAAATTTTGAATTTGATTTTCCAAGAGAGTATCCATTAATAATAATAATGATGGCCCATACACTTTGTTTCTTTTAAACATTGAAAGTTCATAGAAACCATAAACAATAATAATAATGTGACTGGAACTGCAGTCCCACTTAAAATTTGGAACTCTAAACGTGATCGGAACTGATCCAATTATTAGAACTGACCTGACTGGAAATTTTCCTGTTTCCATCTACAGTCTACACACACCATAAAAGGAACAATAAGTTGTTTTTTTTTTTTAACTTACTTGTGAACAATTTTTGACCTAATCTTAAATTAAAATATAACTTCTAAAGACCTGCATCTTAAATAATTTTTTTCTAGCAACAAAACATTTGAAAAAAGAAACTAATATCTCAACATTTTTAACGATTTTAAATAAAAAATAGATTTGGACATTTTAACATAAAAAATTCATATTCTTTTAATTGACAAAAACAATTTTTTTCTAGCAATAAAACATTTGAAAAAAGAAACTAATATCTCAACATTTTTAACCATTTTAAATAAAAAATAGATTCGGACATTTTAACATAAAAATTCATATTCTTTTAATTGACAAAAACAATTATTTTCGAGCAATAAAACATTTGAAAAAAGAAACTAATACCTCAACATTTTTAACGATTTAAAAAAAAATAGATTTGGACATTTTAACATAAAAAATTCATATTCTTTCAATTGACAAAAACAATTTTTTTCTAGCAATAAAACATTTGAAAAAAGAAACTAATATCTCAACATTTTTAACGATTTTAAATAAAAAATAGATTTGGACATTTTAACATAAAAAATTCATATTCTTTTAATTGAGAAAAACAATTTTTTTCTAGCAATAAAACATTTGAAAAAAGAAACTAATATCTCAACATTTTTAACCATTTTAAATAAAAAATAGATTTGGACATTTTAACATAAAAATTCATATTCTTTTAATTGACAAAAACATTTTTTTTAAATACTTATAGTAGAAAACACATGTTAAATCTGATTATTTTACGAAAAGTATTTTTGTATATTTTTAGAAAATCAGTGCGAGTCAAATGCAGTAAGAACAAAAAAATAATTCTATGTAGTCAAATGTTAGAATTTTCGTATAATTTTACATTTAGATATAAATCTCATAGTGGAGTTTGTCAAAACACTGTAAGAGATATTTGCTTTTTATTTCAGACGTTCTTAAAAACAGTAAGTGCTTCGACACATTAGGAAGCCCAACTAAACGCGAAACATGCGAAGGTTGATCAATAAGTACCCGTGTTTGACGACAGATGGCGCTGACGAGTAAAATTGACTTTACTATCGTATACTGCGATCTCGTGCTGAGTTGTAAATAAATTCATAGGTTAGGTTATTTTTCGACAAAATGAAAAAAGAGCCAACTCGATTCGCAATTCTATTTTAAAAAACATGCAAATAAATAAAACTGAAATCGGATGCTGTCTATGGGGACCCTTCACCATTTATGACCACGGTGAGATACTCATTTAAAAAACGAATTACGAATCGATATTGCATCTTTTCTATTTTGTCGAAAAATACAAAACACGAATGATACAACTGGCTGTCAAGAATAACCTAACCTATGAATTTATCTACAACTCAGCACGAGGTCGTTTCAAAGTCTGCAGTACACGATGGTAAAGTCAATTTCACTCGTCAACGCCATCTGCCGTCAAATACGTAATAATCGCGGCAATTTATTATATATTTATTATTTATAAGGCTGCGCAGATAGTTTTGCGCATGATTGGCACAATGGACCATTGTCCGGGTTGCCTTCCACCTCGAATGGGCGCTGTTAGTGGATTGGCGCTCTAAGCATGTCGATATTAGATGAGATCTCTAATTGTTCGTTTGGTATCAAAACAAAAAATAAACAATTGGCGTTAGTTAATTACAATAAATTTTTGTATCACATTTCTAATTGTTTACGCCCGATCTCAAAAGAATTGTCTGAATTATTAATAATCTTTTAATTTAAATATTTTGACTAACATTCATTATTAATTTTTTTTTGTGAAATATGATATTTATTTCTAACAACCAACTACAGTATGCTACAAACTAAATTATTACCAGCTCGTCACTTCCGTAAAATATAAGGGACTGTTAAAAAAATTAGCTGAGAACAGTTAAATAACATAAAAACCTGGGTCGCAGTGATTACCGTTTGATCCCTACCTATTAATGCTAATTCTAAGCAACTTAAATGTCTAAAACACTTTTGGTAAATGTCACAATGGTGTGGTTTCTCTCATGTACTTATTAAATTGTGTCTCTTTAAATCTTTGCCTCTACAGAAACACATTTTACAAATGTCCCACTAGCGCGGTTTCTCTTCTGTATGTTTTAATTTATGACTGTTTAAACTGTTTGAATGTCTGAAACCCATTTGACAAATGTCACACTGGTATGGCTTCTCTCCGGTATGTTTTAATTTATGTTGTTTTAAATGATGGTTTTCTCTGAAATCCATTTGACAAATGTCACACTGATACGGTTTCTGTCCTGTATGTTTTAATTTATGTCGTTTTAAATTCTGGTTTCGTTTGACACACATTTGACAAATGTCACACTGGTATGGCTTCTCTCCTGAACGTTTTAATTTATGAATCTGTAATTCACATGATTGTTTAAAACACATTTGACAAATGTCACAATGGTACGGTTTCTCTCCTGTATGTTTTAATTTATGACTGTTTAAACTGTTTGAATGTCTGAAACTCATTTGACAAATGTCACACTGGTATGGTTGCTCTCCTGTATGCTTTAATTTGTGTTGTTTTAAATGATGGTTTTGTCTGAAACCCATTTGACAAACGTCACACAGATATGGCTTCTCTCCAGTATGTTTTAATTTATGTTTTTTTAAATGTTGGTTTTGTCTGAAACACATTTGACAAATGTCACACTGGTATGGCTTCGCTCCTGTATGTTTTAATTTATGTTGTTTTAAATGATTGTCTTCTCTGAAACCCATTTGACAAACGTCACACTGGTACGGTTTCTCTCCTGTATGTTTTAATTTATGTCGTTTTAAATGCTGGTTTCGTTTGAAACACATTTGACAAATGTCACATTTATACGGTTTCACTTCCGCATGAATAGATTTACGCCTTTTTAAATTTTTGGGGAGCAGGCTACTATCGGCTTCTTCCAGTGGCATATTGCATGTTTCTTCCAATTTCAGCGATATTGTCTCCGCCATATCATTTTCAAATTTAAAGGGATTCTTCAAGATTTCTGAAGTATTTATACCTACTTTAGTATCACCAATGTCTATCTTAGAAGTTTCGTTGCTCTTGGATAAATTTTCCACTCCGTCGTTGGGGAACAGGCTAATATCGGCTTCTTCCAGTGGCATATTGCGTGTTTCTTCCAATTTCAGCGATATTGTCTCCGCCATATCATTTTCAAATTTAAAGGGATTCTTCAAGATTTCTGAAGTATTTATATCTACTTTAGTATCACGAATGTCTATCATAGAATATTCGTTACTAATTTCCGTATCATCGCCATTGGATGCATTTTCTACAGCGTCTTCAGAGCAGTCTATTGGAATTAATGAATTATGATCCATTAGTTCATCTTTGTTTTCCGATTTGAAAGACATTTCCCCGCTATTTTTAACTGTTTCGCTAAAACCGGCAGTTACCTTCTGCTTTGATTGATTACTGCTTTCAAAGGATTCATACCGTGCAGTAACATCAGTATTATAGTTCTGGTTAACGGAATTGTCATATAGTTCTTCGAGATCGCGTTCAACTATGACCGGTTTATGATAATCGCTCAGCTGCTGCAAATAGCGTTTCCATGTTTTGTCAGATTCTATAGCTTGCATTCGGAACTGTTGAAATTTCTTCAGTTGAGTGAAACATAATCGACAAATATATTTCGGCATCTTGTCATGTCTAGTAATCTATAACAAAATTACATACTTAATATCTCCTTAAATAAACAATGTATTTTAAAATAAGCAATACCTACTGATTATTAATTGCCAATTTAAATTAAATTTAAATTCTGCAACTTAAAATAGTTCTCAGTGGTCTTATACGGGCTAACCGAATTTTCAGATTATTAAAAAAAATAGGGTGTGCCGTGGTCACATTCAACCGAAGTTAAACTTTTTATTTAAACCAATTTCAGAATTTGAAAACACATATCGTATTCATTCATATTTTTTCGTGTTTTCTTCAGTAGAGATGTCAAATAATAATACGGTACTAGTACATTAGGTTTTAAATTAGGAAGCAGAAAAATAACTACAATATTTTTCGTTTTTAAACAATATGCATTATTTATAATTATTGATTTATTTTTTTATAATTTATATCTTAAAGACTGTTATAACAAAAAAAATTACAAATTTGGATTTGAGCCTGAATTTGATATGATCAAAAATCAGTAGGTAGCCGCGCAAACTAGTGAACTAACAAAGTTTCTTTAGGCTGTCGGAACCCTCTGAATTTAAACCAAAAATAGAGCTTCGGCTGTCAACTGATTGTAGACTTATTCGTCAACATTCTGCAAAAAATCTTTCTCTATAAGGAAGATAATGGACAAATCTAGGTCTCTAATGGACTACTTTTGTAATTTATGTACGATTTACTAGAAAAAAGTTGGCATTAATTGTGCCAAAAAAACACACGTTTTCAATGTCACACTACGCCTTATTCGTACTTATTTCACAAAACTGTTCCATCACAAACCTAAAGTGACTCTTTCTTTTTTGGAAAAGTTTTTTAAATATTCAAAATAGTTCCAAAAATTAGAGTAATTCATTGACAGCGGCACCCTTGCAATAGCATCTTTTATCCTCGTAGTTGGCACCAGCCAAAAATTGAAACGTGCGGATGATTTGAGCGAGACAGAGCTAAAGAAGATCACACCCACAATATGTTTTTTGCCTACCTCGCCCCTTACCGCTGGGTTTCAGCACAAACAAAATTCAGAGCTTTCCGACAGCCCTTAATAGATGCCCTTAAGCGTAGTTATAATTTTATTTTTTAGGATGCGACGTCACTAATTGTCAATTTCTGTTCCAAAAAATTCTGGGCTAGTGCCTCTTTATAAAAACATGTACTTGCAATTTAAAATTCCATATAAAACAACATAAATTTAGCAGTTGAAAACGACATTACTTTTTAATCATGGGATTTCAATACGAGCAGATTTTTAGCATAACCGTTAAAGATATTTTTTTGTAGAAACCTACGTCATTCTATTCGTAATTTTATTAAGATGACCTATTTTATCCTTAACCCTTCCAATTCTGTTGAGATATATATGTCCCAATGTAATATTTCCTTTCCTGACTGTTTTTTCGTGTCCCAATTGTGCTTGTATATCTGTAATTTCAGTATTATAAGGTCCAATAAGTTATAGTAGATAGCAGCACTATCTAGAATATTGTGTTTAAGACATTTCATAATATTAAATGGTTGATGTGTGTGATGTAAACTGTGAGTTACTGAAGTATTTAATATTTTATACTGAAAAACAAGTTAAAAAGTGTATAATACTGTGGAAGATGTCTGGGTAAGTAAATAGTTGGTATCTACACTAATATTATAAAGAGGAAAGATTTGTATGTTTGTAATGAATAAACTCAAAAACTACTGTGCCGATTAAAAAAATTCTTTCACCATTAGAAAGATACATTCACCCTGAGTAGCATAGGCTATATAAATTGCTAGAAAATATTAGGGATCCTTACTAAAACTTTAGTAACGTAACTCAAGGTGTAAAAAAATGCCATAAAACATCTTTCATCGCATGCGCTGCGGAAACTATTGATGATAGAACAAAAGTATGTTCTACAATATTAAAGAACATATCAATAACTACAAAAGACTTCGCGATACTATATGTCCAACTATTATCGTTATGTCACAATCACCACTTTTTTCATTTTAATAATCTATATAGATAAAAGACGATGTATATGTAATGTATGGACTCCAAACGGGTAGACCATTTATGAATAAATTTTCAGACAATCTTTAGATTAGCCCAACGGATGATCTTCTGAAGTTCGGTAGCGATCGGATCAACAGAATTTTTTAAATTTCTTTTTGGGAAGTAAGATTTTTCTTCGATTTTTGAACATTCGCAAATAAAAGCGATTGAAGTCGCCCAAATTCAATACACGTTGAGAATTTAATCTTTTATATCCTATATATAACATTTACACCCGGGCGAAGCCGGACTGGGCCGCTAGTTAGTATATAAATTAATTAATAATAAATTGTACATTTGTTGGAATGTTAAAAATTGATACCTGGGTTATATATGCTCCAGTAGTAAAATCACAGTAACAAATCAGTGGCGCAGTAAATATTTCTTAAAAAGAAACTTTATAGCTATATACTTATCAACTAATATGTTTACACCATACGCATGTTAGTACTTTGCAACCCTTATTTGGTACGACTAATGACATGATTTTTAGTCGATATTGCGTGGTAAATACCTCTGTCTATTTCAGAAAAAGAAGCCTTACCGAAAAAGTAATCTTCGATATGCTGCATGAATCTGAAGAATATCCGTATTTTGGAAACGACGATTCATATAAAGACCCTGATTATTCAGGAGCATCAAAAGAAGAATTGGTAATCATCTCCCAATTGAAGGGAAAACAAGGTATCAGGTAAATATCCACACAAGATACGATATATTATAGTATTTATTTTCAAAAGAAATTAAATGACGACGACAACATGTTTCGGCAAAAAAGCCATCTTCAGGTCAATTTTACAAAAGGACATTAAATCTATAAAACAATGTTATTATACAAACATATGTTAATTATCCAAGCCACATATTAATTTTTTAAATATATGAAAACTTACGTATAAAAATAGAAAGTACTGAGAATCATTACAGTATGATTGTGTAAGGGAAGAAATAAAATCTTTGAGTTATCAAGTAAACAACCATTTTCTTCTATTGAAAGAACTGATATAATTGTGAAATTAACTTTAATTGCTATGAAAAATAAAATGAAATTAAAAATTAAATAAAAACGTGTACAACGCCATGTTGGTTAAAATTACACAGAGGTTGACCAAGGTCAATCAAGATTATCAATGCCTAAAGTAATAAATCAACATGCCATCTATTATCATAAATTGGAATAAACCAAAGCGGTTTATTTGAAATTGAAATATAGTAATGAATTAAAACATAAAAATGTCGTCGTCATTTAATTTCTTTTGAAAATAAATACTATAATATATCGTATCTTGTGTGGATATTTACCTGATACTAATACTTAACACAAGAAGTGGAGTCTTATCCAATAGGAAAACAAGGTGACGATGTCAAAAATGCTCCAATAAAGGGAAGAAACCAGAACGAAAATTGCAATATTCAGTTGTGTAAACAATGTTTTGCTATATATCATACAAATTGAATAACGTTTTGTTGCTAATTTTATGGTACGAATAGTTTACTTGTTTCATTTATTTTCACAAATTTTTTGTAATTTTTGAGAATTACTTTCAATACAAAATATTTTTGATATATTTATTGCATCTTTGAAATGTGAATTGTTTTGTATATAGCCTGAGAAAAACTTCAAGTAGGTATATCATAATTTGTTGAGCCGCATACGTCAATGACGAAATTATTTTTTAAAGGTTGTTCCGATCCTGACTAATTAAATAGTCAATGCTAAATTTTTATTTCAATCACGACGTTTCAGAATTAATTTATTCTTTCATCAGGTGTCTGGAAACAATACATATAATTACAAATATTTTTTTTAAATATTTTTTTAAACAAAAACAGCAAATCTTAACAATTTTACATACCATAAATAATTTTTTAAGTATTACCTGTTTTATTTTGTTGTTTCCATTTTTTAGTCTACGGTTTTTAGTTTATAATTTTTTTAGCCAAATAGTTTATAAAAACTAATTAAAATATACAATTCTATTTATTTTGGTGTCAAAAATTATCTTCAAAAACATATGACTTATTTTAAAGCTTATTCCGATCTTGTCTGCTGTTGTTTCGTTTATATATGTCTAGTAAAAAGTTATAATGATCACTCAAATTATTTGTGTCTGTTTTTAAATTAACAGTGTTATTTAAATAAATGAAAACCATTTCACTTATGTTACCAGATAACGGTTAGAAAAAAGACTACAGCAACACTCTTATGATTGCCGAATGATAAATATCTTGAAGACAAATAAAACAGCTTTAGCTCAACATCATTTCGACTCAGAGCATAATTTTGATTTTGTCAAAGTCGAGATTTTAGATATGGAGAGTTGTAACAAAAAACGTAACATAAGTGAAATGGTTTTCATTTATTTAAATAACACTGTTATTTTAAAAACAGACACAAATAATTTGAGTGATCATTATAACTTTTTACTAGACATATATATAAACGAAACAACAGCACACAAGATCGGAATAAGCTTTGAAATAAGTCATATGTTTTTGAAGATAATTTTTGACACTAAAATAAATAGAATTGTATATTTTAAATAGTTTTTATATACTATTTGGCTAAAAAAATTATAAACTAAAAACCGTAGACTAAAAAATGGAAACAACAAAACAACAAAATCAAACAGTTAATACTTAAAAAATTATTTATGGTATGTAAAATTGTTAAGATTTGTTGTTTTTGTTTAAAAAAATATTTTAAAAAAATATTTGTAATTATATGTATTGTTTCCAGACACCTGATGAAAGAATAAATTTATTCTGAAACGTCGTGATTAAAATAAAAAATTAGTATTGACTTAAAAAGTCCTCAGACAATTTTTCATCTATGAAATTATTTTTTTATATCATACTTTTGGGACATATAAATCCCGTGTCATAGTACTATTGCGATGTATTATCCCATTTTTGCTGTTGTTATTGTAAGGTAAAAATTATAGGTACAGGAATAAATAATATGATTCACTGATGTGCAAAATGAAATTTAAAATCGATAAAAATTCGTAGTGCACTGAAAAAAAAAATTCAAATTGAAAGGGTTATAGATAGTAGCTGTCAATATTTTATTATAAAAAGACGATATAGCAGAAACTGTCGATTTATTTGCAAGATGTTGTGATAAAGAAAATATATTAAATCGATTGCAAAAATTTACTGTACATTAATTATATATAGCTAGTTTAATGAGTTTTGAAATACTAGATAGAATTGATATTGGTCTGTAATTCGAATAATCCTTAGGGTCGCCTTTTTTATGAACAGGTTTTATTATAGCATGTTTTAGGATTTTGGGAAAATATCCGCTTAATAAACTAGCCCAATAATAGACTCACTTTTTATATAGGAGATATACTACCATTCTTTCTTATACCGTGGTTTCAACTATCATTAATCGAAAAAAAATGTTTCAAACACATCTTACGCGTCAAATCCAAATTTGCAATAAAAAATTCCAGCCAATTAATAGGCGACAGAACCATTCCAACTTTAAAAATATCCACATTTGACATGTTATAACAAATAAAATTTCTGTTAAGCGCACAGTGACGCAGGTAATTCCTAGTAACAAACATGATATTTGCTATTTGTTTCCATGGTTACATAATTTGGATTTACATGTAAAAATTAATCTAAGTTCTCAATATTGTTGACGTCCATTATATTTAATAAGTTTTTTTTTTATTTTATAACAGGAAATTAGTTTAACTATATTAAATTTGAACTGTCCCATTTCCTGTTATAAAATAAAAAAAAAACTTATTAATCTAAGTATTCTTGTTAGCTACCTAACTAATTTCTTTTTGCAGACCTTTAGAACAAAAGAACAGCTGATTTTTTTTTTAATTTTCAAAGAATTTCCGAAACTATAAAGTTAAGAAACAAATTTTGTTTACAAACCTTTCTTAGAAAAATAAACAGAACATTAACCATTATGAAAAAGTATTCATTATATGAAAAGAAACAACGTTATAGCAAATATTTCTTTTGTGCATGCGCCGATTTTTTCCAAAAACAATAGGGCTCTTCAAATTTGCATACCTAACACCCTCCCAAAATTTGATTTCAATCCGTTCATCCGTTTGACCTGTATCGTGCTCACAGACTAACAGACGCACAGAGTTTTTTCTAAAAATGTTTTTTGGATTCAAGAGACCCCAAAACGAAAAAATATTGTAAAATTTTGAAAAGTGATTTTTAACCTAAATTAGTATCATTCCCCCACTGATGGGTTGGAATGGTAAAATTGGGGTTCCCATTAAAAAAAACTACTTTGATCTTGAATGACCCTAACCCTTCCACCCAAAGTCAAAGTGACATATACTGCCAAATTGCCTCCATCCAATTATACAACTTTTATTTGAAACATTTTTCGTAAAGTCTTTATTACTTGAGATGTTTGAAAGTTTCAGGTTAAAAAATCACAAGGCTTATATGATATAAATCAAAAAGTCAATTACAACAAAATAGTTACAAGGTAAAAAACTTTTAAAAAAATATTAACCTCCTTCAAAAAAGTCACTAAAAAGATGAAAATAAAGAAATTTTGAGGTCGGCGCCAATTTAAAAAGTCTTAGTACCTAATTAAACTGGCGCCGACCTCAAAATTTCATTATTTTCATCTTTTTAGTGACTTTTTTGAAGGAGGTTAATATACTTTTTTAAAAAGTATTTTATTTTTTACTTTTTAGTGGATTTGATTTCACACATTTTTAAGAACTAGGTACTGAATCGATTTAAGTAAAATTAAATAAGGAAATAGATATTAAAATCGGTTTACAATTGATGAAAACATCGGTGACAAACATAAAAATCTGTTTTTTTGACGTCATTTAAAAACGGATGAACTGAATTTAATAAAAACTATATGGTACCAATCTGGTAAGCATTCTGACAAAATGGCGTTGAAATTTTTCAATTCGTTTCTTAATTGGCAGAGTAATCGCGTAATAAACATAAAAAACACAACCGAATTAAGAACCTCTCCTCCTTTTTTGAAGTCAGTTAATTATGTTATTTAGTGTTCACGTTATTTGGTTTTTGTATACATTATCATTCATCACATAAAAATTTTCTACTTACATGGACTGAAGTACATTCCATTATTATATCGGCTATATCGTTTGACGATTTGGATGAAAACAAATATACGCCAGACGTAGTGATGTTCTCATGTGACAGACATATTCTGCACATTTGTGTCAAACCACAGCCAATTATTTTTATTTGTCTCATTTTTTGATTTTATATTTTCACTTCACTTGAAAAATGTAGCAAGTCAATGTTGCAAAATGTCACTGATCTCTAACACTAGAGATATATTGTGGGTACGATTTGAAAACTTGTTCCCATAGACATAATAAGAATAAAGGATACTTAATCGCGCAGACGTGAGTGAATACCAGGTGACTGCAGACTAGAGCTCTATAGATATAGGTATTCTCATCCGCCATATTGTGTCCTTGCTTGTCACGCGTAGTACGACAACAGATGCGTCAACGCAGCATTTCGAAGCATTATTTATTTTTGTTGAAAAGTGTTAACTGCAAATAGCATATATTTTCGGGCTCAAAGTAAAACTTGAAGACGTAGTGATACGTGAAGTGCGTATATACGGATATTATTATTTGTTTTTTGTGCAACTCGTGGGAAGCAACATTGTTACTTGTAAGTGAATCAAACCTGGTTTGTATATTAATATATTGTTAAAAAAGTACGTGACATTATTGAAAAAATATAGTTTATCGATTACAGTTTCATTTTGTAATACGTTCTCAGATTAAACAAAAAGATGCCTTGTTGCTCGGCGGTAAATTGCACCAACAGATCGGAAAAAGGGTGGAGATTATTCAGGTTCCCGACAGGAACCAGGCGAGCAAAGTGGGTACAAAATTCTCGACGTGGAAATAATTGGACGCCAAATGGGAACTCTCGATTGTGTGAAGTATGCGTAATTTTCCCTGTCTCTGTACTTACAGCCGCTTTTTTTTCTTTTTTTTTTGAGAATACAGTTAAACGTATTTTTCTTACAGACACATTTTGAAGAATCACAATTTGAAAATTGTCGACAAGATGGATGGAAGAAATTAAAACCCAATGCGATACCAACATTGTTCGACGTACCAAATCCACCGCCTAGAATTGATCCACTTCCTCGTAAATCGTTGTATAAGGTTTTTATTCATTTTTTTTTTGCACAATAAGGAATTATAATTAAAGGATGTTTTTCTTTTCACAGGAACATTCAAGAACTGTGGTGAACGCTCCTGTCGATTTGAATGCTACAAAAACTGCAATAATAGAGCTAAAGGTACCAGTTAAAAAATAATGCAGAGTTCAGTTTTACAAATAGTGACGTACAGTACATTTATAAATAGAACTTGATTATGTTCTGTTTTGGTTTTTTTAGAATATAATTGACGATGAAAAAAGAGCCTTCAAGCAGGAGCCTGATTCCGTGTCAATGTTTGAAGAACCTGAGCCAACAAATTTGGAGAACGAGGTAATTATTAATTGTACAATACCAAGTATATAGTATGTACTGTGCACAGAAAAAAAGCGTATAGAATATTATGATGTTAAAATAGACACGTTCATTATTTTGTCTGTTACAATTTGTTATTAACCAAGCGATTTAATTTTTCTATCGCAAGAAAAATGTTTCTTCGGGAATATTGAACAATTTCCCCTTGACGTTTTCATAAGTCATGCATATTTAGTTATTACAATGCTTCATTTTCGGTACTTTATACATTTCATTGCTTTCGAAATTATATTAATATTGGTTTTTGTTTGACAGACGGATGAGCTATCTCAGCTGAGATGCGAAAATAGCAAATTACGATGTGAAAATAGCCAGTTACGAGATGAAGTTTGTAAGCTGAAGGAGTTGATAAACCAGAAGGAGACAGAGAACAAGAAACTGCAGCAACAATTTATCGATATCGATGCATCTAGACGAAAATTTTTAAGTGATGGCCAAATCCAAATGCTAGAACAAGGACGGGTGTCACAGTGGCCCTATGAATGCATCGTTAAAGGCCTGAAGTTGCGATTTGCACTATCCGTCCATGGCTATAATTATCTACGCAGTACTGGCTACCCACTGCCTTCCTACAGTACAATTATGCGGAGAGTACAGGATTTTCAACTGGAATTCGGGATTTTCAAAGATGTCCTTGAACTTTTAAAATTCAAGGTGGCGCAAATGGAACCAGATGATAGGTTTTGTGTTGTATCATATGATGAAATGCATATCAAGCAGCAGCTGGATTACAACAAAAGGGATGGTAAATTTGTCGGATATGCCACTATGGCATCAGATCTAAATTCTGTCGGGGAAAAAATTTATTTAGTCGTTGTTCGCGGAATTAAAAATCGATGGAAGCAAATAATCGGGTGCCATGTAACGTGTAAGGCAGCGATTGATGCCCAAATACTGAGAGACTTTACGAAAGAATGTATCTCAGCTGCGGAAAACGTAGGGCTTGTTGTTCTATCGCTATCATCAGACTTAGACAGCAGGAACAGAAGCTTATGGACGTCCTTAAACATCCACGCTTCCAGAATAGGACTCCGTAGAAATTCTTTTATTTTTAATAATCATCAGATATATGCCCACCCAGACCCATGTCATTTGCTGAAAAATTTGAAATGTGCTGTGCTTAGGCAAACGCTGTATTTACCCGAAGAGTTTGTAGAAACAGAACAGCTTCCCACAAATGAAGTTAATGGAACTTATGTGAAACAGCTGTGGGAGCATGAGATGTCAAATGGTTGCGAAAAACGATTGCTGCATCATCTTCGAAGGGAAGATATGGACCCTACGAATTTTGAAAAAATGAATGTTGGCGCAGCTGTTCGGTTTTTCTCGCCGAAAACTTACAGTGCATTGAAAACTGCAATCGAAAATAAGATATTGTCTGAAAGTGCTCTAACGACTGCCTACTTTATTCTGGTAATACACGAATGGTTTTCAATTATGTCCTCCAAAGTCAGAAAGACCGCGATCACTTCACGCAATTGCGACCGTAAGTATATCTTCCTTCACACAATTATTGACTTGTTCCAAAACGCCATTTTCGGTAGCGGTTGGAAGCCACTTAATTACGGTTTCGTTCTCTCTACTTTGTCATTTTGCGATACTGCTGAATTTCTCATGAAAAATGGCTTCCATTTTGTGTTAGGGCACCGCTTCTGTCAGGACGCAACTGAAAACATTTTCTCGACGATACGAAATAAAGCAGGATCTTTGCCCACTGCGCTTGAGGCTTTGAGAGCAATTAGATTTATTACTGTATCGCAATTTGTATCTGATGTAAAGCGAAGCAATTATGTTAGTGACTCTGACGTTTTTTTGTTAAATTTTTGTAAAGAAAAAAAATCGTCTAATGCAATGTTATCTACTTCCTTAAGTGTGTCTCTTGATGTTTCAGCTGAAAATATTACAACCTCGCAAATCGAATTCTATGTGCAGACTTTCTCTCTGGAAGATTTTTGCGAAATGATGAACCAGTACGATGCAAACAGTACTTTTTACATTGCTGGAAGCACAACAAACGCTGTGCAAAAGCACGTTTGTAACAATTGCTTGAACTTTTTAAATGCCAACAATTTGCCAGATACGGCTTTCATAAAGAAAGCCAAGTCGTACACGACAGGAGTAAATCGAGGTGGTTTGAAAGAACCTTGCGTTGAAGTACTGTCTGTGATATTTCACTGTGAATACTATTTCACAATTTTTAAAAATAGCATTGTAAAAAACGGAAATTCTGATTTGGTGAAATGTTTAGTGGACAATGTTGATATATTTTTTCCGGAATGTTGTAATATGAAAGGGAAAATTATCCGGCATTTTTTTAACGTCCGTTCGTATTGTTTAAAAAATTTCATCGAAAATAGCAAATTTCCCAAACTAGTTTATGGAACGGCGTCAGCCAAGAAAAAAAAAAATTGAAATGCTTCTTCTTATTGTATTTTATTTAATGTATATCCTTTTTTTTATAATAAATAATACAACTTGTATCCAATATTTTCTATTTTATTTGTTTCGTATTCCACAGATTTCTTTTCTGACATTTCCGCATTTATTTATTGATATTCCCACTTTAAAGCACTTTTGCGTACGGGTAAACGCGTACAAACAACAGCAGGACCTTTAAAAAATCTTTACAAACATTCAAATCATTTTTCTTTTATGAAATATAATTTATTTATTAATTTTAGTCATATGATGTCGTACTACGCGCGTTAAGCAAGGACACAATATGGCGGATGAGAATACTCACATCTATAGTGCCTTACTGCAGACAAGAATACTCAGTGGCGCAGGGTTGCCAGAAAATTTTAATTCAAGTCGCCCATCTATGATCGAAAGTCGCAAAATATTCTTAAAAGTCGCCCAATGAAAGTTTGAAAATACACTAGCAGTACATAACAGACTCGAACTTACCGCGTAATTCGAAATTGATGTTTTTAAATAAAAATGTTGAGGAGCTAGAATACATTTATGTCTTCATATAAATCATTTTAATTTATTACTTAAAAAGTACAAGGTACCATATAGAATTTTTATGTATTAAATACAGTTTTGGACTTGTAACTTGTTGCCAACGCTGAGGATTAAAAAGAGCCTAATTTGCGACTTGTCGCCCAAACTTAAAAAAAGGAGCGTATCCATGAAAATCCATGAAAAAAATCGCCCAATTCGCGACTAATCGCCCCATCTGGCAGCCCTGCAGTGGCGTATCATACGATTTTTAATTGTTTTCATATAATAAAATATACATTTTTGAAATGAAAATTACAACATATCTTAGACACCAATGTCAATAATACTAATAGGAAATTTTGATCAATTAAACCTATATTAAAATAGAAAAAAGGCATTTTTATATTTAAATATTTATTACAGAAGTCGTACTCATTTATTTTAAAATAAAAAAAAAATATTATAACAGAAAAATAAATAAAAAAAATTTATTTCATACTATTGTTTTATGTTTTATATTTTATTTGTTACTTTTTAAACTGTTATCTGTTGTATTTTTAAACTGTTATTTTGTCTCATATTTTATGTATGGCTTTGCGGCTTTAATTAATTAATTAAATAAATAAATAAATCAATGAAACCATTGCGCTAATCACTCAAGTTAAATATATTTTAAGCTATACTGAATACATTTAGTAATAAATAACAGCTTAATAGCTAATTAATTAATTGTAATTTTATTACATAAATATATACAAGCTACATTTCTGTTTATTATTTTTTTATACAGAATGTTTTGTGTAAATTATCCATTTTCAAAAATATTACGTTTCAATTAATTCTTTAAATCCTTTGAGTATAATTTACTGTTTTTCTTTGTGAAATACAGTTTTTAAGTAGATATTTGATTTCAGTGTTTGTATCTAGTATATGTTGCAGCTGCATGAGAACATTTCCTAAAAAAATTAAATGAAATGAAAGTACATCAATATATCGATTATTACATTTGCGACGTTTCGGCCTTTATTATTAGGCCGAAACATCGCAAATGTAATAATCGATATTTTGATCCACTTTCCTGCTACAACTTACAATTTAATCATTAGAATGGACGCAACGGTAGAGAATTAAATGAAATATCTAGATATTTCATAAAAGTCCAATTACACCATCGGGTAGTAATTTCGCGCATTGTCCAGTGTGTCAGGACATTTTATTGGAAAATTCCAATTACGGCAAATTATTGCAATATATGCAAAGCGTCTAATAATAATAATAAGTGAATAGTTTACCTATACTGTAAATTAGCATGGAATTCTATAATTGCAATATGCTTTCACATTAAATGAAATATTTGCGAGTACATGCAGAATAGATCCATTTAAAAAGATTACAATACCTATATATGCTTGTCTTTCATATATTTCTAATAATCAGATTTTTAAATAAATAATAAATAATAAAAGAACTAACTTTATTAAATTAGCGTGGAATTGTGTAATTGCAATATACTTTTAGGTAAAATATTTGTGTAGAACGCTTAAAAACCATAAATTAAATATTGTTCACTTTGTGTTCAGTCATGTTTTATTAGCACTGAAATGTGAATTAATTTACCTTTATTACAAATATTCTTTCCTCACTTTAAAATCAAGTGTACACTATTATTAAAGCTACGCTTTTTATATGAAATGAAACATTTTATAAAACAGTAAATTATATAACGCCACTACATACCGTGTGTTGAACGTGTCGGATAAACATAGGTTGTACATGTTAAAATAATATCCAATGTGGTTTCAGACCCAATCGATCAACAACTGACCAGCTCATAATTTTCAATGCTGAAATCCAAAAAGCCTTTCAGAAAAAACTTACATTAACAGCATTATCATTTGACTTGGAAAAGGCACTTGGTACGACCTGGAAACGAAATATCTTGAACAACTTAACAGAATAAAAACTAAAAGGTGACATAGTATACTTTATATGAAATTCTTTTACAAAAAAGGTGATTTCAAACTAGAATAGGCGCAACATACTCTAAAAATATGCCATAGTACAACGGAATACCGCAAGATTCAACTATAAGCATAACTCTATTCAACATTGCAATTAATGACATCACAAAATATATTCCGAAACTTATCAAACCGTATGCTTACGACCTTATTATATGCCACACCGGTAACAACAATGCAATGGATAAGAATCTCTTGCAGAAGACCATAGATAACTTAGAAAAATGGACACATACAACGGGATTTAAGTTCTCTCCATCAAAATTCTCTCCATCAAAAACAAAAATTATACAATGACCCTTGACCGTTTTTTTTTTTGACAAAGCAAACAATTTATATAAATGATATTTGAAAACGTTTTTATTAAAGCTAATAAAGTAATGACGAATACTGAAATTAATCTGATTTAGTTATATCAAGTTTAAAAATATAATTTCTTTTCTATTTTTAATGTTATAGCTTTTTTCTTTGAATTACTCCTGTAGTACGGTTGTTTTTTCTGTCTAGTTTTGAAGTCATATAGAAATAAGATTCTGAGATTTATTTGCAATTAGGTACGCAAATACTGAAAATACTAAATTCAATTTTTAAATCGTCTCTTGTGGTTATCTTAAAAACGACAAATAAGCAATACACTGATCTATTTCCTAATCTAAGTTGTAATGAGACTGCTGTGGAAAGAATAAAAATACGTTTTTTTCCTGAAACCGCATCGTCCTTCTGGCAGCAACTCGCATTCCTCGACTCAATTATTTAGTCTGTTTGCTATTATAAATGTTAACAGTTTAGTTATATTATTCACTAGAGCTATACGCCTGCAATTTTCCGGGTCCTTCTTACTATCTTTCATCTGGAACATAATGGTTTGCATTTCCGAGTTTAATATTTTATTTAAAAACACTACTATACTATAAAGCAGCCAATTTTACGGTGTATGTTTGTAGAATTCATAACTGATTTGATCAATTTCTGGAGATTTATTACTTTTACACTTATTGCAAATATTACATTGATACGGTTTCTCACCAGTGTGGGCCTGTTTGTGTATATTTAAAACAGATGACTGTGAGAAACACTTATTACACGTCATGTTACATTGATACGGTTTCTCACCGGTATGTGTCCGTTTGTTCCTTTTACTAAGAATATTAATATTTAGATTTTTTTTACTTTTATTCATCATAACTTATATCTTTCATCAAATTTTAAATATTTATAAATTTTAATTTTATTTTTGATTGCTAGAGAATTATACTACTTACTTTTGAAATAATTTCATATCAGAAAATTAGCAGTTTTTTTGAATGTTAAAATATACCCTTTTAAACAAAATAAACTCTTAATTCCTTAATTAATATCATTTTAAATGTTAAAAAGATTATTTGTAGGGAGAAATCCACGCTACAATATTCTATTGGCAATTGTATGTAAAATGTATAATGCAATCCTAGTTATACATTTTAACGTCTGTAATGATCATTTAAAAAATTTAGGTTAGCGATGTATTTAAAAAATTTTGATTTTTAAATATCTCATTTTCCTTATTTAAACGCAAATTTTCTGTTATTAGTGAAGGACAATATTTAAGTTATCAGAAATTATATTACCTCATGATGCGATTATTATAAAACCTTCTCGTTTCTTTTCGACAATGAGTAAAATTTTATATATTGGTTCGAGATATGAATACATTCCAATATTACAATGATTTTTAAAATATTATCATTTGTAAGAGCTGAAGGCTGAAAAAAACTACTGACTGTACTGGCGGAAGGCTTAGAATACTCTCTCTTTAAAAATTTTATCAAGATGATATTTGGTCAAAATTACAATATCCTCTCAATGATCTCCACCAATTAAGTTACATGGATCTAACTTGTTCACAACTTGCTTTCATTCAAGCGTTCACTACAGTGTTTTTTGAGTATACGGAATGATACTTAATTTTAATTTTGACTTTTAATAATTCTTTACAGAGTGGTACAAAATGATAATGAATAATTGTTAATGTTCATAGGTATTTGGATTGACAAGACTTGTATTAATTAAAAATAATTCTTTAATATTTTCATACAACGTTTCGTCTCTCTCGAGACTTCTTCAGGTACTATAATTAGAAACGTTGTATGAAAATATTAAAGAATTATTTTTAATTAATACAAGTCTTGTCAATCCAAATACCTATGAACATTAATATACCTAATGGAGAAAAAGTGAAAAAAGATGTGAAATGATGAGGTATTTGCTATGTATGTTGAGTTCCAAGTAGGATTAAAGCAAAATATTCATAATATCACTATAGTATATTAATTCTTCATTTCCCTTCTACCTTTCCCGCATACATCAATATATCAATTTTAGGGATAATACTGTGAAATCATCAAAACGTGATGTTATCAAATGATGCACTTTTATTGTAGCCTGTATAATATTTTCATATCTAATCCGTCCCTTTTTATAACAAAGCTTTGCTTACACTGTCTGTGTTTCCATTCGTCCTTACGGAATGGACTACTACTCTATCCATTTGGTATAGAGATCAGTGAAATAGTTGGCGCAAAGGATGAGATATGATACAGCGAGCGACGCATACCTACTGTACTGTGCAGGTACAACATGGACATAAAGGGGCAGAGCATAATATATTATATTAGGGTTTTAGACGAGTGCAGTAAAGCCATTTAACGGACGCGACGAGGTGAGTGGTGTTCGCTCGTCATTGGCCGGCGGACTGCGCATGTCTAGTGACATGAAATGTATGTTATTAGTATACTGTAAAAAGTAGAGATGGCGATTATTTCAGAAATAGATCGATTTTTAAATCGATTCGAATCGAAATCTGATGAATCGATTCACAAAAAAATCGCGGTCTACAAGATCGATTTCTCAGAAATAGATCTTTTTTCAATTTGCTTTTAGAGTTTGTATTTACCGTATAAATATATTTTTATATTATGGAAAACATAAGGGACACCATAATTATCGATTATTTATCATTTTAACTAATTAAAGCTGTTCCTAGAACCATATCAAAGTATCAAGTATAAAAAAAAACATTTATTGCGTCCATTAAAAAGTTTGGAAATGATATAATTTATAGTTCCCAGTGCTTAAGGAGAGACGAAAGAAACTGAAAACCCAGCCATCTCGCGAGAATTAATTTTAAGTGAAAAACTGTCATTCAGCTAATTGTAATTATCAAACTAGAAAAAATCGAATCTCGATTTTAAAGGGTGAAATATCGATTCATTGGATCGTGTCAGTACTATATATCCATTAAAAAAATCGATTTTTTTGGCCCAAGAAATCGTTTCTTCGATTAATCGATCTCAGATCGCCATCCCTAGTAAAAAGGAAATTTCTTTTGTATACAGCACCCAATGTTTACTCCTCTGTATTATATTTGTATAAATATAAATTTTATTTTAAGAAAACATCAAATGTCTAATGTGTTTCTAATATACATTATTTGCAGCTTATGAAGGAAATATCGGTAAAATGTCAAGGCTTAAGTGCGATGTGTCGACTGTTTATCAACAGGTGTTAACTTGTTAGATATATTTTCATATTCATTCGAAATAAGTAATAAACCCGCAAATTTAATTATGAAGTGTGCTCCCGTTCAGGTAAGTGTGTTTAATTCAGTATCATATTGATGAACTAGGCTAATGTGACCAGACGTCCCTCTTATGGCGGGACAGTCATGATTTTTAACAATTTGTCCCGCATCGTTTGAAAAGTCTCGAGAACGGGAAGGGAATATACGGTTTTCGACGGCCGTTTGTCTATTTAGTCAGAATATGAGTTTTATATTATTTTTGTTAAGTTTAAAATGTTAAACGTTAATAGTAACAAATAATTGTTGAGAACTGATTATCGAGAACAGCGTATCAAAGTTTGCATCAAACTAAGCTATACTTTATTTTCCAACCTTGAAATCTATATTATAGGTACACTGCTAAATATTTACTACCCTTTTGCTTATTCTGTCATAAGTTGTTACGTTATCGTGACTCCGCCTGAAAACGTCTTGAAACGTATTTTGACACTAGTTTGTTATTTTAAAGTTCAATAATTCATGTCAACTAATTTGTCACTGTTATTTAATTATGTTTCAACTTAACTAAATCCTTTTAAGGATGCCCATTTATTATTTGTACCGAAATAAACATTCTTTGGAGATTATTGTAATTTTCCTTACTGGCTTTTCTTTCTAAATGTAACCATTAATTAAATATAAATATATTGGTTCTCAGATAACGAAAAACGATGAAATGCCGAATTTTATCTGCAAGTTATGCTACTATCAAGTGAAAAATTTTCAGCAGTTTTAGACGCAAATAGTGCAGTCTGAGAAAACACTGCAATGTTATCTGAAACAACTACGCACTTTCGATAAACAAATCCAGCCGGAATATTCTATCGAGAACCCTTTTTAAGATCATTTGATCGTGACTACTGATGCAGACATTACTGTAAAGCGTGAATCTTTAGAGAAATACGATGTGTTTGATATGGCTGACAAATTGAAATGGAAGGCACCCGAGAATTATAATGCAGCAAATAAAATTAAAGTGGAAATATCTATAAAATCCGAAATCGAAACAGTGGATGAAAGTTCACTATATCTTGCAGAATCTTCTGATGAAACAATGGAGACTTTTTTTAATGATGATAGCCATGGTATTAGCTTCGAAGACACAAAGATCGGTCTTATTCACATTTTAACATCTGAAACCAAAAACGAAAAACCATAAGATAAAAAGTCTTTAACGGAACCTCCTATTGACATCGCCTCACGGCCAAGCCATTTAAAAAATCACAAGCGTAAGAAAACATACCAATGTGGCGTTTGTGATAAGTATTTTTCACAGTCAGCTCATTTAATTTGCCACAAACGGACACACACTGGTGAGAAACCTTATCAATGTAACATATTTTGTAATAAGTGTTTCTCATCGTCATCTGATTTAAATAAACACAAACGGAATACCGGTGAGAAACCGTATCACTGTGTAACGCTACAACGTTACATGTATCAAGTAATTAATATTTAACGTTATAAAATAATATTATTCATTATGATTTACTATATTCATATCCATATTACTAAATGATTGAAAAAAGAGAATTTAAAAAATTATATTCTATTTTTCTTTTTTAACCTTCCAAACTACGAAGAACAAAATTTAACGCTGGCACTAGTCATAGTCAAAATTACTAAGAACGACAAAGAGTTTTTCTCCACTTGGGGCACGACTAGTCGGGGGCTCCCCCAAGGCAGTATCTTATCCCCAACACTGTTTTTACTATTCATTAATGATTTACCTAACGAAATAAAAGACAAAATTTCTTTGTTCGCGGACGACACTTCCGTTATTTGTGAGGCGAAGGATCAGAACTCGCTTTTATTAAAAATTCAAGATTGTATAAACAATTTAAATAATTAGTTCACGGACAACAGCATTAAAATAAATGAGTCTAAAACCGAAATTATTAAATTCGGCGAGTATTTTCCTGTACCGCCATGCATACATTTATTGGGTACAACTATAAACTTCAGCAATAGTGTTAAATTCCTCGGGATCAATATAGATAAACACCTTAATTGGAATAACCATGTATCATTTTTGATTCGAAAATTGAACAAGGTTATCTATATTTTAAGAACATTAAAGTATACAAAATGTCTGGATATTAAAGTATTATTAAAGGTTTACTTTGCATACTTCCAGTCACTATTAAATTTCGGCATAATATTTTGGGGAAACTCTGCCTCTGTAAAAAAAACATTAATTTTACAAAAAAAAAAATGTATCCGTATAGTGGCATGCCTGGGCCCTAGGGAGAGCTGCCGTCAATATTTTAAAGAACTTGAAATTCTAACAGTATTTGACCTTTATAGATTAGAATGTGCAGTCTTTGTTCACAAGAACATCAATCTATTTCACAATAATTATGACCACAAATATATTACTCGTAACAAAGATAAATTAAAACAAGAAGCCTCTGCACTTACTGTCGTGCAAACGGGGATCAGGAATGCCATGATACGAATATACAACAAAATACCCAATAAGATGAAAAAGTTGCCTCAAATAAAAAAAACACTTAAAAAATTCTTAACCCAGCAATCAAATTATACATAATAGTTAAGAAACAATAAAGTTTAAAAATTGACGCTATTTATACATGTTAATGTTAAAGAAATAAAGGCTATTATTATTATTATTATTATAAAAACTCTGGAACAGAAGAGAAGGAAGAATCGTTGTCACCGAATAACGCAACGTCGCAAAATTTACCAGTACTTACGCAAGCTTCTTCATTACTCTTCGCACTTCAAACGCAACCGTCTGTAATTTCTCATCAAGCAACCGATCAGAAGAAATCTAAAGAAATTAAGCAAGATATTCTGCAGTTTCTCACTCAATCTCCTTCAGCACTAAGCCAGACTTCAACGAATTTATGTCAAGGTCCATCTACATCTACTACAAATATTCATACAAATCCAGCTAGTTCGTTTGATGATTGCCTCAGTTCTCATTCACAAACTGGAAGAAATAGAACAATTTCGCCAGCCATGGAATTATCTTTTATGAATCGTCAAGCTATAGCAGATTTACAGCAACAGTTTTCAAGAATGAATTTTCAGCATGAAAATCACATCAATTTAAAGCCTCGACCAAATGAAATAACTGCTAATATTCCTATCTGCAATGGTTCAGATCCTGAAAAATTAATTAATTTCATCACGGAAATAGATTCTGCTGCTGAACTTAAATTGGTCTAAAACAAGCAATTTTTAAATTACCTAATAATAAAAACTGCTGGACGTTTACGTAATTGGTGGCTCAAAGAAACATTAAATCATGAAAACTGGAATTCACTAAAGGCAATGATTTTAAATTCATTTATAGCAAAGCCTTATTACGAACAACTCGTATCGAAATTAATAAGGAGAAAGCAACGTTCCAAAGAATCTTTTCATGTCTTCATTGACGCTATTCAACAAAGTGTGGAGGCACTTAACTACATAATTCCAGAATCTGAACTTACATACACGATATGGTCAAATGTTAATCCTGAGACATTTAAGTATTTACATGTTGTTCCGATACCGTCAACCATTGAAGAATTATTAAAAGCAGCGGACACAGTACAATTATTACAATTCCACGGAGAGCAACAGAATCAAGCACTTCAAGAAAAGAAGCAACAAAATACGACGACAAAATACTGCAGTTACTCACAGCACAAATGAGTGTAGAGCTAAAACTCTTTATCAAGCAAAAAACGAATAAATCGCATCTGCTATCCATTAAACAATTTATTATGCGCTCAATTAACATTTCCTACAAACGACAATATTCCAAAATTACCCTACATTACAATTTCTGTCAAAGATATAAACATTTCCTGTCTTTTTGACTCTGGATCCTCAGCTAATTTTATTTCCAAAGATTTAATTCCTAAATTATCAAAATTTTCCTGTGTTAGAATCAAGAAGATTTCTAAACACGCAGTTACAGCAAATGGTACATGTTTTCATAAGAAAAGAAATTTCTATGATTATACATATCAAAAAATTATCTTGGAGGCTAACATTTTTAGTTCTTTCAAAATCATCAGTTCCTGCAATCATTGGTACTCCTTCAATGAAGAAAATGGGAATCATTTTAGACTTCTATTACAACGAAATGAAATTTAACTTCGACAATTTCATGGCTCTTCCATTTGAAAATTTAACCGCTTCAACGCACTTAAACTTCAACTTTATTGCTGAAAGAAGCTTAACACTAAAACAAGATCAACAGTCGAAACTGAATAAGCTACTGGATTCGTATCAAGATGTTTTAACGGATAAAATCGGCCATGTAAAACGCTACACGTATTCTATTCAATTAAAGGATCGCTTTCCAGTGAGAAAAAATCCATTTCCGTTAAATCCAATTAAAGCGCAAGAAATGGACGAACATATCAAACTTTTACTTCATGAAGGTGTGATTGAATCCTGTATATCGCCATACGCGGCTCCTGCGTTTTTAATAAAGAAGAAAGACGGCTCCAACAGACTTTGCATTGACTATCGTCATTTAAATCAACATATTATATTTGACAGCTTTCCAACTCCACGAATAGAAGAAATGTTCCAGAATCTACACGAATCTACAGTTTTCTCAATAATAGATCTTAAAAGTGCATTTTATCAAATTCAGCTTACTGAAGAATCAAAAGCAATAACAGCATTCGTAGTACCACACGGTCAATTCCAATTCAAATACGTTCCATTTGGATTAGCAGTGAGTTGTCAGGCTCTCAACAGAATTATAACGGACATTTTTGGAGATCTGCGTTATAAATTTCTTCTTCCGTACTTCGATGATTTACTCATTCATTCAAAATCGTACGAAGACCATCTTTCTCACATTGATGAAGTTTTGAAGAGACTTCGATTTGCCGGTTTCACTGCGAATCCTCATAAATCCAAATTTGCGATGGCTAGTGTCAAATTTTTGGGTCATATTATTTCGAAGAATGGACTACAAGCTGATCCAGAGAAAACCGCCGCTGTTCGCAATATACCGATTCCGAAGAAATTAAAAGAAGTCCGATCATTTATAGGAATGGTTTCATTTTTCAGAAAATTTGTTCCGAAGTTAGCACAGATATTAACTCCACTTCAAAACCTTAAGAAAAAAGGTGTCAAATTTAAAATGTCACAGAAAGAAATCAATGCATTCGAAGAAGCTAAGAAAGCACTCATATCACCTCTTATACTGAAGTTTCCCAGTTTTGAGAAGCAATTTATTGTCCGAACCGATGCCAGCGACACAGCAATAGCAGCCGTTCTTTTGCAAGAGCACGATGACGGAATTCATCCTATTTCTTATGCAAGCAAGAAATTGAGCGAAACAGAATTACGTTATTCAAGTACTTATGAAAAAGAAGCCAAAGCTATAATTTGGGCGCTAGATAAATTTAGAGACTATCTTCTTGGTCAAAAATTCATTCTCTAAACAGACAATGCAGCACTTACTTTTCTCTACAATCATCCAAAACAATTAGGAAAAATTGGTCGTTGGATTCTTAAGCTTTCAGAATTTGACTTTGAAATTCAGCATATAAACGGAACTACCAATAATATAGCAGATGCGTTATCAAGACTCTACAACCTAGACGTACATCAACCCGATCATAGACATGAAACAGTGAATACTCTCACTGAAATACCGGCCTCATTTGTCAATATACGCCGTCACCAAAAGCAAGATCCGTTCTCTCGAGGCGTCGTCCAGAACATAAAAGCTGGTCAAGACGTTGAACACTTCGACATAAAGGATGGAGTTTTGCGAAGACGTGTAGGCAAAAATAACTTGCCAAGAGTTTACATTCCTGAAAATATAAGAGACATGATTATGTATTACTTTCATGACGTTGACATCAGTGCACACGGTGGAATTACGAAAACTTACCGCAACATATCGAAAAGATTTTGGTGGCCCAATATTTTCACAGACGTAAAAGAATATGTACGTTCTTGTAAAATCTGTCAGCAGCACAAGCCGATTAACTACCAACCAGGTGCACCAATGAGTTCGACAATCCCGGATTACACATGGTCGCATGTTTATATTGACCACATCGGTCCTTTATCATTATCAAAAAACAAGAAACGCTACTGCCTAGTCGTCTTAGATGGGTTTTCAAAATGGCTAGAGATTGTATCTTTATCAAGAGCTACAGCTGAACTCACAAAAAGGGCTCTAGAAAAAATTTGGTCACGTTTTGGTCCACCAACTTACCTAATTTCTGACAATGCTCGCTGTTTCGTCGGGAATGTCATGCGTCAGTCAACAATGAAATGGGGCATAAAACATGTAAAAACTTCGCCATATCAGCCTTCCAGCAATCCAGCCGAACGTGCAATAAAAAATATCAACGCAGGCTTAGCAACTTTACTACGTCAGTATTCAAAACAACATAAGAACTGGGATACTTATATTGATGCAGTTACTTATGCATATAATTCATCACATCACGAAGCTATCAACACATCACCCGCAGCTGTTTTCCTGAAAAGAGAAATTTCAAACCCAATTGACCTACAATGGAACCTGAAAAACATCATATCTTCAGAACACATACCGACTCAAGCCAACATTCAAGCAGTCCTGCAAAAAGCTCACACGCATAGAAAAAAATACTACGATCAAAAACGACCTCATCGTCATAAATTCGTTGAAGGCCAACTAGTCATGCAAAAAAATCTGATGCCTAACAAAGATCCTGCAAACACGTCGAAATTCTTACCAAAATGGTCACAGCCTAAACGTATTATAAGGTTTACATCGCCAGTCACTTGTATAGTCAAAGAAGATGGGTCAAGAAAATCTAGCAAGGTGCATATCGATCAGCTTCGTCTATATCATAGTCGCAATTAACTTATTATTCATTTTTGTATTCTCAGCTTTATCTATTTTGTAAAAAAAAAAAAAACATATATGTTTGTACATATATTTTTTTTTTACCCGCGCCGGGGGAAAATGTAACAATGCCAAGTTTTATTTCAAATACTGTACCTTTTTTTTATTCAATCATTTTATTTTAGTTTGCCCTTATTATATAAAAATAAATTCACGTAATAAACTGGCATTGCTACATAAAATTTACGTCTTTTCAAATCATACTTTTTTTTTGCGTCAGTCAGTCTTTGCCATCAGCTCAAATAACTATTAATAAATCATAAAATAAAACTAATATTCAAAGTAATTTTGTTAAGATCCTGTCATCTATACAAATACTTCTGAATAAGTAATAATTTCTACGCTTAAGTTATAATTAAATCAAATAGTCATCGCCGTATTAAAATTCAAAATTTAAACTAAAAGACTGACCGACAAAATCTAAAATTATAAAAGAATAATTATTTATTTAAAATCAAAATTTTTATATTGTAAAATTTATTATATTTTATAAAATGTTAATATTATAAAATATTATGTCAATTTTGAAATAAAATATCGAATTGCATAATAGCTATAAAACGTGATTCATTCATCAAAATTAAAACATAAAATCAAATATAAAATTTCTAAATAAGATTTTTAAAGAAAATAAATAAAAAAAAACATTTAATTAATCTAATTAAATTAATAAAATTTGTGACTCGTTCTTCTAACCATTTTCACGCTTCCACACACATCAAAGAACAGTACGTCACAATGTGGCGTAGACCACGCTACGTAAAGTAGTAATCAAGCGCACCACAACGCCGCCCAGTGGTCATGACATTTCAGCATACCTGAGCGGGTCGCTGGAAGGACAATTGGCCCGAGATGGCGGCGACATTTCCGGCCTGTGGACGCAGGCTAGCAATGCTTGCCGTCGCCTGGGGACAAAGTTCGGAGTTGAGTTCGACTGGAGTGAGGAACGCGGAAAACTGTCCGTCATTGTGAGGCACCCTGGCCGCGCCGTTGAACGTGTGGTAGTGCCAGGTTCCGCCAGGGCGGTCATTATTAGACAGCTGAAGGCGTCCACCCGCGCGAATTACGCCGCGCGCCTTATTCGTAAACCTGATCAGGGAAAGGCCTATGTTTCGGTAGCACAGAGGGGTGCCAGTAACCACTTTCTGCTGAATGGTCGCTATACCCGCTTCTGTGACTATCGCTTCATTCACCGTGCTCGACTCGACTGCGTTCCACTTAACGGGACGCGTCGTTTTGGTCGCGGTGATCAGCGGTGTCGCAGGTGTGGGTATGCGCGGGAGACTCTCCCCCATGTGGTAAACCACTGGATGGTCCATTCAGCCGCGTGGCAGAGGCGTCATGACGCCGTTTTAACACGACTGGCTAACTCTGTGCGACCGAGGACAGGTGTCTCGGTTACCATCAACAAATCTGTTGCCGGCATCCGAGACAACCTACGCCCTGATCTGGTGGTTCGTGGACGTCACGATTGGGTTCGAGGGCACTGCGGGAGTCCTGGAGGCAGCTCGACAGCACAAGCTCGACAAGTACGGGCCGCTAGCTGCCGAGCTGCAAGCTCAGGGCTACGAAGTGTTCTTGGAGGCATTCGTGATCGGTTCGCTGGGCGCCTGGTTGTCGACTAACGACGCAGTCCTGGGCCACCTGGGTGTGGCACACCGATACGGCGAGGTCATGGCTCGCCTGATGGTCTCGGACACTATCCGCTGGACGCGTGACATTTACATCGAACACCTGTCCGGTGTAAGACAATACGCAAACGAATAACATCGCCCCCACAAGATCACCAGTTGCCATTGCACAGACACTTTGTTTTTCTTCTTTCCTCATTGTTTATATAATATATTCTTTATTAATATTTCGTTCACTTCTTTATCATATCAATTCTTAATTACCTATGCATGTACAATTATTACTTATATCTTTCGTTATTACTTATTATCTTAGTATCTTATTGTCTCATTATCTTATCATCTTATTATCTTATTATCTTATTATCTAAATATCTTATTATCATATTATTTTATTCTCTTATTATCCTATTATTATTATCTTATTATCTTTGTTAATGAATTGCGATATACTACAATTATTCTCTTTATTATTACTACTTAAGTGTTGGCACACCCCTGCACTGAACACAATTTTTGGTTGTGTTTAGTGCAGAGATGGTGTCAAAGGCGTCGGTCCCGTGCCCATGGACATGAGCACTGAGACGTCGCCCTACTCGGTTACAATACTAAATGTTATTATAATTATATAAATACGAATGTAAATAATACACGGAACGTACTATATAATGTATTATTAATGTATATATTTTGTCTTATGAAAATAAACGATTTTATCTGTTCTTATCAGCTTAATGATAAGAACACAGTTAAATAAGTGACAGTGAAGTGATCATTATTAATGTAAGTAATTTTTTATATTAATAACTTTTTGTGTATTGACTATTTGTGATGGTTGACTGATGACATTTGACAGTTGGTAATTGACTGGTGACAGTTACAAAGTGACAGTTGACAGTTGATAATTTGACAATTGACAAACGACGTGACAGTTGACAAACGACGTGACAGTTGACAAACGACGTGACAGTTGACAAACGACGTGACAGTTGACAAACGACGTGACAGTTGACAATCGACGTAACAGTTGACAAACGACGTGACAGTTGACAAACGACGTGACAGTTGACAAACGACGTGACAGTTGACAAACGACGTAACAGTTGACAAACGACGTGACAGTTGATAATTCACTGATGACAGTTACAAAGTGACAGTTGACAGTTGGTAATTGGACAGTTGATAAACGACGGTTGAAAAACAAAGTGACAGTTGACAATTAGTAACAGTTGATAGATTAACAAAAGACAGTTGGCAACTGTCAGATAAGTGCAAGTGACAATTAATAGTGTTTAATGACTTTTCACCATCATGCGATAATTACTCGCTTAATGACTTAAAAACACGTCCTGCGAGTTGTTTGTTCACGCACACAAGTATACCACGCAATGGCTTCCACAACTTCGAATGCCGATGGTCCGGTAGTCCGGATTGACTTCCCGTTTTCGGAAATGGTCACATGTAACGTTTGTAGAGACAACCCGGATTCAGTGGGCCGCCGCTCATATAAAGACCATAATGGTCTTAAAAAACACTATAAAAGACTACACAGCCAGAATGTGATACTTCAGTTCGTATGCCGACTTTGCAGCTTCACAGACGGGTCTGTCAAGAAACTAAAAGCACATCATTGCAACCACGAGGCGCACGCGATAGAAGTCCCGGCTCCTGACATGCTACACAACCGGACTCCACTAGCAACATTGCCGCAGCAGTCATCTATCTTCCCTGACTTGGGATCCATTATCCCAGACGTTTTCGTGTTTGACACAGTACGTTCTCAAGCATCACCAACGCTGCAGCCAGCGACGTCGACGACACACTTCGACCGAAATGAGATCATCTGTCCTGCTCAGCTGCAATCGCCAATCGAGCTTGCAACTACGGCAGGCTACAACATCACGCGCATGCGCTCAACACCACAGGTGGCACCCTCCCAAGTGCCGCCACCTCCGCCAGCAAGTGGGATCAGCACCTCAAGGGCTCCGACGACTCGGTTCCCTAGCCAGTACAGAAACAGCAACAACCGACCAACAGATGGGGCGTCTGCTTGGCTGCCCTCATGGCTGCCGCCACTACCTCAGGCGCCCAGAACATACGCTACGCAGTCACATAACATCCAACCAGCCCACGGTCGAACATCACCACCAAGTATACAGCATAGGGCTGGACGAACTCGCCAGCCACATGATGACTATGGCCCAAACCACGTCCAGCCTGGCCTTCGTACCAACCAAATGGACGAGACAACTTCGGTCACCCTTCCCACGCTGCCTGCGTCATTAAATGCGCACGCCGCTGAATGGCCGATGTGCGGCATTCCAGTGGACACTACGACATCACCCACTGTACAAGCACGGGCCCCAACACCTGACGAGCTGACCGACATCGATGAGGACGAATGGAGAAGAACGTTTGCCCAAATCACGGCGGATGTAATTCCAACGCTGACATTCACGTCACCAACCTGCCGTGCCTGGGCGGACGGGTCATCCATGGCTGACACCACAGTGGTTATCTCTGCGGTAACCACCAACCCTACTACTAAAATCCAACCACTGGCTCCTACGCGGCTAACTGCAACCACGCCTGACCGAGCACGAGATGCTCTCCTTGAGAGCCACGGAAAGTCACAGAGTCATGCTGGCCCTGCTAACAACTCAAACAAGGTCAATGCGGGCCTAACAGCGACCACTCCGGCGGCGACACCCAGACGCAAGTTACGACCGAGGCCCAAAGCTACCCCACCAAGATCTCGCTGGGGCTGGCAGGTAGTGCCGAACAGGCGCTCACACCGCCCTCCATCATCAACTGGAAAGGGCGACTCGGACAGCTCATCAATCTCATCCAGCAACACCAATCGGTACAGTCCCTTATGGCTGCCCGATTCACCATCCGAGGATGACCACCCAACCACAATGAACGACCCTCAACGGAGACGCCCTCGACGCCCGATGAACACTGGCCACCGGTTACGCCCCAAGAAGCTCTCTAGCTCTCCATCAGAGCATTCATCATCAATACCAGAGCCTCTTCATTCCCCCAACTCTAGGAGGAGCCGAGGGACGACGCAGCGGGTGCATTCATGCACCACTAGACAGAATCCTGACATCGGGACCGACTTCGCTGATGTCCACGTCGTCGGCCCACAGACCAAGCCCAACCCTGTGCCCACCCCGGATGACGTCACCCTGGACACTTCGTACCAGGCTGATGCGGGTGCCACCACTGGTCCTGCTGCTGTTGCGGATGTGGTACTTGGGGGCAAGTTGGATGATCCACAACTGTTTCCTACTTCTGATGTTACCAACGGTGCCTTGATGGCGGGATTGGCTGACGACCTTGGGACCGCCCAGTTGCGGGAGGGTGCTGGTCAACTGACTAGCGACCAGTTGCGCTGGTTAGGCCTCATAAATGGCTCACTTGATTGGGATGCTATCGAGTCGGCTATTTCCGCCATCACTAAAGAACTTGTCACGTCCTCTTTGGTGGTAGAACAAGAAAATATATTAGGTCGATGCTGGAGTGAGTTCGTGCAATTGGGGAAATCGACTAGCTAATATGTAGAGTCGGAGAGAGGGGTGGGTCGGGGGAAGTGATCCAGCTCTCGTTCTAAAGTAGTTGGAGATTGGGCGCCAGGACTCCTTGATCCGCAATTTCCCTCGATCACGACCTACCGGAATCCAAGCAGGTCGGCACACATCCAAAATACCTAGATGATTAAATGACGTAGTACAACCAAAATAAAAGCAAGTATGGATAGCTTGAAACGTAACGGCCAATTTATTTCAACAAAAAAAAAAAAGAACACAAATAAAACAGAAATATATATATATAATTATAAATGTTTCAATTAAATGACCCCAAATGTTGGCAAATAATTTTGCATACAGATTTTGCATATTAGTTCGCATATAAATTCATATAAAAATTCGTATAAAAAAATTCACATATAGATTCACATAAAAAAAAAATTCGTATATAAATTCGCAGAAATTCTCAAAAATTCGTATTAAAAATTCGTCAAACAGGTTTAGTGAAAAGAAAAAAAAAATTTGAATTACAATCTTCTCCTAAATAATAATACCTATATCCATTACATTATTGTATATATTCACCGCCAAACTATAATTTGGTGTGATGTAGCAAATTGACGTTAACCGTAAAGAAAAAAAAAACACATTGATGAAATCAAATTATAATTTGGTGCGAAGTATGTTAATCTATTCAATAAAATAAAATACATATAAAAATGGCGGTACAAAAAAAATAAACATGCCGAATCATTTGCCTCGGTCGATACTATGACTCAAATATTTTTCTTTTAAAACTGAACGTTTTTAATATGGGTCCCTAGATTAGATATACTGAATCGTATCAAAAAGGAATTTGGTTCACAGAAATCTAAAGATTCGATTCACTGAAATTTAAAGATTCGATTCACTGAAATTACGGGCAGAAGGCCATCTTTAACACAACCGTTTCGATTTATACAAAAATAAAAATACAAGAAAAATTGTTAATGAATTTTACGCGGCGTAGTGAAATTAGCACGTTCAATAAAATTTTCAGCACTTACTGGTAGGTGAAGATGATGATTGGTAGAATACAGATGTGTTGCAAAAAAAAAGGTGTGGCTGACCTGTAGATTCGCGGCTTACAGCACGCAACGAGCTTGAGTTAATCCACAGCTGTAGAGATGATCGTGATGCCAATGAAGAAAAGGAAGCAACTATCTTCGCTCCAGGTTCCAGATACAGATACGGATGATGGATATTCCAAAAATTTGCAGCCAACAAATAGCCGAAATGCACTTGAGATTTCAACAGATCCGGAATCACTTTGAACTTTAATTTTGTTCCACAAAATATAAATTACGGAAAATCTTTCCAAAAATATTATAATTCACCTAACGTAATGTACGATGAAAATCACAGTTTCAACCAAGGAAACGACAATAAAAAAAATTAATAGGCAAACACCTTATTCATTGACTAAAAACGGACGAATGTTCTAGAAAAACGATAAAAATCCAAAAATTGTCAGTATTTGACGAAATTACGTGACATTCAATCCACTATAGCTATCTCGTTTCATCTCATAGGGATCTCGCAATAATTTTTAATTAAATTATAATTTTTTAATTAAACTAAATGTTATTAGTCGTTCACTTACGAAACGGATACAATCTGACAAGGGTAGTTCACCATTTTGTTGCCGCTAAATAAATAAACACCAATATAATTATTTAAAGTCCGTATAATACAAATCGAAATGTAACAATTGTTGACGTTGGAATACATGCCTGAGAATAAATATTTTATGTGAATTTTTTGTAATGACAGAAAATATTTTTTTTTAGTTCTAGATTAATGGTATAAATCGATATCTATAAAAAATAAAAATTTAAACACAAGTCGGGAACTGCAAAATGCGGGGTGCTGTCTGTATGTTATGTAATTATTATATCTACTTCTGCTATGCTAAGAGTGTTGATGGAGAATATGTCACGCTCGAAACTACTAAGGCGAGCGACAAACGGGGTGCTTCGGCTTTCAGTCGGCAGTTAGGGGTGGGGCTTAAAGACCAACTGTTGTATTATTTTAACTGTACAAAATTAGTATTATTATGTAAGTAGTTTTAAGTTATGAAACTACATTTTTTGTAGCAAATTGTGTTAAGTTTTATGTTCAATAAATAAATGGATTTAAAAGAGATCACATCGATTTATTCAAATCATAATTTAAAAAAGCGATCCAGCAAATATATTACAAGTGGCGACGAGGATAAAAAGCTATGAATTCGTTGATTGGGCATCTGGCGGAATTCAATCCACAATTAAATACATGGGGAGTCTACCAAAAAAGGCTTTCTCAGTATTTTATTGCAAACCAAATCGACGATGGCAACAGGAAAAAAGCGATACTTCTAAATTGTATGAACGAAGAAGCTTACAACCTACTAACAAATTTATCCGTTCCGAATGATCCGGAAAATAAAAGTTACGAAGAATTAACTGTTCTCTTGGACAATCATTTCAAAGAACATAAATCAGTTTTTCAAGAAAGGTTTAAATTTTACAATTCATTCAAAGAAACTACTGAAACGATTCCAGAATGGGCAGTAAGAGTTAGAAAATTAGCTACTTATTGTGAATTTGGAGCTGTACTGGACATCGCAATCAGGGACCGCTTCATCATGGGCCTAGGCAAAGGAAAGGCACTAGACAAACTGTTTCTCGAAGGCAACGACTTGACACTTGAAAAGGCTATTCAACTGGCGCAAGTAGTCGAATCCACCAAGAACAATTATGACGTCTCTAATGGATCAACCACTAGGGCAGCCATCAAGCAAGAACCAGAAGTCTACCGTATGTCTTCCTTTCGTCGAAAACGGCAACAACGGGATCCAACCAAAGACGCCGGAGGCAGCAATGCGCAGAACGTAAGTTGCACCGTCTGCGGTTATAATAATCATAAAAAATTTCAATGCAAGTATAAAGATTACTCCTGTAATTTCTGTAATATAAAAGGGCATTTAAGTACTGTCTGTCGAAAGAAAAAAAGAGAAAATAACAAACCAAAAGATAATGAAAATAATAGTAAACCCGAAAGCAATAAAGAAAAAGTTCATTATGTGGTAGATGATTATGCACTATTTAATTTAAATTCTGAAAATACAAATAAACCTTTGACTGTTCCTGTCAAAATTAATAATATTGAATTGAATATGGAATTAGATTCAGGGGCAAGTGTATCAGCTATATCAAAAGAACTATGGTTAGATAAATTTAATAACGTACCATTATTAAATACCGATAAATGTTTAGTCACTTATACAGGCGACAAAATAAAACCGTGTGGTCTTATACCAATGAATATAAGTTTTAAAAATCAATTAGAAACTTTGCAGATTTTTGTAATTCCGAATGGAGGTCCGCCAATATTGGGTCGAGATTTTATTAAAAAATTTAATATTGAAATAAAAATTAACAAAATGGACGACCTAGATGATGTAATGAATAAAATAGAAAAGCTTAAACAGAAATATAATTATGTTTTTAGTGAAGGGTTAGGAACTTATCAAAATAAAAATTTTAAATTACATTGCAAACCTAACGCGACACCCAAATTTTTTAAACCCAGACCATTGCCATACACCTTAAAAAATAAAGTCGATTTAGAAATAAATAGGCTAATCGAGGCAGGCATTTTGACTCCGGTTAATCAAAGTGAATGGGGAACTCCGATAGTACCGATTTTACAAACTGATGGGTCAGTGAGAATCTGCGGAGATTATAAAATAACGATCAATCCAGAATTATTAATAGATAAGTACCCTCTTCCACGAATAGATGACCTGTTCACACAACTTAGCGGGGGAGAACATTTTACTAAATTAGATTTATCGCATGCTTATCAGCAGCTTAAGTTAGATGAGGAATCGGCTAAATTAACTACTATTTCCACCCACAAAGGGTTATTCAATTATTCGCGGTTACCGTATGGAGTTGCTTCAGCACCTTCTATATTCCAAAGAGAAATAGAACAAATATTGCAAGGTTTTGAGGGGGTTATTTGCTTCCTTGACGACATTTTAATAACTGGGAAAGATGACAAGGATTATTTAGATAGATTAGAGCAAGTTTTAGATAAATTATGTCAAAGTGGAATTAAAGTTAGACCAAATAAATGCGTATTTTTCAAAAAATCAGTAAATTATTTAGGCTATATTATAAATAATGAGGGACTTCATCCTGAAAAAGAAAAAGTGGCAGCAATTTATGATGCTCCAGCACCAAAGAATTTAACTGAATTACAATCAATAATTGGCTTAATTAACTATTATAGAAAGTTTATACCGGACTGTTCATCAATAATGCAACCGCTTTATGAATTATTACAAAAAAATAAAAAATATTATTGGTCAAATCAATGTCAAAATTCATTCGAGTTAGTAAAAAAGCAACTGATATCAAATAAAGTTTTAGTTCATTATGACCCTGATCTTAAAGTAAAACTAACTGTAGATGCTTCTAACTATGGTTTAGGTGCCATACTAAGTCATACATTTAATAACGGGGAAGATAAACCGATCTCTTTTGCGTCCAGGACGTTATCAAAAAGTGAACGCCATTACTCTCAAATCGATAAGGAGGCTTTAGCTATTATTTTTGGGGTACAAAAGTTTCACCAATATATTTACGGACGACATTTTACCTTATGCACTGATCATAAGCCTCTTGTGGCTATATTAGGTCCTAAAAAGGGTATTCCGACATTGGCTACGAGTAGAATGCAGCGTTATGCTTTCATTTTGTCTGCTTATCAATATGATATCGAATATGTAAAATCTAAAAACAACATAGCCGATAGTTTATCGAGATTACCTATCCAGTCCGACGACAATTATATTGATGATGATATTTATTTTAATTATATTGAAAACGAAAATGATCTTAAATTGAATTTTGAAACATTAAAAAAAGAATGTAAAAATGATGAAATATTACGTAAAGTTTTTTACAAAGTAAAAAATGGCTGGAATAGTAATGACGACAAACTACTCGCACCATATTATATAAGAAAGAGAGAAATTTCAATCGAAAACGAAATATTATTGTGGAATTATAGAGTTATTATACCTGATTCTATGAAACAAAATATTCTAAATGAATTACATTCATCCCATATGGGGATTGTAAAAATGAAAATACGCGCTAGAGCTTTTGTATGGTGGCCTTCAATAAATTACGATATAGAAAAAATGGTGAAAAGTTGTAATAGTTGCATGAAAATAAAAAATTTACCGGAAAAAAGTTTACTCAGTCCTTGGGAATGGCCAGAGTCGCCGTGGGAACGACTCCATTTAGATTATTTTGGACCACTTATGGGTTACAATTTCTTAGTGGTGGTTGATGCGCACAGCAAATGGCCTGAAGTTTTTGCTATGACATCAACTACAACTTTGAACACAATTATTAAACTATCAAATTTGTTTGCGCGTTTTGGACTTCCCAAAGTTGTAGTGACAGATAACGGTCCTCAATTTTGTTCCGAAGATTTTGAAATTTTTTTAAAAACAAATGGAATAAAACATATCACTTCTGCCCCGTTTATGCCGTCAACAAACGGAGCAGCAGAGAATATTGTTAAAACATTTAAATCATATTTATTAAAAGAAATAAAAAATAAAGATTTTAACCAAATTCAATTAAAATTAGACAAAGCGTTATTTGATTACCGTAACACTGTTCACTGTACGACAGGGAAGAGTCCTTCTTGCTTATTATTAAACCGAGAACTAAGATCACGACTAGATTTATTGAAACCCGATACAAAACAGTATAACACAGAAATGACAAAAATAGATGAAATTAAACAAAAAATAAAAAATAAGCAAAATGTTCAAATAAAAAATTATCGCGGAAAAAGAAAAATTGAATTCGAAATAAATGAAACGGTATGGGTAAGAGATTATAGAGTACAAAATAAACCTTGTTGGACTCAAGGTATAGTTTACAAAAGAATTGGTTTTAAACATTATTTAGTTAAATTGAATGACAAGTTGATTTGGAAACGACACATTAATCAAATGGTAAAAGGTCAAAATAAAGTTAGCGAAGTAGAAAATTATGATTCTTATAATAATTTTGATGTTTTTGAAAAAATAAATTTAGATATACCAAATAATGTTACGGAAAATTCTGAAAACGTTGAAAATGCTGAAAATATTGAAAATGTTGAACTAAATTGTAAAGAAATTGTTAATGATATTATCGAAGCTTCCTTGGAAATTTGCATAAATAAAGATAATCTACGACAAAGAAAAAAACGTAAACGCAAACCTCCAGAGAGACTTCAGATAACGCATTAACAATCATTTAAATAATATATTACTTTAGTTTTTTTTCAGAGAATTTAATTAAGTTGCTTATTTCATCAGAGAGGAGAAATGTTGTATTATTTTAACTGTACAAAATTAGTATTATTATGTAAGTAGTTTTAAGTTATGAAACTACATTTTTTGTAGCAAATTGTGTTAAGTTTTATGTTCAATAAATAAATGGATTTCAAAGAGATCACCTCGATTTATTCAAATCATAATTTAAAGAAGCGATCCAGCAAATATATTACACTAAGCCTTTGAATAAGTTTGAGAAACGAGTTTTAATGTCTTCTTCGAAGTTGGCGTTTATGTTGTTAATCCAACCGAATAAGGATAATACTGATATAGCGGGACGTCCCAGAAGAGCTTCCTTTATGTGATCGGAAACGTATATTTCTTGCTGCGATGAATTTTCTTTCCACTTTAAAAATGCGGAGAATTTGCCCAACATGTCGATTGTTTTGTTTGTTGGACCGTGGAAATTCTTCTCGCTGGGAGTTAGTTGTCGAGACGAAATACGTTTATACACTGAAGTTGAAATTACTGTGGCATCGGCGCCACTGTCAATTTTAAATTTTGTTTTTATTTTGTCAACAAAAATTTCGGCCACCCATGGGGCGTTATTGCTCGAGATGCTGCCTATGAAAAGACTGTCAGTTTCTTTAGAGATCTCTTCTTCATTTACTGTATAAACTGTTCTCTTCTGTTTGCATACAGAGGCAAAATGTCCGAGTTTTTTACAATTACTGCAGGATCGGTTACGAGCTGGACATTTATCTCTACCGTGTAAATCTTCGTTACCGCACCAGAAGCATTTCTTAGTTTGGCTGCTGTAATTTCGACTCGTTCCGTCATCTGTGATTTTTGTCCTTCTTTGGACGCGATTAATGTCTATATTGTTACTTTCTGCTGTATTTTCTAGCATGGTAGCTTGTTTCTTTACGTCTTCATGTTGTCTACAAATTTTGATAGCCTTTTCTAATGTAAGTTCGTGATCTAACTGTAATGACTGAGATAATTTTTTATCGCGAATTCCAACGACGATTCTATCTCTTATAAACTCTTTTTCTAAAGTCTTGAAATCGCATGTCTTTGCGAGTTTGTGAAGGTCTGTTATGAATTCTGTGACTAACTCTCCTTCGTTCTGAACTCTTCTATTAAAAATTGCACGTTCGTATATAATGTTTGTGGTTTCGACGAAATATTCTTCAAATTTTCTGAGAACAATGTTAAATCTTTTTGCTTCGGTACTTGTCAGACTCAGACTGTCGTAGATATCTTCAGCTCGAGGTCCCATGTAGAGAATTAAACTATTAATTTGAATTTCTTCGTTTTTTTCGTCCAGGCGGGTTGCAGATACGAAACGCTTGTAACGGCGAATCCACTTCGGCCATTCTTCGTTGACAAATGAGAATTCCGATGGAGGCGGATAATAATGTTGAATTGCTGCAGTCGCGTCGTCTTCTGGCATTTTGATTTTTGCGATATTATTTACTTGACTACTCCGATACTTCAATGAAACACACCTGACACCATGTTTTGTTAGGAAGTCGAAAGTTAAGTAAAAGATAATTTTAACAATTAACAAAATTTATTTCTTTGAATAATGCAGGTTGTTGTAGAGCGATGTACATTTATCGAATGAATCCTCTCAAATTTTATTCACAAAAAATGTAATTTTTAGATTTGTTTACAATGACCTTTTTTCAGTTAAATAACTAAAACATTTACGTAACATTAATATTATAAATTATAAAGTACAGAGTGGTATAAAAATGTACGTTGCTCTACAATACAGTTTGTTAACCACGTCGCTTTGTCTAAGATTTGGTATATGGCACAAATATTGCCCATGAACAATAAGTATGCAGCCGAACTTGAGCAAGCCACCGGATGGTTTGTCTGGAAAAACGGCTTTTATAAATTACCAAAAAAACAATTACAAATGGAAAGAAAATTTGGTGGTTTAGGCCTGATTCACATTAAAAATAAATGTGATGCGCTTTTTATAAAGCAGTTTATAAATACGGCGAGAGGATTTGGTGATATAATACATAAACATTTAATAAATCAGTGGCTGTCTACAAAAAATGTATCCCAAGTTCCCGTTATGTTTAGAAAATTGATTAAAAGATTGTACAATATCGACTACATAGTAAATAACCCTACAGATAAATTAACCACTAAACTCCTATATAAAGAATTACAGCTGCCTTGCTTTACCCCGAAAATACAAACTCAACTTCTAACTAAACCATGGAATAGAATATGGAAGAATATTGCAAATAGTGACCTTACTAGTGAGATGCAAATGGCAGTTTATTATGTTATAAATGACATTGTAAAGGTAAAATACAAACTATTTCGGCACCAACTAACATCCAGTCCAAATTGTGAAATTTGTGATGAGGTTGAAACTATAGGTCATAAAATCATGAAATGTGGTGAATCGCAAATCATATGGCAATTCTTAAAACATACTTTTTATCAAGTCACTAAAAAAAATTGGACAAGTGAGGACATCCTTTTCTTTAATATACAGCACGAAAACATAGTAACAAAAAACTTTCTTATTTGGCTAACCGCTTTTACAGTAACATTTAATTTGAACAACAATCTGCCAGGATTTGATCTTTTCAGATTTTTATTAAATAAAGAAAAACAAAAACTGAAAACAAAAAATTATTTTAGTGACTTGATACAGTATCTTTGAAAAATTGATTTAGTTAGAAATTATAATTGAATCAATCAAGTTAAGTAAAGGAAATGGTTTGGATAATTACGTATAAGCCTTATTTCTTTATTATTGCTATACTATTGTAAAATTAGATTTAGTTTTTAAATTATCTGTTGATTGTATTAATCAATTTTAATAAAGTTTTATAAAAAAAAAAAAAAAAAATTGTACAACCTCCTCTTTTGGATTCGATTATAAATTTGTAAGCAACTTTTATCTTATATATATTTTAATTTCGTGACAATTGATATTATTTTGTCTTATAATATATTATACACACAGACATAACATTATCAGTTACAATATGTCTGAGAAGGAAAAATAACAATAGCCATCCGTTGAATATTTTAATCCGCTACCTAAATCTGTAAAATATAATAAGTCTGCATAATTTATTTATTACAAGTGAAGTAGGTTATACATATATTAATCTATACATTTCGAATAAGATAATGTTTTTTGTGGTTCCACCGCGGCTGTAATTTGAGTATTATATATTCAGAACAATATAATTTCAACATTTCAAATTGTCTCGTTATCACAGTAGAGTACTTTGTGAGTTTTTTGTAAAAAATATATATTTTATGAGATCGCATTTTTTATACCCGAGCGATTCGGGTCCCCGGTAGAACTCTGTCGTCACACACATATCTCGTAAAGAAATATCATGCAACGTCCACCTTCGCGACGCGGACGCGCCTACCGAGAATTACTCGAATGCAAACAGAATCAGTTTTCGAACACTTATTTCCTTTCACTTCGAGCCGAAGGCAAGCCGAGTTCTTCGCAATTTGAAAATCTCGACTGTTTTACGTAGAATTTTATATTACATCGTATCTCAGATTATGGTAAACTTAAACCTTCATTTACCTGCTTAATCTTCCTCATCGACCAATAACCTCTTGTAAACGACATTTCTGGTGAACCTTCGCTGTTGCCAGTTGAACGCGCCATGTTGGCGAGTGTTCTCCACAAACACCTTGACGCTATTAAAATTCCGCGATCTGCTAAAAGCGACATAGAGCTGCCCGTGCGAAAAGACAGGATTGGGCAAATAGATTCCTACTCGATCGAATGTCTGTCCTTGACTTTTGTTGAATTTCATGCAAAAGGCCAACCTAAGGGGAAACTGATACCTCTATATCTGTACGGCTAGAATGGGGTCTTGCGTGGTCATCTTGATTCGCGGTAACAGAACATTTCGGCCCGCGTGTTTCCCAGTCAGCAAACGCAGCGACAGAACGTGTTCGTCCATCTTCAGAACGGTGCACCGTGCCCCGTTGCACTTGCCGATCTCCAGGTCGATGTTTCTCAACAGCATGATTGTCGCTCCTAGTTTCAACTTTAGCTCGTGCGGCGGCTTTCCCGTCGGCGTCATCGCATTCATATAGTCCACAGGTACAGGAAAGTCCCCTTCATTCTCCGTAATAGCTTTGTCCGCGCTGTAGTCGATTTTGACCTGACGATCGGTAAATTGAGTGGCTAAAATTCGTTCGTTGACGGCAAAACTACTGTCGTTGGTCGGAGTCAAAATACACCGATTGTCGGCCAGATGAACTGACCCGTCTCCGTAAACGGGGCGTATAAGTTCGTCGATGTCTTGGACGCAACACCGCTGTGGAATTTCGATATAGTTGAATTCGCCTCCTCCATCACCAGCATTCTCTACGGCTTCCCGCATAGCCACCGGTATTCGCTCGACGACCTCCAACGTGCCGTTACCCAACCGCAACAACCAATCGGCGTAATCATCGGCGCCGTCTTCCGCTCTCATGTTGGCTATCAATGACATTCGGACGAATTGCTGCCACAGATCCGAAAACTTTACGCTAGCTCCTATCGACTCGGCCATATTGCCTTCCGACACGACCGGCAAAACTTGTCTAAAATCACCGCTGAGAACGACTTATCTTGCCACCGAACTGTACATCTCTACGTACCGTCACTTCTCGCAAAAAGTCATCGATGCAATCCATTGCCCACTTCGACGCCATAGGTGCCTCGTCCCACACGATCAAATCGATGTCTCTCATGTGTGCAGCTTCGTCCGAGTCGAACGCAATTCGACACGTGGATTCTGCACGCACGTTAAGCGGCAACTTGAAGGCCCGATGACAGGTCTGGCCACCCCTCAGCAATAACGACGCAATTCCAGTCCAGGCGACGGCTACGTATCTGTACCCGTCTCGTATACACGTATCCAGCAGTCTATTGTACAGGTATGTCTTGCCAGAACCTCCCGGTCTACGAAGTACAAACGATTCTCTCTTGCGTTGGGCGCCACACGTCTCCTTTCCAAAGCGCCGACAACAGCATCATAAACGGCACGCTAGCTGCCTGACGTTCAGTCTTGCAATTGCCTCTTGTACGTTCTCTTCCATATTATTATCTTCTTCCGGTGCCGGCTCCTCAGGCATGCGTCGCAGTAAATAATTATCGTGGCCCGCGTTCATTTCGACGGCTAATCGTTCGTCGGCAGTCAAATCGACTGGCAGCTCCGCGTCCAATTGAAATCTGTCCAACGTGGCACCGTTCCTGGCAAGCGCAATCCTTATGTCTTCGAGAACCAAAGCCCTGATAACTCTGGTCGACAAACCGGCTATCGCGTGAGAATCTTCCGCCATTCTATCGAGGTGTGCTCTGAACAGAGCCGCCGGGTTGTTGATTTCGCAATTGAGTAGCATGTAGGCGAACATGTTTCGGAATTGTCTCGGCAAATGGTATTCGGCTGCTTCTCGTAATACTCTGTCTATTCTCCGTCATCACGCAATAAATTTCGACGAATACACGCCTCCCGGTATGTCTCGCAAACGACTCGTTGTCCTGTCGCTGTGTCATCTACCGCCCGCAAATCCGCATAACACGTAGCTCCTCTGGCGTGGATGCAAGAGCACGCGAAGATAAAATAGTTCCGGTATAGACGGCGGAACAAAAACAATTCTTGCGATTATTCGATCTTGTAACCGCTGCCTTCTCTTCCACACAGCCGGTCGCTGCGGCCTCCGCCGAGCTGCTACGGCGACGTCATCATCTTCTGCATCATCTTCTTGGTCGTTTCTCTGCTGCTGTTGTCCAGTACAGATGAATCTTTCGTAACACTCTATATAAGTGCAACGACGGGCTTCTTGTCCAATATCGTTGTTCAAACTGTTCAAATCGAACCATGCCATCAGTGTAGTTTGCTTTGCCATAGCGATCGCCAATAATTCATCGTCGTGTCGTTCGAGACGCTCTCCGTCGACAATTACCTGTTGCATATTCTCAAGATGCACCGCCAGTCGTCTGATGGTATAACTTTTCGTATGCATTTCAAAGTTTAACAACCTCCACACGACCTCGGGGCTTCCCACATAGCGACAGTCGGCGTATCTAGTTACTTCGTCGTAATTCATAACAACATCGTCGCGTCTCTCGCTGCCTGGACCTACCGCAACCGGCGCTACTAGAGCTGAATCGCCTCCCTTGTTGATATATTTGTGAATATATCTGACGGTTTTATACGACGTACATCCCTCGACGTTGATATGGCATCGGTGCTTCTTCAGCAGATACGGGTTATACGGAACCACCCATCGATTGTCGAAGCGACGATTCGTTGAATCATCTTCGTAATAACGTCCATTGTCGGGTCTCCTGTAGATCGGCCTTCCTCTCGTCGCGTCTGAGTAGAGCGTCGTATCGCGATATTCCATCGGAAAATGTTTCACGCACATATTGTCGCGCAAACAAACCGGTCTCGGTCCGGCAACATCGTCGCCATGATATTGCCACGATCTTCGGGCCAGATCGCGCAATATGGCTACGCCGGCCGCTTCAGTGGAGTTAGGGGTGGGAAAAATCAAAATACTCAGGAAAACTTACCCGAATTATTCGCATCGATTAATTATCTCGCTTGGTTGCACGCCGGTGTCAAATCTGAAGTGGGAAGTCCCACAACGAGGAGTTCAATATTTTGAAGTTGGGCGCCAGGTCAGTTCTTGCGCAACCAATTTAGGATCGCTGACCACGATCCAGGGCGAGCAGTGGAAAAGAGGGGGAGGGGTCGAAACTAACGAGGTATCAATGACGTCATAATCAAATATAATTTATTACTGACTTTATTTCTTTTTCGTCCTTGGTAATTAATATAAAAATTATTTGTCGGGAAAAAGGACTTTTAAATAAACACTTAATTTTTTTTTTTCCTAAGAAAACGAAACGTCGCTGTAAATAAAAAATTAAGTGTTTATTTAAAAGTCCTTTTTCCCGACAAATAATTTTTATATTATTTATTACTATTTAATATCATATGTACGCAATATGTATATACAAGGAATAGGTACCATTAACAGAGTTTAAAAAAAAACATTGACAATAATTAATAATTGATAAATCATCAAATTATTAAATGGTGAACCGGTTCAGCATATTTAATTACGCTCTATACACTATAAATAATTATACATTTAAACGATTTGAAGATGTTTTATATGGTCTTCGAAATTTTTAGAATGAACAATGAAATCATCAAAATAATTTAGCAGAAAATCATGTTTTATATCAGAAAAATATTTTGCGATTAATCTATGTAGTGCGGTAGCACTAACCGAAAGTCCGAATGGCACATAGTTATATTCAAAATGATTTGATTGAGTGACAAACGCTGTGTACTTTTTCGACTGTTCGCGAAGCGGAATTTGATGAAATGCAGCATTCATATCAAGAAGAGTAAATATTTTTGAATCTTTAAACGCTTGAAAGATATATTGAGCATTCGCTGGTGGAAATGGATCATACAGAATTTTTTTATTTAGCATCCGATAGCCAACTAATAATCTATTAGAACCGTCTTTCTTTTTAACAAAAAATGCTGGAGAGGCATACGGGCTGTTTGAGTGTCTAATAATTTTATTATTTAATAACTTTTCAGTATGTTCATCGAGTTCTTTTAAACGTTCTGGATTTAATTTACAAGGATTTTTATATACCGGGATATTGTCCGTTACTTTAATCTCATAAGTAAAGTTTTTAACCGAACCGATTTTTGTAGTGAGCACATCTTGATGATTAGCAATTAACCGACTTATTTCACTTTCTTGATTTTTATTTAGGGCTAATTTTACTTCACATGTAGAGTTAACATAGTTTAAATTATTTAATTTTATTTTATCACTGTGAAACTCGATTTTTATATCTTTATCAAAATTAAATGAAATTTCCGAAGAGAAAAAATTTATAAGAATTTGCATTTTTTTTAAAGCTTTCGAGCCAATAATAAAATCAAATGTACAGTTATTAATTACCAGAAATTCTATGAACCATGAATAATTTGCGATTTTTATATTAGTTTTTAATTTATAGTTAATTTTTAATTTAGTATTGTCAGGCAAAACAATGTTTGAGTTATAATTTATTAGAGAACCTTTTTTATTTTGTAATATTACTTTAGCAATTTTATTTGAGCAGACATTTATAGAAGCTCCTGAATCTAATAAAGCTAAACCATTTATAATATTTGAAATTGACTCCATTATTATTGGTAATTGACTAAATTGTATATTATTAAAATTTTTGTTTTTCTTAAACAATAAGTTAAAATTTTTTATTCGTTTTTTGGATTTTCCAAACGATTCATATTACGCATTCTTTTAAAACAATTTGACAAGACATGACCATTTTTTTTACAATAGTTACAAGATTTATTTGTTACTTTATCGTTAATAATTGTGTTACCAGCTGACTGTTGTTGCTGTTGTTGTTGTTGTTGACACTGTTGTTCCGAACTTATTTGTAGTTGATAAGCATGTTCTCTTCTATTTATCTGTTGTATTTCTCTTGCTATGTTTTCTAATTCCAGTATCATCGACGGGATTGCTTTGAATTTCAGGCAATTCATTAGAGTTGACGTGTGCCCAAATTGTATTAATTAATTGTTCATCTGAAATATTTATACACAGTGCGGCAGATTTCTGTATCACATCTTTAATAAAGTCTAACAAGGTTTCGTTATGTCTTTGGTATCTCTGTACATATTTATCGTATAACAGAGTTTTTTCAATTGGAGAAATGAAATTATTAACGAGGTCAAATTTAATTTTAAACCAATTTTTATCGAGATTTTTCGTCCACCATGTTATTAATTGTTCATCACACTTGATTGTTAAATATTGTATTAATTGTTTTTCATTTATAAGACGGGTTTTGTTAACTTTATCGATATTTTGTATGAACTGAATAATTGATTCTGGGTCGGAAGAATTGCAGTAATTAATTTTACTACAGATTTCATTAATATTGACTTTCATGTCTATAGGCAAGGCACTATTATTGCTATCACTCATTTTAACTAATGGATCAGAGTAGTAAGTATTGTTATAATTATTTACAATATTAACGGGTTTATTATCATGATTAGAATCAATTAATTTTGTAATACGTTCAGTCATCGTTAATACTTGGTGATACGTATGTCTGGAAAGATCTAAATTTGCAAGAACTGTTTCTATTGTTTTTCGACTTTTGTAAGGTGAATGATTATAAAGAGAAGAGACATTACCGAGTTCTTCTTCTGTGTGGCTCTCTGGAACTTTCTCTGGAGCAGCTGTGGTTTTCGGGATAGCGCCGGTATTGTTCGTGATGCCATTAGCAACAGCATTAGGTTGGGAATTCTCGTTTGACGCAGCAGTAGGCATAGCAGTTTGGTCAGAACATTGAGTCGTCATACTGAAATTTTCTGTCGTCTTCTTTCTTGAAGTTTGTCGAGTGTCTGGCATTATATTACAACTGGCAACAAAAATTTTTATTTTATTTTATCAATTACAAAAAGAGAAAAATATAACACAAGAATAGCAATTCTAGCGAAATCCTGTATCTATCGTTGAAACTTGTATAAACAAATTAATATAACATGAAAAGAAATACGTTTATATCTGTGGTATCATTCGAAATTCGATTTGAAATACAATTCTTTTTTCAAAATAAATAAGAATAGAACTACCATTTGCTTTTGTTCTGCAACCATTTACATCCTTTCACGCTCTGCTACCATTTGTTGGCATGTTCCCATCAGATAAATATTAAAAAAAAAAACCCAGCGTGCCGGGGCCCATAGCGGCATGAGGTCAGGAACAAACCGACGTACATTTAGTTTTTTATTTATTAAAAAAAAAAAAGATTTTAATAAATAAACAGACGAATTTCGAATCATATCAAACCAAATATAATTTCATATAAACGTACACAGAGTAGGTATATAAAATATAATACACAATCATTCTTCTTTTAGAAGAAAGAAAAAGAAATATACATTTCTACGCCACTAGTATGTGGCCAAAATAAATAAGCAAAAAACTGATTGTATTTTGATTATTTTGCAAATTAAAAATAAAAAAAACTGTGGCACGTGCACGTACACTTAACCTAAATAAAATTACCGCGATGCTCATTTCCGGCGTGAAGGAGGTGACAATGTGAGAAATGAAATTTTTCCTACCAAAAATATAACTTTATAACCTCAAATTATTAGGCAAAGTTCAGTAGGTTTAAAAGCATCAGTATTGATCCTTCAAATTCATTATAAAAAAAAAGGATTTTAAATAAACTGAAGAGCTTACCACCCAAAAAATAAAGTATTAAAACTCAAAATAAGCATAAAAACCACTTCACCTCCGACACGCGCCGAAAACGAGCAACGACTGACTAGCCAACACAGGACTGTCTTAATCTAAACCTATATAGTTTGTACAATTATAATAGAGGTCACTCTTGTCTGACGATATTAAATTCGTTATTTAATCTTTATTCGAAATTTATAGAGATTTAAATTATTGATTTTAATTATATTGATTTTAATTATAATTGTTTTAATTATATTAAGGAGAGAAGAAGAAAAAAAAAGGTAACACCAGTCAAGTGACATAGCATCTTATCTGTTACGTAATTAGTTAAAATGTTAAGGCCCCAGTACACAGTGATCTGTAGTGGGCCATTGTAGACCATCGCCATTGTGTACAGGGGATAATGGTCTGTAGTGGCGGACAATTGTGAATCGTGGTGCGAAATCCATTTGTTGTCGGGTTTTTTGACACACTTCAAAGGAATCGTGGTGTAGCGTGGCCTGTGGTGTTCACACAGGGGCCCATTGTTCGGACAGGTACCTACTTTTTTTGTTGCGTGCTATACTATTTAAATTTTTAATCGCCCAAAATGTCAGTATCCTGGAGCAATGCAGAGACTTTTAGGTTTATAATATTAAAATACTTGTAAACAGTATATAAATAAATAGCCGCGGCCGTAATCACTTCCACGTCCATCGCAAGTGTTTCGCCAGGCAGAAATGAGCCATGGGCCATTGTGTGAACACCAAGTGATAGTGGTCTACAGTTGCACATTGCAAAGCATGGCCCACTACAGACCACTGTGTACTGGGGCCTTAATAAAGAAATAATAATAAAATCTAACATCAAGTCTGCTGTGGACTGATTTGCGAGCGACTCTCGGCTCTCAGATTCTAAGTTCGATACTTTGCCGAAGTCAGGCGGTCAGGCCATCGACTTGCGAACGTAGCAAGCCACACAAATCATTTTGCATATGCGTACTGCATCACGTAGACACACAGGCTGTATATTTCTATATGTCGAAGGCATTATCACAAAACATTATTGTCAGCTGTTACGTCCTCGTAGGTCGGCTAACATGATTACTACATTCATGAGCATGTGATTTAATCCTTAACTGTTGACACGCAGTTAATCTATATAGCACTAATTCTTACACGGAATCTAGATTTCGCTTAAAAAAATTAAAAATGTTTATTATAAAACTATTTTTTAAGCTAAGATTCTTAATCAGGAAGTCATCTGGAAAAAAACGAGCGAACGAAATGCGAAGTTGTCATGAAACAAAGGCGCATATATGTATTTTAGTTCAGATCATAACTTAGGCAAGAACCATAGAAGCAAAGCGCATATACGTTGTTTAGACCGGTCTATTCTATCCACATGGGTGGGAAACGTCTAATCCAAAATTCGAATTGGAATTCAGTATAAGGGCTAATTTTTCCCATTTTTTTCCACAATTGTGGATTCGGTTGATGAAAGTTTTCTACTCAACATATTTTTATTAGCGTCAATAAAACGTCGTTGGTTCTGTAATACCTTCTATGTGCCAATAAATCTGAAATTAACGTTAATTAATATTTTTAAGAAAATACTTCTTCTTAATAAACATGTTGCAGTGAAGATAAGTACGAATTAGAAATATACCTCAGAAATTGCTAGTTTTTTACCATCTATTGCTGAAATAATCACTTTTTAGTTTTTCCTGCAACATTTACTTTTTGCACATAGGAGGTATTACAGAACCAACGACGAAAATCAATCATCAATTTGTACTGACTAGATGATACTTTTTTTGTCGTCTTTTTGTAATTTTATTATCCATAATAATAATTATTATTACTAATAATTAATTATTTTCAGCACTTGACAACTAACACAAAATTCAAAAGTATATAACCGTGGTAACCGCACAAAAATAGACTTGTAATTAAATTCAGACAACTCTCTATAGGTACGTTTTTTGAAAACGAGTGACAAAGAAGATTTGTAAACACTTGCATAATCACTTGTTATTAATGCTTTACCTGAATAGCATATTAAACATTAGTGATTACAGACAGTGTTTATAAATTTTGTAATCACTGTGGTTACATAAGAACAGTGATTAGAACAAAAATAGTAGAATACGGCTAATTATGTCAAATCTCTCAGGTTTAAATCCCAGATTAGTATAAATACATTTTTTCTAACGACATTTTTTTATACTTCTTATTAACATATAAAAACTTTTAAATGCAATGATCTTGTTTTTTTTTGTATACGTAAATTGAAAACATTAATATAAAATGCCTAACGAACTTAGCTTCCGTCGTGTGTCCACAAACCGACGGACCTCTTTTTTCTATTTAGTTATAAACCCTGATATATATTTAAAATTTTAATAGCAAAGCAACCATTACAGTTAAAAACAATAAAACAAAATGATAATCGTTAATTACGTTAATTATGAATACTACTCTGTAATTGGGCATTTTGCCTGTTGAGTACGTTCAATAAATAAATAAATAAAAAAGGACACGATTTTATAAAGAGTTTTGATACAAGTAAATAGTCTATACTCATATTTAAATAGGACATAAAATGAGCTTTGATCATAAAATATATTCTATCAATAAGTACTTATTACTATTTAAAAATAAAATCAAATTATACTTCTAAGTCTAAGTCTAATGCAAAATTTATGAGACTCCGTCCAATAGTTAACATGAGCTGTATAATTGGCACAACATAATGGGCTGAACTGAAGCCAACATAAAAAAAAAAACCCGGGTCGCAGTGCCAAAACCCTGCCGACAATATAGTGTATTTGCTTATACAGGCAGCTTAAGTTGGTTTTTGGGAAAATAAAAAATTTTACTCCTTAATACACCCCTTAAAATAACATTTTTTTTCTTAATTGCAATATTATTATAAATCGAACCTCTATACCAAATTATATACAACTTTCAGTAAATAATTCACTATTTGTAAACTAGTGTTTTCATAAAATTTGTAAGTCCGGTCCTGTCAGGCCGATTTTATTTAAATTTTAGGAACACCTTTTAATTACTACTAAAGGGTTAAATGTCAATTTTGAAACGATTCTGAGAATTTTTTCGGTATTTTGGGGCCCAAAAACCTTTTTCAACCCCTAAAAACTACCCTTAAAATGCCCCGATTACGCCCATTTTAAATAGGCTTCTTGCGGTGATGGATATCAACACGTGGACCAAATTTCGTTAAAATCAATTAACTCTTTCGAAAGTTATTGCCCGCACACATATATATATATATATATATATACGTATATAATATATATATATAAATATATATATATATATATATATATATATATATATGTATATATATATATATATATATTATAGGCGTCGTTCGGCGTTGTTCGAAAGTATTCGGAGATATTCTAATTTATTCGAAATTATTCTAAGTTCAATAAAACTTGGTGTAGGGTTAATATCTTTCATTGGTAACGGACTCAAAGCTTCACTAGTGGGCTTACTGTGATTCGTTAATTAATTCAAAATACCGCAAACTCATTTGCTGTTTCTTCTTCAATTGACAAACTAAAAACTCTGAGTTTCAATTGAAAACCACCAATCACCGAACTTCACAAATGAAACATCACTTAAAAAGTTGCGAAAGTATTCTTCGATACTGAAGGAAGCGAAAAATCGAAACAAAATCGAAACATAATTATCGGTACTAATACGCAGACTATAGCGAAAAATATTTCGTAAGGTAAACAAACCTATTGTCAAATTTCACGAAAGCGTTGCCATTTTACTTCTACAAGAACCGCAAAAAATTCTTAACTGCAACCAAAATAGTCGGAACGATAACAGCTAATAAATTAGAAAATCGGAAATCGAAAGGTAAATCGAACAATCGAAAAAATTTTCAGAAAATCAGACCCACACTGCTATGCGTCAATTTATAACCCCAAAATAAAAAATATCGCTTCAATTTATAAGACGAAGGCATCGCTAAGCGAAACAACAAAAAACAGAAGGCCGAAAAAGAAAACGAAAGGCCGAAAAATATAACGAAAGGCCCCACGTTGGCAGGCGCCAATTTATAGGCGTCGTTCGGCTTTGTTCGAAAGTATTCGGAGATATTCGAATTTATTCGAAATTACTCTAAGTTCAATAAAACTTGGTGTAGGGTTAATATCTTTCATTGGTAACACCGAAGAACCATTTAAACTGAATCCGAATTTAATCGGTTGCGCGGCTAGCTTCAGCTGGCGCTGGGCCAGGGGTTAGTTTAAAAAATTTCATAAAATAATTGCATAAAAAACACCCAAACACAATTACGAAATGCCAATAGACTATAACAAGAAAATGCCTTAAAAGGCGCTTAAAAATCCACCACCTACCACACGACACAAAGGACAGCACAAGATAAAGAGTTCTCAAAAAAATATCCCACCGGGAATGACCGTAGAACGGCCGGAAAAATCCTACCACCTACCACTCGGAAAATTAACAATAAGACAAGACACGAAAACACGTAGCTGACCAAAATCGGTTCTGATAATCAAAAAATTTACGTATTCTCCGACTGAGTTACCAGGGCGCCAAGACACGAATCGTAAATAGCCACACCTAGATAGTCCAGACTAGGAAGCTTAGACCCAAATGGTTCAACTACAACCCTGGAAGGGCAAGGCATAAGACACAGTACACGAAACACTATGAATAACACGTTAAAAAACTTTGGACTAGAACGCAAACATATTTTACGGAATACTTGATCCGGGAATTATCGGACACCCGGTATATTAAATCCTTGCCGTCAAAAATACACTTAAGATAGGATGGCGATAAAAAGAAACAGTTCACAGAGTGATAATTAATCCGTAAATTTTCGTACACCCTGTTTATAGTATCTCTGACGTCACGGGAATAAATCCTGATTGAGATATGCGTAAACGACACAAAGAAAATAAAAAACAAAAACACAGCAAAACTAAAAACGTAACTTTGTAGACACCCTGTATATTACTCGGTAGCGTCACGGGAATCGTTAATATTGGTTGTGATAAACTTAACAACCATCCAATGATAAATCCGGGAATTAATCGTAAGATCTAAAACACCATGTAGAAATGTGGCTTAACTGAACTTAATGCAAAGCCCGTAAATATTTCTCGGTCCGGAATCCCGAACTGAAATTTTATTTAGTCCGACAGGACAGTCTGGAATAGATCGCCAAATAAATTTTATTCAAAACGGAACCGATGCACAGGAATGTTCGAAGTAAAGTAGAATTGTCACACAGTTTTAGAAAACTGTGGAATGTATTCCTGTATTCCAGAATCCAGATCCACACAATTACGAAAATCTAAAAGATCCTTGATGAATAATTCACGGTAAATATTCCCTATTCGAAAAACGCTCCTAAATCCAGGTATATAAAGGGCCACACGGAAAGCTACACTTCCTAACAACGCTCGCAACAATAACCAACAATAGTATTTATCCAAAAATACAGAAATCCAGGAAAATACGGGAATTACGATAAACGGGATAAAATCTCTGGATAGGTACGATAAAACTGGAGTCAATAACGGAAACTAGAACGATACACCTCCAGGTTAGCGACAGATAATAACAATCGAAATTTGCGAGAAAATAATTGATTATTGGCGATAATAATATATCATTTTAATTTGCTGTGTTAAAATATCTCAACGTTAGTGTCGATCAGACCGGCCCCAAGGCCGCTGAATGACTGTCGTTCATAAACATTAAAGACAAAATACGCGAATTAGACAAGTTCTCTAACATGAATCTGCGAAATCTATGCAGTCTCTATCTCTCTAAATACACAAAAACATATGATCTTCTGTTTCAACATCGTCCAAATGAAACCGATTTCTGTCTTTTAACACGAGTTCGTGTCATTATACACAAATTTTTATAATATAAATTTTATAGTGCGTTCACTTTTACTGTAAGAAAAGATGTTTGCTTTAATTTTGTTGATACGCAATAAATGTTTCTTTTATTTTCATGAAAACCAAAAACAATCCGGTATTGCATTCTTATGTATAATGAAATTCAACATTTAAGGGGGTCACACACGCTCAAATTTTTATTTTTCAATTTTTGAAGCCAAATGTTATCCTAGAGTTACGGGAGTTGTTGCTATGGATCCGGGTACTCTAGACCTCGCTTTTACGACGGGAATCAGCATTCTATAATATATATATACATATATATATATAAACATATTCAAAAATGGTGCCAAAGTGTTTAGGAGGTTATGAAACGTCGAGAAATTTTGGTCCGACCCCTAAGTCCCGCCATCCGACCAACGCCAATAGTGTATGTTGCCTTATGGCAAATACACTAATTAATGAGAGTTACAGCAGGCAAAGTACGCAACGGAGTCTCAAAGATACCGCGTTAGTAGTTAAGGGTTAAATCTATTTTTGTGTGCGCATCGAGAACTAAATAAATGTAATTGGATGAAATTAGAAACACTATTTTCAGTTTCTATATTTATTTTAGAATTTCACGTAACATTTTCATGACGTCGTGGAACAATTTTTACGTTAGTAATCGCACGTTTGACAACTGAGTTATTGTAAAATCTCTAAATAGTAAAATGTTACTTATAAATTAATACAGATTTGGACTTTTTTTTAATCCGAAATTATTTCTTCATATATATTATGTTACGTCATATCTCCAGCATTTGTGAGTCGATCTCATTGATTCTTTTTCTTTTTAATAGGGCATACCTTCAGGATGGTTTCACATCATTTTTACTTAAATAGGTCCACCAGTTTTTTTTAGTAAGTATTAACATATTAACGAAGAAGACGAGTAATAATTTGTAAACGACATATTGCAAAACTACTAAAATAAAAAAAACTTTTCAGAAAAATTGAACCTCCTTCAAAAAAGACCACTAAAATAACAAAGTTTTGAGGTCGGCGTCAAGTTAATAGAAGTACAGATTGTATACATAAAACGTTATAGTAATTAAATTAAAAACTTTGTTATATTATTATTATGTTTTTAAGGAGGTTCAATTTTTTTATTTTTTTGTGTATTTAAAGTAACATACAACTCAGTTTTGTAATAAATTATAAAAATATATTTCAAACCGAAATAGTGTTTCTAAAATCAGTGAAAAAATTATCCATAAGCAACTTTTTGAATATTTGACTATGTACGGATTATTACCTCAATGTCAGTCTGGATTTAGGAGCAACCATAGTACTGTAACTGCTCTCACACTTTTATGTGACGATATAAGAAAAGCAATGGACGATGTACTGCTTTAATATTACTTGATTATAGCAAGGCGTTTGATACCATACGAACTGCTACTAGCTAATCTACGTTATTTGGGTCTTTCTTTTCCTGCTATTAAGTGGTTTGATTCATATCTGTCAGGTAGATCTCAATCAGTATTTTTAGACACTGGTAATGTTTCAACTTATAAACAAATAACTAAAGGAGTGCCACAGGGGTCAATAATTGACCCACTGCTTTTCATTGCTTATATATTTGATTTCTATAAATGTTTGCAACATCTAAAGTTACATCAATATGCTGATGATACGCAGGTATATTATTCTTTCCAGTTATCCGATAAACAGAATGCTACTGAAGCTATAAACATTGATCTCCAGTCAATACATCACTATTCAGATAATCACGGTCTAAACTTAAATTTCAATAAATCATCCATTATCTACATCGGAAGTAACTTTATTACCCGATCAATGAACAATCATTTTCTGGATATAAACATAAATGGTGATATCATGATATTGGAAATTATTAATGGCCAAGATAAGTTTTTCTTATGAAAAAACAAAACAAAAATGTATTATTTTTGCATGAACAAATAAAAATTTTATATCTAAAAATTTATTTATTAAAAACAGACGTTTCGCTTTATTCAAGCATCTTCAGTGTTTAAAGAATAATATAAATTGAATCTACAAATAAAGTCAAAATATAAATATCGATAATATTGTTATTATAACATTACAAAATAAAATTTTAATTTTTTATCAAAATAAATGCAAAACAAAATCATGTTTCAAAACAAACTTACCATTTTTTTTAAACGAAAGAGAAATTATTTGTGAATTAATACAATTTATTTTTTGTTTTATATTATTATCAAATAATAAATATACAAATGTTTGCTTCATGATGATGTTTAATTGTAATTATTCAATTTTATGATGTATTAGAAATCTTGGAAAAAATTTTTTAGTTTTGTGAAAGAAAAATTTTTTTAGCATGACAATGCAATTTAGTTACTTTTTATAGTTACTTTTAGTATTATAAGTATTAAAGAATTTTTTTGTCTCTGATATATTTTTTTGTAAACTTAAAGGAATTAAATTTTTCTTATAATTTTTAAGGTTTGTTCATAGGTATTTATTTTTTATTCATAAGTAAAAAAGATTATTATAAATGATATTTAAGTTATCAATGTCTGTTTTAAAATTTATTGCATCAGGATTTTTTTTTATACATATCATTTCCAAAATTAACCGTTTTTTTAAGTTATCTTCAAATTTTAAGATTTTTGTGTTATTAAAATTGAAATTATGCTGGAGATTATAAGCGTGTTCTGTTAGACTAGTATTCATGTCATTAGAGTTGTATTTTTTATTATTTATTGAATTTTTGTGTTGTTTTATTCTATTAATTAGATTTTGTTTAGTTTGTCCAATATATACACCTGGACAATTTAAACATTGAATATGGTAAACTACATTGGAGTTTTGAAATAAATCAGTTTTATCTTTAATTTTTGAACCAATTGTTGCTTCATATACAAATCCATCTTACAAACTATCAAAATTTATTTCTAACATTTTAACAAATATTACTAGTGAAAACAAATTTAGTATTAAAGATTCATGGACATTCAAAGATCAAATAAAAAATGTTACTATACCTAATAATTACAAATTCTACTCTTTTGATATTGTTTCATTATATACTAACATTCCAATTAATTTAGCTATTAAAGCTATACATAATAATTGGAATAACATACGAAAATATACTTTAATACCTAAAAATGAATTTATTGAAGCTTGTACTTTCATATTAAATAGCACGTATTTCTCGTATAACAAACAAATTTATATACAAACATTTGGTGTACCTATGGGTTCCCCTATTTCTTCTACAATTGCTGAGTTAGTTCTTTCTGATTTAGAAAACTCTATTATTAAACGTTTATCAGGTATTGCTTTTTATAAAAGATATGTTGACGATTGTTTTCTAATTGCAAATGAATCAAATATTAATACAATTTTTAATGAATTCAATAATTACCACCCAAAATTAAAATTTACCATTGAATACTCTAATAATAATAATGAATTAAACTTTTTAGATCTTACAATCATGAATAAAAAATCAAAAATAATAACCAATTGGTATAGAAAACCAATTAAAACAGACAGATTTTTAAATTTTTTTTCTAATACAAACAATAATTATAAAATAAGTGTTATAAATAGTTTAATAGATAGAGCTATTATACTATCAAACAAATGTTTCCATAAAAATAACATAAATAAAATTTAAAAAATTTTATCAAAAAATAATTACCCTTCTCAATTTATAAAAAAATATATTACAAAAAGAATATATACACTTAAACATAAAGAAAAAAATAATACTAAAAATATACAAACTGTTGCTTCTCCAGTTTCTCTTTATAATACACAAAATATCATAAATAATACTAACATTTTAAATAAAAATATTATTACTTTACCATATATTCCAAGTTTATATCAACAACTTAAAAAAATTCTCAATAAATTTGAATTTATAACAATAACTAAAAATAATAGTAATTTCCATAACCAGATTTTTTCCAAAATTAAAGATAAAACTGATTTATTTCAAAACTCCAATGTAGTTTACTCTATTCAATGTTTAAATTGTCCAGGTGTATATATTGGACAAACTAAACAAAATCTAATTAATAGAATAAAACAACACAAAAATTCAATAAATAATAAAAAATACAACTCTAATGACATGAATACTAGTCTAACAGAACACGCTTATAATCTCCAGCATAATTTCAATTTTAATAACACAAAAATCTTAAAATTTGAAGATAACTTAAAAAAACGGTTAATTTTGGAAACGATATGTATAAAAAAAATCCTGATGCAATAAATTTTAAAACAGACATTGATAACTTAAATATCATTTATAATAATCTTTTTTTACTTATGAATAAAAAATAAATACCTATGAACAAACCTTAAAAATTATAAGAAAAATTTAATTCCTTTAAGTTTACAAAAAAATATATCAGAGACAAAAAAATTCTTTAATACTTATAATACTAAAAGTAACTATAAAAATTAACTAAATTGCATTGTCATGCTAAAAAAATTTTTCTTTCACAAAACTAAAAATTTTTTTCCAAGATTTCTAATACATCATAAAATTGAATAATTACAATTAAACATAATCGTGAAGCAAACATTTGTATATTTATTATTTGATAATAATATAAAACAAAAAATAAATTGTATTAATTCACAAATAATTTCTCTTTCGTTTAAAAAAAATGGTAAGTTTGTTTTGAAACATGATTTTGTTTTGCATTTATTTTGATAAAAAATTAAAATTTTATTTTGTAATGTTATAATAACAATATTATCGATATTTATATTTTGACTTTATTTGTAGATTCAATTTATATTATTCTTTAAACACTGAAGATGCTTGAATAAAGCGAAACGTCTGTTTTTAATAAATAAATTTTTAGATATAAAATTTTTATTTGTTCATGCAAAAATAATACATTTTTGTTTTGTTTTTTCATAAGAAAAACTTATCTTGGCCATTAATAATTTCCAATATCATGATACTATAAAAAATTTGGCCGTATAAAAAATTATTAATATATTATATAAAATAAATGGTGATGTTATCCCGGTTGTAAATACAGTCAAGAATCTGGGTGTAACTTTTGATCAAAATATGAAATTTACAGAACATATAGCTATCAAATTTAAATCTGCTTATTTCAGACTGAAAAAATTATTTCCGTACAAAAACTATCTGTCAGTTCAAATGAAGCTTAGATTGGTCAATGTATTAGTTTTACCAATAATTGAATATGGTGACGTCGTTTATGGTAGTTCGTTGGACTACCAAACCCGTTACAAAGCTCAAAAACTTCAAAATTGATGTTTAAGATTTGTTTTCGACATTCCCTATAGAAACCATATTACACCCCTACTCATGCAACATAGTATTTTAAATATGACATATCGTAGACTCCTTCATTTTTATTTATTTCTATTCGGTTTGCTAAAAAACGACGCACCTAAATATTTAACCAGTAGGCTGATAAAGCGTTCAAATCCGTATCAGATTAGGTCTACTACGTTTGAGATTCCACCACATACTACATCAAATTTTAAAAAATCATTCTCGTATTTAGCTCCTAAATTATTAAATGACCTTCATGACATAGTGCCTTGTCACGAAAGCAATATTAATGTATCTCAAATTCAAAAATTTCTATTAAACGAGCAGCTAAATCATTGGCCTATCTGGGTAATTACTTTACTTCCATAGTGTTAGTTTAAGTACTATTTATTACTGTTTGAGTTGTATCTATAGACTGTAATAATTTGTATGTATATATTTTTGTAATAAGGACAGATGGAAGATCATTCCGTGGAATGAATCTGATCCTATTGCTTTGGCAATAAATATATCTATCTATCTATCTAACCTGGAATTCGTGCTTTGATATCAACTTTTTTCAAACACTCTTAAAATTTCAATTATTCGACTTGATTATGTGAAAACTGATAAGAAATAAGTTTGTCGTATTTTTTTTTAATTTTCATGGAAGATATCTTTCTTTATAAATTATCACACAGATAGCTGATATAATATAAAAAAATCTCATCTTTCATTCATTTATCTAATCAATGCATCAATTGCAATGTAATTTATTTATTCAATTGTCCGTTACATATATATTTACATTTGCAGGTCTGTTATTAGATACTATTTATTAATAAGTTCCAATTTATTATACAATATTGTGATTTAAATTTGCAACTGTGCATTTTATCAGCTCACGTGTAAAGAAACAAGAAGACTATCAATTTATAATTATCAAGAAAATGTTTAATAAATAAAGGTACAATAAATTTTTAATTATTAGTAATTACCGGCGTTTATGTCGACGTATCTTATCTTAACCCGACAGTATCTGAATAAAAAGTATCCTATTACTTTACTAACTGATAGTGTAGCTATCAAGTTTTATTAAAATTATTCCAGTAATTCAAGAATGAAAGCTGATACAGAAATATTATAAAAACACGTTATTCCGTACACAAAAAAAGATTGTCCTGTACAATTATACATATTAGTGTTGATTAAATCACTGACTGGTGAATTAATTGCCGCAAACACTTAAAAAACGTTTTTTTTTTTTAAATAAACCAGATAACAAATTTGTTGATTTACAACAGTTGCATTAATCCTATGCTTGAAAAATCTGAACACTGACTAATTGTTCCAACGTATGTAAAATCTAATTTGATTCTGCAGAATGGATTTTCTCACAATAAATTATAAAGTCAATATCAAGAAACGTAAATACTCGTCAACCAATCACAAAGCAGGATTGTTTTTTCCTTATATATTCTTGCATTAATTTAAATTCGCGAAATTTTAAATCAGGGGGTTATCTCGTTCCGTTGGATAGTAATGAGTGAATGATGTCATCCAGCGGACCTGTCAATTGATATTGCATGGTTAATAAAAATATGAAGGGTCTGCCAGTTGACGTCATTCCTGGATTGAAGTAATCTGTGTGAGGCTCTAAAGCCGTAGTTATGTATAATTCGACACTGTTTGACTTCGTGTCCATATCCGAAATAAATAACGGATATAAATAAAATAATACATATTTTAATGTAAAATTGCATACCAGAAGATTTTTGAATATAATTTTTATACTCAGTACTATAGACAGCAAGTGTATGTTGTGTGCACTCATCGAAGTTGGCCGTATCGTGAACCGCTAGACGCTTGTCACATGACCGTATACCGTGGGATTCACAGACGATCACGTGATTATACTAAACTGGAATATTGCACAATATTTGTTACGAAATTTTTACACTAATTTAATGGAAAATCACATAAAATACATTAAAACTACATAAGTGTATGTAATTTTACTTTACTTTATGTATAAATACCAAATTTGTTTAATTTCACAGCGAAAGTCCAAGTTTTTATACAGTTCTTGTAAAAATAAATAATAATGAACAATTACCTAGAAAATTGAGCGAAAGTTGTTTGGGCCGTGTGCCAAATGTACACTGCGAGCACTGTAAGGTGTGACGTGAATTTAGTATACTGCGAAGCCGTTCCTTTATAGTTAGTTATACTGGTTACTGTTTAAAACGGAACGCAGTACAGTATACTGTCATCGACGTTTTTTGATGTTAAAAGTTTAGTTGCAAAAGCCATGTCTGCAAGATAACGAGAAAATATTTTATAAAAATAATTAGGTTATGGATTTAATTTTGATGCAATTGAATATTTACCCATAGATGCACGATTATAAATTTCTTCAGTTACTTTCATTTCATACATAATATTAATTGTTTCACACTGCAATAAACACAATTTCTTTAAATTTTCCGTTTGTTTTTAACAGCCGGTATTTTTAAATGACAATATTCAAGTGGAAGCTGTTAAATTTCTGAACGCTGTTGATCACGTGATCAAAGCACAGAGCACTTTACCTCGAAAACACCAGTGTTCACGGTAGAAAAATGGCGACGATTTATGACGTCATATATTTCCCTAGGATACTGCGACTGTATACCTGTCAGTCTATAACGGAACGAATTTCTCCCCAGTAAGAGCACTGAAAAGTGCCAATATACACATTGGCACACGGCCCAAGATAGGCTAGATAAGTATGCGTTGTTGCCAGATCGTTTCTGTTCGAGTCCTTGAATGTATACTTTTCTATAAATTGTTGAACTTTCAATTCAATTTATTCCTTAGAAAAAAAATGTATACATATATAATATAACCGTTATTTATAAATAATTAGACGGTCAAAATGTTTTCTTATTTTTTTTTAAACTCATAACAAATGCGTTGAAAGACTGTCGATTTTTTTAAAGTTTCTGACTGTTAGTTCTTTTTTTATAAAAAAGAAACTGGTTCAGAACTACAGAGATCGTATACAATCAATGTTAATTATCCAATTTTTAATTGAATTTATCTCGGATTATATACGGCCGATCGATTTCAAATTTTCAGGGCAATTGTATTATCATGTTCTTAATAAGTATATAATAATTAAGCATTTTCTGACGGTGTGTCTTAACCACCTTAAACTATTTTATATTATTATCTGTTGTATTTCTTACAACTAATATTTAATCATATTTTAATTGTATATACGTATTATATCTCTATGTCGGAATAGACAAATTGGGAATAAATACTTACATAATTATTATTATTACTAAGGTTTTTTTATTTTTTAACGGGAAATTGGACAATTCAAATATAGTTAAACTGAATAAAAAATTGCGACGTTTCGTTAAATCTTTTTAACTTCTTCAGGCACAACTGAAATAATTAAAAATACAAATTAGTTAATGAAATAAATATTTTTTTTAAATAGAATTGAAATAATACCTTTAACTAGTTAATCATAACAGTAATAAAATTTAGATATCTATAATAATACATATATTTACTTCAACAAATATTAAATAGTAAATATTTAAACGAAATTTAAAGGTATTATATCAATTCTATTTACAAAAAATTATTTATTTCATTAACTAATTTGTATTTTTAATCATTTCAGTTGTGCCTGAAGAAGTTAAAAAGATTTAACGAAACGTCGCAATTTTTTGGTTTAGTTTAACTATATTTGAATTGTTCAATTTCGCGTTAAAAAATAAAAAAAAACTTATTAATTATAATGGACGTGAACAATATTGAGGATTATTGTTACTATTACAATAAACTGGCCATTGTTAAACAGGTTTTTTTTAAGGTTTTGCCTGCCTTTGATTTGGTTTCCTTAAGGCTGTCGGAACGCTCTGAATTTTGTTTGTGCTGAGAGGGGCGAGGTAGGCAAAAGACATATTGTGGGTGTGACCTTCTTTAGCTCTGTCTCGTTCAAATCATCCGCACGTTTCAATTTTTGGCTAGTGCCAACTACGAGGCTAAAATTTTTTTTTGCAAGGGTGTCGCTGTCAATTGATTACTCTAATTTTGGGAAATATTTTGAAGATTTAAAAAAGTTTTCCGAAAAAAGAAGAGTCACTTTAGGTTTGTGATGGAACAGTTTTGTGAAATAAGTATGAATAAGGTCATAGTGTGACATTGAAAACTTGTGTTTTTTTAGCACAATTAATGCCAACTTTTTTCTAGTAAATCGTACATAAATTGCAAATGTAGTCCATTAGAGACCTAGATTTGTCCTTTATCTTCTTTATAGAGAAAGAATTTTTACAGTATGTTGACGAAGAAGTCTACAATCAGTTGACAGCCGAAGCTCTATTTTTGGCTTAAATTCAAAGCGTTCTGACAGCCTTAATATAAACTCAATTGAATATACATTTCTGGATAATACATATTTGTAAGACATTTAATATGCAGCAGATGATTCCCTTTCCAACACGCATAACTTTAAAATTTGCATCCCTCATCGATTTCTTTTTTGTCTCCGATCAACCCTTGGTTGTAAATTGTAGCGTTGACCATTTATATTCTATCACCGACCACAAACCTATATTTTGCACTTTGAATTTTTCTAAAGCTGAGTTGCAAGTATAATACTTTTAGGGATTTTAAGAACACCAATTGGAGTGACTTCACTAATGATGCCCATTTAGCAAATTGAAATTAAATTATAAAAAAATCCAGTATCAATAAAATTCAGTGTCTAAATTCAATTTTTACAGATTTGTTAAATAAGCATTCATCTGCGAACATAAGCATGAGCCCTGGATTACCCCGGCCATCAAAATCATGATGAAACTTCGTGAAAAGGCCTTACTTGTACACAAAAGAACGAAACGTAGCAGCAAATGACTATTCTGTAAGTCTCTTCGTAATTACATCACGGCTGCTATCCGACGAGAAAAACAAACATGCATCTCTTATTGCAACATTAACAGTAAATATAGTTCGCAATTATCGCATAACATGAAACATTTAGCGATAAATCAAAATGGTTTTCACGGTACAATTAGAATAATGTGGCGACTTTAAAGTAAGCGTTAATAAAGCAGTTCGTATTTATAAACACCCACTGCCACATATTGAAGATATTTTTATGAAATTAGAAGGCGGTTTGCACAATTTCAACTCATCTTGCCTCCGCTCCTGGAATTTATCAGAAAATCATGGAAACATTGTTGTCCTGGACAGAAGATGTATGCTTTTTCGATGATATTTTAATGACAGCTGAAAAACGACAACTCCATTTAGAAAGGTTGGAGAGCGTATTTAATATTTTTAAAAATAACTGGTTGACTATTGAGAAAAGAAAATGTAATATTTGGGTCATACTTTTAAATCAAATTTAATTAAGCCTCGAATTATTAATAATCAGTCAAATTAAGTTAAAAATTATAGGGAAAAGATAAATTGCGAATTTCAAACCGACGATTCAGTCATTGTATAAGATCATAGAAAAATAAATAATGTTGAATGTTGTCCTGCAATTATAACAAATAAACTCGGTTCTCAAATCTATAAAATTAAAACGAAAACTGCTAATTTAGAATGAGCTAGCCACGTTGATCAGATTTGATATTTCACTTATAAAACATTTCTGAAAATTGTAAAAATAATATTAATGTTATCATCCATAATTTTTTAAGTTTAAAATTAGCAGGAAATTGGAGAATATTAAAATTTATATATATTTATGGTTAGCGGGTACTTGGACATAAATAAATAAAAATTCTAAGTTTAATAAGTATGTAGTGTACCAGTTTGTAAAATGATTTTTCGACCCTATGTGCATTTTTCCAAATAAATGTATTTAGTAGTGTAAATTTTGACGAACAAGTTAAGAAACACGATCTGCCTGGTACATTCATATGCAGCGTTTGGCCGACGAAGGGGCAGCTGTTGCACCTATCGCGTGTACGAGAGAGCAAGTGTTCCACGGCGTGCTTTTTCAGATCTATAGTTTACTGTTTAACCATGTATAGGCGAATACGACGTAATTTAATAAGTGTATGGTTATAGTTATTTCATTTACTTATAAAAGTAAATCGTTGATAATTAAATTATAATTTATATCTGTAATAAAAAAAAACAGTGCGAAAGGAGATTAGAAATTTAAAAAATCTATAAGCAAGAATAATTCATAATAGCTGCATACAACCCAAAGAATTGGAGCGTGTGCTACCGTTCTAGGAAGTAAAAATTCGAAACTGCAAACAGTGTTTCTGTAGAAGTTAGTATTATTGTAAATATAATTAATTTAAAAATTAGAAAATGTATGCAATTAATTTTTGAAAAGTGCAAAAACTGTGATGCTGATTTGTAAAAGAAACATGTGTATTTAAACAATTATAATAGACTTTTATGATTAAGATCTAACTGTACTTCTTTAGAAGTCAATATTGTAAATAAAATTTAAAAGTGAAAAAATAAAATGAACAATTCGTCTCAATACTGTAAAAATTGTGGTGCCAGTTCATTAAAGAAACTTGTGAAATTAAACAATGATAAAAATTGCGCGAGGACTAAAAGAACAAACAATAATATTCTATCCAAATAACAATTGATAGAGGTTTAAAAGAAACACGATTAAGTGAAATTAAATGTATGTATTGTTGATCAATGTATTAAAATCATAGTTTTTGACGGCATGATACATTTTTTCCTCTTTAACTGGAAATCTGTTTCCCAGCTCAGAGTAAAACTGTAGTTATTTTTCCATTCATTATATAAACTTACTGCCGATTTTTTAATATAATGTGTCCTATATTTCTGACGTGAAAGAAAAGTAAAAATTACGTATTCGCGAACTGTTGGCATGGATATGACATTTGGATTGTTTGAGAACCTATGTCTATTAGCAAAGTTGATTACAAACAGACTCTTTTTATTAGATTCATTTCCATATAAAAATAAACAGTTGATATTTAAATTATGATTTAATCTGCAATTAAAAAACAGTGCGAAAGGATATTAGAAATTTAAAAAATCTATAAGCAAGAATAATTCATAACAGTTGCATACATATCAGCCAATGCATTGAAACGTGTGCTGCCGTTCTAACAAGTAAAAATTAAAAATTGCTTGACAACGCTTCTGTAGGAGTTAGTATTATAAATATAATTTTAAAATTAAAAAATATGAATAAATCATTTGTAATCTGTAGAAATGGTGATGCTGATTTGTAAAAAAAACATGTGTACTTAAACAATTATAACTGAGATCTTTGTGTTTAAGATCTAACCGTACTTCTTTACAAGTTATTATTGTTAATATAAAATTGAAAAACATAACATGAATAATTCATCTGAAAACTGTAAAAATTGTGGTGTCAGTTCGTTAAAGAAACTTGTGTAATTAAACAATGAAAAAGAGACTATAATGTCTAAAATCGGAAAGCTCAATGAACGTAGGAATTTATTGTATAAATTGTTGAATATAATATTTTCCAAACAAACGATTTATATTGTACACTATTAAGTATAATTCTAAATATTGTAGTGTTTAAGTGCTTCTTCAGGGCTGTAGTTTAATCATGATAATATGAATTTTATTCTGCCTATGTATAGGTGAATACGTCGTAGTTTAATAAGTATGTAACTACAGTTATTTCATTTACTCACAAAAAGTAAATCGTTGATATTTAAATTATGATTTATATCTGCAAAAAAAAACAGTGCGAAAGGACATAAAAAATTTAAAAAATCTATAAGCAAAAATAATTTATAATATCTGCATACTTCCCAAAGAATTGCGGCGTGTGCTACCGTTCTAGCAAGTAAAAATTCGAATATGCTTGACAACGCTTATGTAGAAGTTAGTATTATAAATAAAATTCCAAAATAAAAAAATATGAATAATTCATTTGAAAACTGTAAAAACTGTGATGCTGATTTGTAAAAGAAACGTGTATTTACACAATTATAACTGAGATTTTTGTGTTTAAGATCTAACCGTACTTCTTTACAAGTTAATATCGTTAATATAAAAGTGAAGAAAATAACATGAACAATTCATCTGAAAACTGTAAAAATTGTGGTGTCAGTTCGTTAAAGAAACTTGTGTAATTAAACAATGACAAAAATTTGCACGGGGACTAAAAGAACGAACAATAACATTCTATCCAATTAACAATTGATAGGGGCTTAAAAGAAACACGATTAAGTGAAAATAAATGTATATATTGTTGATCAATGTATTAAAATCAAAGTTTTGACGGCATGATACATTTTTTCTTCTTTAACTGGAAATCTGTTTCCAAGTTCAGAATAAATTTGGAGATATTTTTGTTTTCGTTATCTAAACTTACTGCTGAATTTTTAATATAATGTGTCCTATTTTTCTGGCGTGAAAGAAAAATAAAAATTACCTATTCCCGAACTGTTGGCATGGATATGACATTTGGATTGTTTGAGAACCTGTGTCTATTAGCAAAGTTGATTTCAAATAGACTTTTTTATTAGATCAAAACCTCGAATAATTGTTAAATTTGTGTTAAACTTGCACTGTCTAATAAATAATAATATGCATTATTAAACGTTATAAAAATTAAATTAGACGCCTACTTTTATAAAACAGAACCAACAAAAATAACAATTTTGGTTTGATAGACGAAGAATATGTAATAATATGAGTAATATGACAAATTTAAACATAATTCTTGTAACCATATATAATATAGTAAACAAATATTAGAAAAAAATAACCAGAAATAAAATTAATTGTGATAGTGTTAAAACTAATAAAATATACCAATTATAAAGATTTAATGTTCTCAGTTCCTGCCAAGGCAATTATTTCTGCGTTTCTACCGTAATAACGTTGAAATAGAGAATAGAGTAGAACATAAATTATTTTTTTAATTTTATTTCGTGCAGTCTTAATAAATCCTAAATTACAGAGTCAGTACTACCTACCAACATTTTAAATTTTTGTTACCCCGAAATTATGAATAGTTTCGAGCCTATCTGAATTTTTTGAAATAAATGTACTTGAATAGTGTGAATTTGACAAACAAGCAATAGACACGATTTTCTTGGCAACATTTGGCGTATAATTTGACCAACAAAGAGGCAGTCATCGCACCCATCGTGTGTGAGAGTGAGTTGGCGTTTGTCACTAGACTCGCGATTTTGAAAGTGCACCGATAACGAGATAAATGTGTGACCGTTAATTTTGATGTGACAATAAAATCGATTGTTGAAGACTGCTTGGGACAACTATTGTTGATTTGATTGTTGTTTTGGAGTTATTTTGTGACGATAATCAATTGTTGGTCGCTTGAATGGCGATAATTTTTTTGGATATTGAATTTTATTCTTGTTGTCTAGGACCTAGGTTATTGCTATTCTTGCCTATTTTAGTTGTCGTTAGCAGAATGGTGTTCTGATCGCCAAATAAGAATTAATAAGGAACGTTCGATCTGTGCGTGGAATCATGAGATTATAATTATCTCTATTCATTTCTTACTTGTGTTTTTTTGATTCCTTACCAATGGTTAAATTTTGCCTTATTTTCTCGACAAATGCCACATCCGAACATCTGCGATCGGAAATTGTAGAATTCTGGAAAGAAAACAATAATTGTTTTAGTGTGTTCAGTGGCGTCCCATTTATATATTTTGCCTGTGTTGAAATTGTTTGTTATTATTTTGTTAATAATTTTATATTCGTTATTATTTATTGCCGTTATTTATTGCTATTTTATTTTATTATTGACGTACTACCTTAGCAATCGTTTAAACTTTAAACGATTGCGGAGTTTCTCAATGATATTTTTTCATAAGGACCTTGTGCAATTGTGTCTCTTTGTCATATTATGTCTAGTATTTTATTTTCCCTTGCTGAATACAATTTATAATTTCTTACATTCTGGGATACAGAGATTGCTGCAGTAATTATGTACCTCGTTAGACTTAGAGGCTGATCTCTGATCAGAGCATTAAGTGGTTCTGGCGTCCATTTTTAATCATGTTTGATCATGTTTCTGACTTTTTTTGTCAACTATTGTAGTAATTCTTTTGTTATTTTGGGGTGATAAATGAAATTTTTTTACTTCTACTTAAATTGTGTTTGTTATTTTGTTTTAATTGTCGTGTGGTAGGTGGTATTTATGTCTGCTATGTTTATTTTTTTTTTTTTTTGAAGCCAAATTCTATATCGGCTCACAATATTTCAAACCACGACACAGCGCCGCTAAGTTAGTTAGCCGGAGATCTTGTGTGTTTGAATTTGAACATTTTTTCTAATTATTTAAAGGTGATTATGACTTTATGCTACATCTCTCATGTCTTCTTACAGTGCCAGACTAGAGTCAAGCTCAACAGGGTCTTCTTTCCCCGCTAATTTTCCCAAGCCCGTTCCCTTGGCAGTGGTTTCGCTAGATAGATAGGGACATTTTTTTTCATACTCATACAAGCCCGCTGTGCCCTCGGGCTTAGCGGGCAATCATTGAATCCCTTCTTCTATCTTCTTCTTTTGTTCTAATCTTCTCCTTATCTTTCTGTAGGATCGTTGTGATATTCTATGTGCATTTGATCAATTGCTCTTGATACTTTGTTTGTTGATTATTAATGTTGTTATTCGAACTTCCTCGTATTGTATGAGTATTGGCACTCCGGCCTTCAAGCAAGAAAACACCTTAACCGTATGTTGCCATAAAAGGTTACAACTTAAGATCTTGGGAAAGTTGCCCTTTATCAGCCAAAATTGCCTGACTGACCGGTGTAGGCACCCCATAGGGGTAGTGGGGGAGTTGCACCGCCCTAAAAGAACTCGCTTACCGTCTTCTTCTACCAGTTGTATTGTCCACGATTTGGTTCTTTTGCATTTCATAGATTTTTATTGATGCAACTGCTTCTTTGAGTATTTCTTGGCTTGTCATTCGACTTCCTCCTTACTTTTTCGAAAATTTCTCTGGTCTCATTGCAGTATAATATTATGTGCTCTGCTGTCTGTAGTTCATTACATTCACATTCTGGATTTTCTATGATTCCGAATCTTGCCAGGCTTGCATTACATGGTCCATGGCCAGTAATTGCTCTGATCACCTCTCTTGAATACTGTATATCGAATGGCAATCTTCTTTCGACACTCGGAAATATTTTCTTTGTGTATATTTCTCTATCTAGTACTTGCCAACGTCTGGCCCATACGTTGTTGGCTCTGTTTTTGCTTTCTGTCTTGTCTATATATCCATTCAGAAGTTTGTTAGCGTTATGTTCATTTTCATGTTTTGCCCAAAAGTTTGCAGCTATTCTTCTGGCCTCTAGATCCAAAGGGAGTATGCCAGTTACCACTTGAATTGCTTCTACTGAAGTGGTTTTTTGCGCTCTTGTGATTCTTACTAGTGCTCTTCTTTGGCTATAGTTCAGCATATTTACCACTTTAACTTTTTGTAATACGTCTGACAGTATAGATACTGCGTATAGCGCTATGCCCTCGTATATTGATTTATAGTATTGTATCAGGAAGTGTGGATTGATTTCATACTCTTTTCTCGCCATTCTGCTAACTTGACTTAAACAGTTCTCAGCTTTCTTTAATGCTCTCTTTAAATGTGATATCATAGTGAGCTTGACGTCCAATGTGCACCCTAGATAGTCAATCTCCCTTTCCATCTTAAGCGTAGAGCCTTCCAGTCTTATTATAGGTTTTCTTTTTGGAAATAGTTTAAATATCACAGCGTTGGTTTTTTGTACCGATAACGCCATTTTAAATCTATCACACCATTCTTTAATTTCATCGAGTATTCTTTTGCCACTTTCTTCGATTTCTCTTCTATTATTTGCTTGATACAGTACCGCCAAACCATCTACATAGGCTTTTTTCTTTGCATCTGGAAATGTTTGTTCATAGTATTGGTCCGAGTACAGATCCTTGCGGACATCCTTTTGTTACATTTACATATACAAATTTGCCATTCTCGTACATATGTGCAGTTCTTTTATGACAATAGCTCTGTAGAATATTTTGTAAATACATCGGTACTTCTAGATTAATTAGTTCATTCCATAGAGCAGGTCACCACATGTTATCAAAAGCTTCGCTTATGTCTATGAATAAACCCATTACATGTTTACTTTCTTTATCAGTAATAAATCTTATGACATCATCTACGGCTTTTTCTGTCGATCTGCCTTTCATATAACCATGTTGATTTATACTAATTTTTCTTTCAATTGCAGTCATTAGCCTTGTTGCAATTAGCTTTTCTATAATCTTGCCAGATGTGTTTAAGAGACATATAGGTCTGTAAGATTTGACTTTTTGGGGGTCTTTCCCATTGCCTTTATAGAGTATGGTTACCAGCGAACTTTTGTAGTTTTGGAGGAAAATTCCCTTTTTTAAGCATAAGTTAGCCAGCTTTGTCATTTCGCCTTTTATTGCACTATAGAGCATTTTATAAACTTCGATGGGCAGTCCATCGGGCCCAGGTGCTTTGCGTAGTTTGAAACTTTTTATCGTTAGTTCAAGCTCATCCTCAGAGACTTCATCTATTTCGTCGTTTTCGTTCGTCTCATTGAACTGAATAGTTGTTGTTGCGTCTTCTGTTTCGCCCGACCTGAGGAGTCCCTTGAGTAACTCTTTTGCTGTGTCTTCCCAGCAGTTTGTATGTAAGCCATTTTCTTTCTGTATGGTTGCTAGCACTTGTGGTCTTCTAAATTTGTCTGCACATATTCTGTATGGTAAAGCCCATGGACTGTCCATCATTGTTTCGCTTATAAATTTTTCCCATGTTCTCTGTTTTGCCTCTTTTATTTTCGTTCTGTAACTTCTCAGCAGTGTGTCGTATCTCTGCTTTTTCTCTTGTCTTCTCTCTATGTTAAGTTCGTGCCTATATTCTCTCAATAGTTTTCTGACTTTAGCTTTTTCTTTTTGCAACATCTGATTCCACTAAGTAGCTCTTTTTGGTTTGCTTGTTATTTGCCAATTTGGGTGCTTAGTGCAGGCATCTAGTATCCATTTATATATTCTCTTTGCCATTAAGTTTGGAGACTCGGTTTCTAAGTGGTATTCGTTTCTATGTTCTGTTAACGTTTTCTTAATGTTCTCCCATTCCACGTCTTTGAGATTTAGGCGCGGTAGACCTCTCTGCATTATCTTTTCTTGTGTTCAATTTGAAATTTGATTAATCTGTGATCGCTGTGCGTTGCATGATCCAGTACTTTCCATTCTCTAATACTTTCCTTGATCAGTCTTGTTGCTGCAGTCACGTCTATGTTTGATTGTTGACCTCCGGTATTGCAGTATGTAGTCATTTGACCCTCTTCATTTACTATGTACAGATTGCAGTCTTCTAAGGTATCTTCAGCTTTTATACCTTTTTCGTTTGTTATTGCGTTATGCCATCTTTGCGATCATGCATTTACGTCAGCTGTGTATATTATCTATTTATTATTTAGATTGTTTACTAGAATCGTCAGCTTATTCATATGTATATCAATGTCGTCTGCGTGACAGCAGTATTGACTGATCAAGATAAAGTTTAAATTGCCATATTTTATTTGCACTGTTGTCATGATTTGGTCGCACCCTTGTGTTATTTTGACCACTGTTATATTTGGATTGAAAATGATAATAGCAGTTAGACCATTGTCCTCGTGAATAGCTCTACCAGTGGTTGGCATTGAGCCTACTTTGTTGTATCTAATGTACGCTTCTTGTATGCATATTATATCCTAGCTTTCACTGTCTGCAAGTGCCCTTAGTTCTGTCATTGCTGTTATGGACCTTGCCGCATTGATTTGGAAAAATTTTAAGTTGTTATTCGCCATAGTCAGTTCTAGAAATCATTCTCTCCAGCAAGAGTTGATAGGTTAGACACTCTTTGCTGTAGGGCTTATTGCACTTCTTGTCCGTCTGATTGCAGGGTATGCATATTTTATTTTCTGCATCTTTACAGTCCGCTTTTACGTGTTCTGTGCTGCCACATTTCAAGCATTTTTCTGTATCTGTACAGTATTTAGCTATATGGCCTAGATTGCCATACTTTGCACATCTAGCCACAACGTTGTAATCTTTTGCTTTGGAGGACCTATAATTTATATAGATCCTACCTTGTTTTAATATTTCCTTCCTAGCTTTGGGACTGACTTCCACAACCCAGTGTACTGTTTCTTGGTCTCTTGGACCTGTTTTAAATCTGAGTTTAATCTCATCTTCATTATAATCTTGGAGCATGTTTTGTTCTATGATTGCTTCTGTCAGTTCTTCTGGCGTTAGGGTACTGTCGACGTCGTACAGAATTATTAATGGGTTTCGCTTCCGTGGTTTTTCTATTGTATAGTTTCTCAGACAATCTTCACCTTTCAACTTTTCTACATCTCTGTCGGACTCAATCTCGACATCAAGAGCTTCACTTTTCGTTGTTCTAATGTTTCTGATTCTAATTTTACTTTGCCTAGGATTTAACTCCTTAACGAAGTGTTTGCGTATTGCCTCGGAATTTGTTAGATTCAGCCTTTATTGATTTTTCCGTATCTCCAAGATATCTATTATAATCATTTTTAGCCATTTTTTTACACGCTTTTCTCATTTCTCTAAATTTTAGTAAATCATTATCATTTTTAAACCTTTTATACTTATTATGATATCTCAATTTAATTTTCAATTTTTCTATCAACTCTTTTGAAAACCAAAATGGATATTTATTGTTTTTACAGGTTGTAAGTGGAACGCACTCTTTAAAAACATCAGACAACTTATCATAAAAATTTTCAACCATTAAATCCACATCATTGACAACTGCTATGGAATCCCATTGAATACTTTGGATTTTATTGTATAATTCACTGAAATTAGCCAATTTAAAATTAAAAGATGCTTTTTTATTTAAAGTTCGAACCTTTTGTATATTTTTTAAGGTAATCTCAAGAATTTATGAAGGATGATATCTGTCTTCATTTACCAAAGGATATTCATCTCTTTTAACTCTCGCATCATTAACGTTAACCAATACCAGATCTAAAATGTTATTATAAGCATTTAACACCGAATTTATTTGTTTCAAATTATTCAAATTTAGAAAATTCAACAAAGTGTCAACTTTCAAATTAGATTTACCGGTTGATAATTTAGTTAGATAAGGCAAATTAAAATCTCCCAATATAATAATTCGGTCATTGACCTTAAATAGATTTTGATTCCTTTCAAATATCTCATAAAATCTTAAATAACTTTCTATATCACTATTAGGTCTCAAATATATTACACAAATAAATACACTGTACAGACAATTAATGGAGATTTTAACCCACTTGAATTCATCATTATTTTCTAAAGTTATTACTCTACCAGACATCAGATGTTTCTTAACAGCAATCAGTACTCCTCCTCCCCTACTCAGACCTGTAATATTTGCATCTCTGTCTTTTCTATATACAATATAATTATCATTAAACAACTCACAATCCAGGATATTAGAATTCAACCAAGTTTCACTAAGAGAGATGACATCATAATCAGCACTGACACAATTTACATAAAAATCATTTATTTTAGTATTTAATCCTCGAACATTCTGATAGTATATATTTAAACACTCTTTCAGTTTTTTTTATCCTTAACCGAAATAGTAGGTACACCTCGAATATATTTTATAGCAAGATCCTTTTCACCTTTTTGTTGCCTACCTTCAAGTCCCATAATTACACTTCGAAGATAATTGCGTTGGTTGTAAGTCAAATCATTTTTTATTACAATCTTGGAATCACCTGGTAATTTATTCCTTTTAATTAAAACTTGACGTGCTTCATCAGATGAAGGGAATATTATTTTAAGAGGACGATTGGACTCTCCTTGTTGCTTTCCAATTCGAAATACTTTAATATTTTGCGTTGACACATCAGATATTGCTTGAATTATTTCGACAGCTTTCACAGTATCCCTTGCAGTGCGATCTTCAGTTGATGATGCTTTGCCTTCATCCACATTCAATATTATGATATTTTTCATTCTTTGATTGCGGTCATTCATTTCTGCAATTATTTCTTCGGTGAAAGATTTCTTGAATTCCTCGTTTATTGAATTTTTATTTAGTTCTTCAATATCCCGTTTCATAGACATCAATAATTCTTTTAGTTCACTAAGATCACTTGGTGCTTTCACACATTTGTTGCAGTGAAAAATAACGCGTCGCTCTTTAGATGACAAACACTGAATTTCATTTCTAGATAGCCCGGAACACGTCGTGTGAATCGGATATTTGCATTTATCACACATAATTTCCTTCTCAGGATTAATATTCTGAGAACATTCACCACACATTTTTATCAACGGCATTTTGAAAAATACGAAATTACAAAATTATTAACTATTAACTATTAACAAAACCTTTATAAAATTAGATATTTCACTGAGCAATTAGATGTACGTCTGTACTCGTCTACGACTTGACTAGCCTGGAGTTTCTCGTCAAATAGAGGTATCCTCTGGTAGGCCTTAATATATCAATTACGTTCTCCTTCTTTTTTTTTCCATTTCTATTGACTCTGGTCAACTCCCTTCTTTTTTTCTTACACTCCTTTCTTTTTTCCCCGATTTCTTCATTCCACCAGTACGGAAGTAAAGTCGGTTTCCGCATACCCTCTGCTACTCGGCTATGTAACCAAGATTGTTTCAGCATTCTCGAACCGGATTCTATTGTATTCTCGTGTGGATTTATATTTTTTCCATTGAGCAAAATGTCCAGTGTGGCCCTGAACACGTCCCAATCAGTTCTTATCACTACCTTCTCCGCCGTTTTCTTTACAGTTTTATATCCCTTTATCTCGAAATATATAAACTTATGATCGCTGAGTGTCTCATCATCTAAAACTTGCCACTCACGTATCCTCGCAGCTATCTTCTGAGTAGAACAGGTAACGTCTATGAACGATTGAGAGTCTCCTCTGACAAAAGTCGGCGTTTCCCCAGTATTATGGAATTTATCAAATTCTTTCTCTGAGAGCCAGGCCGCTCCAAACACCTCAGGTGAAAGCTCCCTTCAGGAGTAGCAAATCGGTTGTTTTCACTAGTTTAGTTTCCTTGGGGTCCCCCCCAAGTACTAACGATCGTCACCTCGTGAAGGTACTAGTGGGGTATTCTCAGACACTTACAACCTTTGTCTTTTAGACTGTAGTTCTATTACCTCTGGGCTAGGGTAGGTTTCCCTTTATCTCTCTTATAGCAAAGAATAACAAAAATAACACTAAGCAATCAGATGTGATTCTTGGCAAGGATCGTGTCTATACCGGAACGACCAGTAGACAAGGACAGCGGGAATCTCGTTAATCCATTCATGCGCGTCATTAATTAGATGACGAGGCATTTGGCTACGGTAGCCAGGACTCGGTATTCCGGGATCCTTGGAGTCCGGATGGGCGTTTTGAGTGGTGCATGTCGCGGCCCCACTTGAGCTGCTGACAGCCAGCCACATAAGCGGCCGACCACCAGACCGTAACCTGGCGCTTTGAGGTTACGAAACAGTCTGGCGCTGGCGGTGCTCCCCAACACTACGTACCGAGCTTAAGATAACGTGCCCCGCGGGGGCGATCGGATACGGGGATTAGTATATGCACCGGGAACGTCCAGCTTACCGGACAGTTCAACACTCAATGACGAGGCATGTTCGTCATCTGGTTAAACCTGATCCAATTCATGTAAGAACCATACAAAACGCGGGTCGTTAAACGGCGCAACGAACCAGAGCTCAGTCCAAGTTCTTTTAGGAACTGCTCGCTAGCAGCGCACCATACATCACGCCAAGATATGGTGATCGAGGAAAAGACCGGTTGTTCGCCTATTAGACTCAGGTCCCGAGCAACAAGTTCGGCAAGACCAGGGAAATCCCGGTACTTAGCCACTTTGTCGCCATGGGCCAAATCGAGGACTCTTTCCGACGATACAATCTGCGCATCTATGACCACCGCCCGGTTCTCTCGGGCAATAATCAAGTCGGGCTTGCGGATACCTATCGGGGTGTGGAGGATGCTATCCCTCCGCACCACCCATCCTTTCTGCTTCAGTTTATTACCGACTTCCCGCACCACCGCATCATGTCGCAGAACACGACCTCCATGGGTACGATGACACGACTGAACGACATGCGCTGCAGTTTAGGTTGACATGCAACCTGCCCTACAGCGCCGGTCAATCAATGGCCGACCCCTAGAGGTGCGAACCCGAGTGGGTAGTGCATTGATCCTAACATGGTGATACTGCACGTAGTCTCTTCCAGGTACAGAGGACGAGCCGGCGTCAACCTAGTGAGTGCTAAGAGCACTCTTGGGTGACTCCTTCAGGCCTCGACCGTCGTTGGAAGAGTGCAGCAATCGAGCCATGGCTGTTGCATAGGATCTCGACGAGGTACAAGTTGTGCCCAAGATTAAACACATCGCCCGAGCCCGTCTTCGCTCTTGCGAGACAAAGTTCGACCAGGCAATGGCCTTGACATTGGGCGCCCTCGACTCTAAAAGCCCATTTAGCCTTGTATAGCGAAGCATAGGAATAAACTTCTCCAATAGCGGTATCCCAAGACCGCCATCTGCTATCCGCGAATGAAAGTACGCCTTCAGAGTGTCATGAGGAAGTCTAAGCCAGTTCCGCACAGCAGAACGAATAAGGACGTCAATTTCACAGAGGCGCCTACGCATGCACACTCCAAGAACCCAAGCATGAAAATACTTGAGCAAAAGATGAGCGCGTAGCAGGCGCAGTCTGCTGAGGCTTTAGGGGAGATTTAGTTAGCTTAACTAACTCATCCTTAAGCCGGTTTCTGTCCTGCTCAGACTCTTTAAGCCTCACTCCCTTGAATTGGACCCCCAGGTAACACCAAAAGTCATTGAGACCAATAGCGGGCAAAGGCACAAGGGAACCTGCCACGAAAAAATCGAGGTAAGTCACAACCTTGACCTTCTTATCCCGCTCCGACGCCACCTGAGAGAAAACGCCGGATTTCTCTGGGTTCACCTTGAGTCCGCTGTGCAGTAGGACGGAGGTAAAGCGACTCAACGCGCTTTGCAGTCCTACAGCTGCTGAGCTAGACAGCCAAACGTCATCGGCGAACGCGACTGCATTGATGATAGCACCACCAACGCGAAAGCCAATGTCCTTAGAAAGTGCTTGTAGTGCCTCGTCCAAGACGAGATTAAAAAGCAACGGAGACAACGGGTCGCCTTGCCTGACCCCCCCGCCTACCAGAACGTGTCCCTTCTGACTGCAACCTGGAATCTCCAAGATGGTACGGGCCTCAGCATAGAGCACCACCATGTACTCCACGAATGGAGCAGGAGCGCCGACGCGTCTTAAGGCGTTCGATATTGCGTCCCTGGAGACAGTATCGAAAGCTTTCTATACGTCCAAGGACGCAACATGGAGAGTGCGACAGTGTCGTCGGGATTCAAACATAGACACTTGGAGGATGAACAAGTTCTCTGTTACTCCGTCAGTTTTCACGAATCCACGCTGACGCTGATCAACAATCGCCGAGGCCTGGAGACGGTTAGCCAGAATACGATGAATGTGTCGTATGATCACCGAGCCAATCGAAATTGGACGGTAATCGCCGGGACTAGTTGGCTTCTCCTTCTTAGGGATAATCACCGTTCTAGTTAAGGTCAAGGAGCGGGGCAGCTTCCCGCTCACGAGTACAACGTTAAAGAGAATCGCCTTTATCAATGATGGTACCACTGCCCATCTGCGAGCCGTGATTCCGTCGGGTCCTGGGCCGGTGTTGCCCTTAACCTGGTTATCCTCAATCTCTGCCACAGAAATTGGATCCCACATGCGCTTCAGCTTTTCGTTGGGCTGTACTGGGATACTACGAGCTACAACAGGAGCAGAGGGAGTCTCAAAAAGAGACCTCCAATACTCCTGGACCACCCTCCTCGTCAGTGTTGAGGCCCAGTACAGCCCTCGCTGCAGCTCGCCAACTCCTACCAAAGAGTGACTGAACCCGTGCGTAATCACGCCTTCTCTTATTAACGCGTGACTTCGTCTCTACTTCCTTAGGCCTGCGTTGCTTTCGGAAGAAACCATGAGGTCGGTGATCCGATGGACCAATGGGGAAGATATCCCCGACCCATCTCGCGATGTGGTCAGATACATCCTCCTCGAGGACAGACAACTTCGCCAATTTATGAAGCTGGTTCGTCTCGTACCTGAGACCGTCCTCCAAACCCCCAAGGAGGGAAAGGATTTCAGCCTCAAGTGGCCCTGTACGTTCTAATACAGGGACTCTAGACGTTGTCGCCGTTGGTGTCAAAGGGGCCGGAACCATTTCCGCATCCGCAACAGCTTCAGCCAGCATCGTCTGGTACACCGCCTTCTTCCGTGCACCTTTAATACTGTCCACTGTCCGATGCGGAAAGCGTTCAACAAAAAATTGGTTGATAAACCGGACACCCTTCTTCACACCCTCACTCTCGGACAAAGCAAGGAGACGCATCTCCTCTTCAGACCAACGAGCGTTGGTTCTTCCTACTACGATCGCAGCATTAGCTTCCACGAGGTGCTCTTTCACTTTATGCAACCCCAGTCCTGTCTTAGTGGTGAATGCGCGATTGCACAGTTCACATACATGAATGTTCGTGACACCCAGTCCGCCAGCACTTCTACCGGGAGGTAAACACAGTGGTGTCTCCCTCTCTTTTCTCAAATTATTATTTTCGTTTGGGCCGATAGGTAAGTGGGTTTGTACCGGGATGGCAACCCGATACACCCAACCTTGTTGACTGTTTGCTTTTAAACCGACCCCGCCTGGCATTCACCGGAGGCCATCAACGTATCCGCCTGGGACGCGAAGCAAGCTCCGCCACCAGAGGACCTCGAGGTCTAGGCAATCCCCGAGGGATACACCTATGTCCTTCGGAAGTGCCTCGTTAATGACGAGGTTAAAAAGCAAATGAGACAACGGGTCGCCTTGCCTGACCCCCCTGCCTACCAGAACGTGTCCCTTCTGACTGCAACCAGGAATCTCCAAGATGGTACGGGCCTCAGCGTAGAGCGCCAACATATACTCCACGAATGGAGACATCTACGTAATCTCCTGGCACATTAATAGTTCTATTTCTTAGTTTCCTTTCAATTGTTGAGTGCATTGAATCACATTCCATTTGTGTGTGTCCACGCTCTAAATATTTTTGAATTATGGTAACTTTTCTTGAAACGGCTAAATTAATTAACGCGTTTAATAAAATGCAATTACGGTTTTGGCATGTACAACCGTCATTGTAGAATGTACAGGTAATGCTAATTCTTTCCGTCGTTTCTATTGATTCGTGGTCAGTTATGATAAACTTACATATAATTGAGGAAAAAACATGAGCTGTAAGCCCCCCTTCACCTACGTGCCATAGGTAGCAATAACCGTCTTTAGTTTTGTTATTATACTCGTATATTGTGAAATTGTGTACGGTGAGCTTAGTTTTAAAATAAAGTGAAGACATAATCAGACTGCCTGCATATCCATAGTAAAAGTTTTGTGATTATCGTCGCGAATCATGTCTCGATATTTTTCATTTCTCCCTTCCTCCTTTTTATGATGTGAATGTTATATAAATCTTCGCTCACACTCGTCATTTTTTGGAGAATATAAACTGAGATTTAAGTCTTCGAAAATGTGAACGAATGAAGTAATTGTCTGGGGTCTCCCATTTAATTTTTGACATCAATCGTTTGCGTAGAAATTATGTAGTTCCATTTTAGACTTCCAGTTTGGTTCAAGGTACAATTTAGAAGACGCCTTCCTACAATAATGGGATTCAAGTTTTGCAGGTGATTCAAAAAATTCTCTGACACGTTCCTTCCTGGCGTTATTCTCTTTTTTACTTACAACTTCTTTCACACTGTCTGTATTATATTTCTGTTTCTTTTCCGATTCTACAACCGAATTCTTTATCCAGTTATGTATTGTCCATGGTTTCACTGCTAATGTATTTGAGAACAGTTCTTTGCACACTCCCAATTTTTGGTCACCTTTTTAAAAAAGTAATTAATGGTACACGTTCTTTGGGAGCTACTTTCATTTTTTCGGTGACGAGGTCTTTTTATGGGTTTTGTTTCCACTAGCAAATTTGCATACATTTTTTTCTGTTTCCATGACATGTTCCAAAATGCCTCGTATATGTTAAGTCTGCCATCTTCTAAGAATTGCACATTTTAGTTTGCAGATTTTGCCTAAATTGTCAAATTTGCACCTATTTAGCATTTTTCTCTTGTCTTTTTTTATTTGATAATTCCATCAATTCCCTTTTTTTTGTCCAAGGTATTCATTAGCTTCTTCTCTGTTTTTTTTTATTTTTAAATTTTGAACAATCGGTGACATCAACACGTCTTTTTTTCGTATTGCAATCTTCTATGTTTCTCAGTTCAATTTTATTTGGCTCAGTAACAGATTATACGCTTTGTACATTTTCAGAAATAGTAATTACATCACTAATTGCATTTGCTCCTGCATTTTTTGAACAAATTTCATTGTTCTGCGTGCTAGAGTTTGCTGGATATTATTTCCGAATTGCCAAAATTATAATCAACTGTTTTAGTTACATCAGTGCCTTCTTCTTTTTTAGAAAGTTCAAGTAATATTGGAGAATTTTGTATAGCAGCGTTGGAGAGGCAAATTCGATTAAATCAGAAATTTCATTCATTACATCATTAATAGCCCTTTCATTGTTGTTATTGTTTAAAGTCGGTAATGATTGTTCTGAGTTGAAATCGTTGAAATAATTAATTGATTCAAAACCAAATAAAGTTTCATTAGAAGAATGCAGTGAAATTATTGCAATATTTTTGTTGTCTTTTACACCATCGGTTTCATTGTTATTAAAATTAGAAGATTCTTCTAAATTTTTAAAATTCTTCTCGACTAGAGCCATAATTTTAGCTGCTCTAGTGGTCATTTCTATTAAAAGAATATAATATATTTTTGTACTAATATTCTTAGTAAATTTTTGAAAAACTTTATTATATATATTCGTTATTAGACGCAAGCCGCCACTCGCTATTTTATCCAGTATCGAAAATCACACATTTCTACCGTAAAAAATATAAAAAAGCACATAACTTCAACAAATTATGATGTGATAATAATATTAATATAATTCTAATCAGTTCAAACACTTTAATTTAAAAAATTGACAATTTGTACGTAGTTTTTATAAAATATGTGTTTTTCTAAATGACAAATCGGGGCATTGGACATATGTGTTTAACAGTGTCCGTTATTTTAAACGCACTATTTGAATGTTACCTATTTAGTGAATTAGGCTGACGTATTATTATTGGCTTACTACCTTCGCAATCGTTTAAACTTTAAACGGTTGCAGAGTTTCTCAATGATATTATTTCGTAAGGACCTTGCGCAATTGTGTCTCTTTGTCATATTATGTCTAGTAATTTATTTTCCCTTGCTGAATACAATTTATAAAATCTTACATTCTGGGACACAGAGACTGCTGCAGTAATTATGTTCCTCGATAGACCTAGAGGCTGCTCTTTGATCAGAGCGTTAAGTGGTTCCGGCGTCCATTTTTTAATCATTTGGGTGGAGATTATGTTTCTGGTTTTTTTTTGTCAACTATTGCAGGAATTCTCTCGGTATTTTGGGGTGATAAACGAAACTTTTTTACTTCTACTTAAATAATTGTGTTTGTTATTTTGTTTTAATTGTCGTGCGGTAGGTGGTATTTGGGTATTTGTTATGAAATCTCAAAATTTGAGATATTATTGAAATTTCTTTTTTTTTTTATAAATTTATAAACTTAGATATTTTTTTGCAGAGATCAGAAAAGTTGCTTTTAGAGATCTGTCCAGGGGTATTGGTCTTCCATATTTTTGTATATAACCTATAAAAATGAGGTTTTAAAAAATAAATAAATGAGGGAATGATTAACGGAGTGAGGGAATGATTTATTATTATATTATAGTAAAAAACAACATGTACAAATGAAAGAAATTATATATTTTTTATTAATATATATCAAACAATGAAATATCATATTCTAAAGAAAATCAACTCAAAACTTTGTACTTATAGAACATAAACAATCTTTTGTACTTATAGAAAATGACCAACATAAATATATATAAACCCAAAAAAATAACAAATATACTACTATAGAGGTAACAAATGCTTTTATCTTTATACTTATTACTATTTATTTTTAAACTTTGTACTTAGCACTTCTCCAAAACTTAAATTAAAACATCTTCATATTTATTTATTAAGCATTAATTATTATTAATATTACCCTAAATTAGTCTTTTCTTGGAGTTTTTTGGTCTTTGAGATCAATGAGTTATTCAATCTTAATTTTAACATCACTTGTAGAGTCATCTAACTCTGTAATAACGTAATTCCCCCTTTTAACTAACTTTGGCGGCTTTATTTTCTGTATCACATCTTCCCATTTATATAATTGCTCATCTTTAATATTAGGCCATCTCCAAAACTCCACACCTTGCTTCATGCACCTAACCATCTTCAAAAACAGATAGAACTTCTCCGGGATACTTTGACGTGCCCCATTTAATTAGGACATGATCTCCAATGGTAACAATCTTATCACTGTTGGAGACAACAGTAGATCCCTCATTTTCTAAATCAATTGTATCATTTTCTTTTGACATTTCAGTATGATCTTGAATGCGCGAAGACGACGCCGAAGACAGTTGGTAATTATCCTTCATTATATCCAATTCCATTGACTTTTGAGGGGATTTGCTACGCCTCTTAGTAAATCAATTACTGCGGTGTTGTTGAAAATACCCCAAATGATAGTGGATACAAACTTCTTCGCAATCTATGCATGAAAGTCTTCTGCACTGTAAGGTGTTGTGAAAAAATACGAACTGGCGTATTTTTTGTGTTCCCCGGAAAGTAGGAATAGTCTTGGACTATTTTATGAGATCATCCATCAGCGAAATATCTGCTGTGGTAACTTCAAACAATAAAATAGAAAGACACCTGGACTGAAGGATAGGTTTCAATGAATTCAGGTCTACGATATCATGACCTTCTGCCACGACTTTATCAGCTGTCCGTTTCAGGGTTCAGAATAATGCCATGAAAAGTATGTGATTTCGGGATAGAGATCTTTATTCCTATACACTTTACTATTTTCTTTCCATTGTTTTCGCTTTTGTCTAAGTTCTCTAGCATTCATATGAATAACTGGTTTTACTTGACCTTTCTCTTTTTTCTTTAAATATTTTAATCTTTCTTTTTCCCGCAGTTTTTCCAAAGATTCAGTATTATTTTTCATTTTTTCTCGCCATTTTCTATCATACTCTTTCTTTTTTAATTTTTTTTCTGCATCACTCAACTTCTTTTGTCTTGCCATTTTGCTTCCACATACATGCACCTGTTTTAAATTAAATACCATGAAATACAAGTTGCAAGAAATAAATAAAAAATCTAAAAAAACCCCAGAATACTGGATAAATCATTCCCTCACACGGCCGTCATTCCCTCACTCCTAAATGCAGTGAGGGAATGACTGTGAGGAAATGACGAATTTTAACTTAAGCTACAAAAACACCGACACATAACCTCAATTTGCTCGTTACATTTCGAATATGTATTTTACTCCCAAAAACGCATAAAACCAACAAGTTTTAATGATAGATATTAAAATGCTTAATACATTCATGTAACGTGAGGTAATGATCGTCATAAAATTAACTTTTAACAATTTTTCGCTAAATATTTTTTTACACGAACTCACCTACGGTTGAGAAGAAATCGCCATCTTGAATCATTTGAGAGTGTTGCCAGGTACTAAAAACTTAAGGTTGCGTTCCTAAATATCGTTTGACACGTTCAGAAATCGAATATTCGTAATAGGATGAGGGAAAGATTTTATTTGGCGGGACATATTTAAAATCGAATTATTGTTTTTATAAATTCGTTGTTGTAAGATGGAAGCTTTTATAGACAATAACAAACATCTTATTTGCATAATTTTATTATTAAGAATATTGATATAATAAATTATAAATATTTTAGAGGAATTAGGATCAAAGAAATAAAAGACAAATTATTATTTCACAACGTTTCGTATTAATATTAATACTTCATCAGGTGATCTAAAATAAAATAACAAGACAATTTAACAATCAATAATAAAACAATTGTCTTGTTATTTTATTTTAGATCACCTGATGAAGTATTAATATTAATACGAAACGTTGTGAAATAATAATTTGTCTTTTATTTCTTTGATCCTAATTCCTCTAAAATATTTATAATTTATTAACATCAAAAGGATCTGATTATACATTTTTCAAAATATTGATATATTTCAGATAAATAGACATTTTAGTAATATTTTTGAACTAAGGGACAAGGTGAGGGAATGATTTTCACGGTAACAAAGTAGCCATATCTTTTTTTTTCTTTAGAGGTAATACGTTTTCTTTTTAAACAATAGCGGTATAGACAGCGTACATTCAAATAAAAAAAAGACTTATGTAGTTAATGCATATGACTCGGGACTAATGGCTCGGGAATCAAATTTCGAAATTTGATGAGAAATACCCATTTATGTCTGATATGTTTGTTTGTTTTTTTTTTTTTTTGGAAGCCAATATCACAATATTTCAAACCACGACACAGCGCCGCTGAGTTAGCCGGAGACCTTGTGTGTTTGAATTTTAACATTTTTTCTAAATATTTAAAGGTGATTATAAAGAAAACGTCACAGTCCATAAACGCAGGAGTATTTATTTATTATTAGTAGATTAGGTACTTACACAACGTTATACTTTATATTGTGATCATAATGAATTGCTCTTTCCAGTGTGTGTTTGACTGCGATTTTTTACCATTTTGGAAATCGAATCTAAAATATGTTTTGGTGTTAAATATTGATAAATCGGTTGTAATGTGAACTTCTTTGCCTCATTTGAGATTAGTATTTTTATCCAATTGTGTAGGCTTTCACGGCTGGCGTTGTTGCAAATCTTCTTGATTTCCGGGCTTGTACGCCGTGGTCCATTGGTATTTCTACCTGACGTTTCGTCTACAACTGCGGTAGACATTATCAAAGGCGATGAGGTAGCGGGCGAAGTGTCCTTCTCGGCTGCTCACAAGCAAGTGTGTCGACCACTGTTGCTCTCTCTTCTTTTATGCACCGTTGGTTGTCGTTCTCTACTCGGTCGTAGTTTGCTCCTCTCTGATTGGTCGTTGGGCTCATTAGCTTAGTGTGCCCCAGTGCTGGTGTCCAAGTTTTACTGAGGTGCAGACCCTCCTCCTTTCGGTTGAAATTGTGCGTGTGTTTTTGTATTTCTATGGCTTCCCTGAATATGCGCGGATAGTAATTCACTGTTTTGTCTATTACTTCTGTGTCCTCGAAAAGGATCTTGTGGTTGTCCAGCGTTAATGTATGTTCGGCTATTGCAGATTTTTCAACATAGCCCAGTCTGCAGCTTCTTTTATGTTCCGCTATACGAGTTTTTATAGTGCGTTTTGTTGTCCCAATATATACTGCACCACAGGTGCAAGGAACGCGGTATACTCCCGGTGTCGCCAATGGGTCTCTAGTATCCTTGGTCGATCTTAGGCACTCCTGAATCTTTTTGGTTGGTTTGTATATAGTTTTTATGTTATATTTTTCCAGAAGCTTACCTAAGCGGTCCGTTGTGTTTTTGATATATGGTAGATATGCTCTACCTATTGGCTCACCTTGATCTGCACTCTTTTTACCAGATGGTATTTTTGGGCGTAGAGCTCTGTCAATTTTCGCATAGTGTATCCATTGTTATTCAACGCTGTCTTTAAGTGATCAATTTCACACTTTAGGTATTTTGGTTCGCAAATTCTAGTTGCTCTGTTCGCTAAAGTTTTAATCAGCCCTCTTTTTTGACCTGGATGATGGTTTGACTCCTTATTCAAATATCTATCTGTGTGCGTTGGTTTCCGATACACTCTGTGGCCTAGCTTTCCATTGTCCTGCCTCTCTAGTAGCACATCTAAAAAAGCTATTTGTTTGTTGTGCTCCTTTTCCATCGTGAATTGTATTCTTGGATTTATGGAGTTGATATGTTGGAAAAATCTTTCTAGTTCTTGATCTCCATGTTTCCAAATTACAAACGTATCGTCCACGTAGCGAAGCCAACATGATGGTTTTTTATTTATTTATTATCCAGTGCTATTTGTTCGAATTTTTCCATAAAGAAATTAGCAACCACTGGGCTCAGAGGGTTTCCCATCGCCACTCCATCGGTTTGTTCATAGAATTCACCATTATACTGGAAATATGTTGTCGTGAGGCAGTGACGGAACAGAGCTGTGATATCATCTGAGAAAATATCGCTAATATATCCTAAAGTTTCCTTGACTGGAACCATGGTGAATAGAGAGACCACGTCGAAGCTGACCAGCCTATCTTCTGGATCAAGTTTTATAGTTTTTATGTTCTCAATGAACTGATTCGAATCCTTTACATATGTTTCTGTTTGGCCAATGAATGGATGCAGTAATGTGGTCAAGTATTTAGCAATGCCATAGGTTGGTGAATTTATCGCGCTGACTATTGGTCTCAATGGAACACCATCCTTGTGAATTTTTGGTAGACCATACAATCTCGGAGGTAAGGCTTCTGTTTTTATCAGGTTCTTCTGGATCTGCGGCTCAATGGACGATTTCTTTATCAACTGATTGGTCATTCGTGTGATGCTCGCCGTGGGGTGTCGTTTCAACTTCTTATATGTAGCGGGGTCCAATAAATCATTGATCTTTCTTCTGTAATCCTCGCTTTTTAACACTACGGTGGCGTTGCCTTTGTCCGCTGGTAGTATTATAATGTCCTTCTCCCTGTTAAGGTCTCTGATCGCTTTTATTTCTCCTCCTGTTAAGTTGCTTTTTAGTGGTTTAGCTCGGCGTAGAATCCTTGAGGCCTCTATACGTATCTCCTCTGCCAGATCTCGAGGTAATGTCCGAATACTCGTTTCAATATTGGCGATGATGTTTTCCGTAGGGATGGTGGTGGGTGTTATTGCGAAATTTCCCCCTTTGGCGAAGACCGTCGTCTCATCATTTGAAAGTGTTCGATCGGTGAGATTGATCACAGTCCTAGAATGGTCGATTTTTACCATCGTAGACTGTTTTTTACTCAATTCCTCGAATTTTCTCTTCTGCCTATTCGTTGTGGATATCCTAGTTGCTTCCATTGTGTTGGTGGTTAATCTGTCTATTTTGTCCCAATCGTTTCCCTGGCATGAGTTTGCCATGGTTAAATGTACATGTATTAAATCGTTGTCCACATGAGCCAGATCACGTCTGGTCTGATGGATGCGCACACAGATAGATATTTGAATAAGGAGTCAAACCATCATTCAGGTCAAAAAAGAGGGCTGATTAAAACTTTAGCGAACAGAGCAACTAGAATTTGCGAACCAAAATACCTAAAGTGTGAAATTGATCACTTAAAGACAGCGTTGAATAACAATGGATACACTATGCGAGAAATTGACAGAGCTCTACGCCCAAAAATACCATCTGGTAAAAAGAGTGCAGATCAAGGTGAGCCAATAGGTAGAGCATATCTACCATATATCAAAAACACAATGGACCGCTTAGATAATCTTCTGGAAAAATATAACATAAAAACTATATACAAACCAACCAAAAAGATTCAGGAGTGCCTAAGATCGGCCAAGGATACTAGAGACCCATTGGCGACACCGGGAGTATACCGCGTTCCTTGCACCTGTGGTGCAGTATATATTGGGACAACAAAACGCACTATAAAAACTCGTATAGCGGAACATAAAAGAAGCTGCAGACTGGGCTATGTTGAAAAATCTGCAATAGCCGAACATACATTAACGCTGGACAACCACAAGATCCTTTTCGAGGACACAGAAGTAATAGACAAAACAGTGAATTACTATCCGCGCATATTCAGGGAAGCCATAGAAATACAAAAACACACGCACAATTTCAACCGAAAGGAGGAGGGTCTGCACCTCAGTAAAACTTGGACACCAGCACTGGGGCACACTAAGCTAATGAGCCCAACGACCAATCAGAGAGGAGCAAACTACGACCGAGTAGAGAACGACAACCAACGGTGCATAAAAGAAGAGAGAGCAACAGTGGTCGACACACTTGCTTGTGAGCAGCCGAGAAGGACACTTCGCCCGCTACCACATCGCCTTTGATAATGTCTACCGCAGTTGTAGACGAAACGTCAGGTAGAAATACCAATGGACCACGGCGTACAAGCCCGGAAATCAAGAAGATTTGCATTAGTATTTTTGTTTTTATTTGTGACCTGCTCACAATTTTCTTCTGTATTATTTAGGTTTCTTGCTAGATTGTCAACGTTAATAGTCAGCAATACTGTAATATTTTTCTGTAATAAAAATTGGCAAATAATGCAATGATGAACTTGATTCCATTGTTTGATAACTATTTTTGGTGACCTAAAACAATCAAATACATAATTCGCAATGTATCAATAGACGCTTATCTGTATTTACTGTGAATTCACAATGATAAAAAAAATATTCAAATGAAATCCCAAGAAATCTATTTGTATTCTTGACTATGAGTTTTTCGGTCAAGACCAAAAAAATGAGTTTGCTATGGACCGAATTATTGGCCTTCGTGAGACACCGATCACAAGATTTGGTGATAGGTTTCTATCTTTATCAAATTTAAAGTAATTTTCCTCACTTGATAGTTGATACAAGGCGTATTGATTAGTTATAATATATGTACTTGACAGAAGTGTCCTCTAAGCAAACGAAATTGAGCGTTTATTACCGTTAGGATACATATGCTGCAAGTCCAACTGAACTGGCACCTACCGTTAACTTAATGGGAAACTGATTACATTATTAGAATTCAGCAGGGTTTTAATACTCTGAACATTATATTCGTGAACGTTACCTCATTCAAATACTCCGTCTTTATGTATAAAAGCTTATACAAAGGAGCTGACATCTAAGAAACAGTAGATACAAATTTCTCAAAAAAATTACCATCCCCTGAAAAGACTAATTCGCCAACATTACTGGGAGTTTTAGCTTTGATCTACTTTTTCAGCATTAGTATCTACACCAAATTCATCACATGACCCAAATACATATAAATAAGCTTTCTATTTGTTTGTGATTATTGCCCCTATCTTTTTCGTCATTTGTTTTTGGAGCCGTCAACAAATGTCGAGCTAGTTTCCCTGACCCGTCTGATTATTTTCTTCTCTTCCATTATTTTCTCCGCTTGAATTATTTCCATTCGTTCGATATCCATTACTCCTCGAATTTTGATTATAATTGTTTTGCCATCTGTAATTGTTATTGTTATTTTGTTCATTCCTCCTTTGATTATACTGGTAGTTATTGCCGTTATTGCCGTAATTACTGTTAAATAATCTATCCGCTACCTTTAATTTTTCGTAAGCTTGCATAAATGTTGTAACTTCTGAGCCTAATAAAAATTGTTGAACTTCGGTTTCAAAATGTTCAAAAATGAGTCGTATCATTTCAATCGTCGGTATTTCTGGTTTTAAAAATTTGCCTCTACTGTACCAATCTTTAAAATGTTCTGCTCGTGGGGTTCCATTTTCTTTTTTGTATAAGTTACTTGTATATATCAATTTTCTAATTTTCATTTGACTCTCATTTGACCAGTAAATTTGCAAAAACCATGTTTTGAAATCTTCGTAGGTTTTCACTTCATTTACAATTGAAGCTAGACAGTCATTATCGCCGCTCAGTAAATAATTTTTTGCCATAAATATTTTTTCTTTATCCGTACGACTTCTTGTACTTTCTAAAACTCCTTCTAATTTTTCCAAAAATACTATCGGGTGCTCATCTCCACGATATGGTTTCAGCTCTATTTTAGGTAAATAATTAACAGACATATTTTCGCTGTTTTTCAAGTAATTGGCGCAAGTGTCCTCAATTTTAAATTTGATTTGTGACTCTAAGCTAGTAATTTTCTCATCATGTATTTCAATTTGTTCCGTACAATGACGAATATTTGTTTACGTATATCGAGCTAGTGTATCGTATTGATTTTTATTATCTACAGTCATATTATTTATTGTTGTAATATCATTGCATATTTTTACAATATCTTTTCCGAAATCCGTTTTTGTGTTCAGTAAATTTTTTTCTAATAATTTTACGTCTGATTTTAATTCGTCGTATTGTTTGTCCATTCGCTCTTCCATTTTATCCATTCTATTTGTTAAATTTTTGAAGCCTTTATCTAAATCTTCTCGAATGTGAGATAGCTAGAGTCGCAAATCTCCTGTATTTGTTTGAATGTCTTCCAATGCTTTCAATAGAGTGCTGTTAATATCAATGGATTTATTTTCAGTGTCATCATTACTTTTCAGCGGTGTAGAAGCCATTTCTTTCATTTCTTCTGCCTCGTCAATGTTCTTTTCTAGCTTCTTTTCAAAAAATTTGCTCTCGTCGTCCATGTTTCTGTCACCTTCCGCTTCCGACATTCTGTCACTTACGAAAATCTCAAATTTTGGTTCAAAATAATCTCGGCTGAGCCCCCAATTGTAACGTTCCCTTCCTTAAATTGGCTCTATACCGTCTAGGGGTGGAAGGGCCGTACAAAATAAAAACCTTTCTGACTTTATATTAATGAATAACACTTTAAGTTTAAGAATATTGCTCACTATGAGCTTTTATTAGAAAAAAAAAATGACAAAAATATATTCACAATCACAAATAATTAATAATAAAATATAAATAAAAAATATTGACTCTATTTCTTTTTTGTCCTTGGTAATTAATATAAAAATGATTTTTCGGGAAAAAGGACTTTATTTATAAGTAAAACACTTAATATTTTATTTTCGCCGAAAATAAAATATTAAGTGTTTTACTTATAAATAAAGTCCTTTTTCCCGAAAAATCATTTTTATAAATTAAAAATATTTGATGTATGGGTGTAAGGAGTTGGGTATCTAAACTTGAAAGAATCCAAAGTTTAGACACGGATAAGGGGAAACGACAGCCCCCAGAAATAAATTCGTAGAGAAACTGTCGTCAGGGATCGGTAAAATGGGATTAAGTTACTGTCAACAAGACGAGTAACTGGGTGTAAAAAAAAGGAATACAAACCAAAAAAAAACACTTCACAAAAATAAATCACAAAAAATTTAAATACAAAAATATTAAACTCAAAAAAAAATCACTTTACTTGATTTTAAAAAAATTGAAAAAATTATTAAGAAATAAATTTATAACATAATATGATCACGAAAACGGCGTTTGACTCTAATTAACTAAACAAAACTAAAAGACAGACTAAAAAAATCACAACGGACACGACCTTTTATACAAAAAAAACAAAGACAGAAAATAAGAAAATTTTCTAACAACAAAAAATAATTACATAATGTATAAAATCGCGTCAACTTTTAAACTAAAATAAAGTTCTAAATTATAAAAAATTATAAATTAATGTATTGTAGCGTACCGCTACAGTGTATTAATACTGAGTAAAAATTGTAATGATAGTGATAACATTTTTAAAAAATATTCATATTTTGACACTATACCATTTTAGACTGTCTTGCATTAGAACGGAACCGATACCGTTTTTACAAGAATCTTTTTTTTGCCGATAGGGGAAAAATCTATTAAAGACATCACCTTTGGTAAAGTGATAGTGTGGGATTTCCACCCACTAAAAAACCCCTATCTCTTCGCAAACCATTCCGGAACTGCTTATTAAGCATTACATCAAAATGGCTGCTGTTCTCATCATTCCATCCTTATCTCCCTTTCGTCCTTCTCCTTCCTACCCATGATATTTTTTATTAACTCTTTCGTTATCTTCCATGCCTGTTTTTCTTCCGTAATTGTTGTCGCCAAATTTTCAACCGTAAGCCTTGTTCCTATTTCCATATTTGCAGCCTGCCTGTCCCTCTGCCACCTTCGGCAATGAAAGAGGGTGTGTTCTGCCGTGTCCGGTTCTCCGCAGTACATGCATTCGTCAGTTTCGGTTTTCCCAATCCTCAAAGTGTAGCTCTTGAAACAACCATGACCCGTAAATATTTGTGTCATATAGTAATCGACATTTCGGTGTTTACACCTCAGCCATATACCGACGTCGGGAATTATTTTTTTGGTCCACTTACCCACCGATTCGTTATCCTGGCATGCTCTTCGCCAGTCTTTCATGATAATCTCTCTTATCTCTTTTTTAGCTTCCATGTAATTCTCATTTGTCCTCTCGTGTAGTAAGACTCTTTCTTTCACCAGTAGCTCTATAGGAATTATTCCCGCTATAACTTGCACTGCTTTAGTAGAGACCGTCCTGTAGGCACTAACTACTCTCAGCAGGATTTTCCTCTGCGCTCTCTCCAGTATCTCTTTATACTTCTTCCCCTTCAGTACTGTATGCCAAATGGGAGCTCCATACAATAGAATTGAGTGGACCACGCCACATAGCAACTGCCTCTTGACACTTAGCGGATCCCCGATATTGGGCATCACTCTCGCCAGTGCTGCCGTTCTTTTTTCGGTCTTCTCTGCCACCCATTTAACATGTTCGCCAAATGTACACTTATCATCTTTATATAAATTAATTTGATATCATACATTAATAATTTCAACCTAATTCTTTTAAGTCTATTAGATGGTATTTTATTTATTTCCTTTTGCATGATACTAATTAGCGGTTTGTGATCAGTTTGGATTATTATTTTATTTCCATAAACATAATGATGACATTTTTTACATGCATATAAACTCCTTTTATAAACTCCTTTTCTATTTGTGCATATTTTATTTCGTTATCGGATAATGTTTTGGAGGCAAAGCAAATTGGTTTGTTTTATTAAATACAAGAATATTAATACTGCGTAAAAATTGTGATAACATTTTTAAAAAATATTCATATTTTGACAGTAAGGTGTTTTCGAGTGAAACGATAATTTTTTAATATGAAAATAAGATTTATTCTTTTCAGTTGAAATGCTGTACTTATTCTATTTTAAAACTGCAGAATATAAATTCAATTCATAAAAATAAATTATATAATTAATTATAAATAAGATAATTTTCCAACATAAAAAATATTTACAAGGTGTAACAAAATATATTACATTTCTCCCTTAAATAAAATAACGTAAACTAAAAATTAGAATTATTAAACAAATATTATTTCAAAAAGATCAAAAAAAAATTAAGTAGGTATAATTAAGTCTGTCTGGCGGTTTAAGTTGACTCCTTCTTCTAAGCTCAACTTTATTTGCTGTGTCCGCCTGGACGTTTAATTGCTCATCATTATTATTATTATTGTAAGATGAACTAGGAATAAATGAACACGTCAAATTATCACCACTTATGTTAGCACTATTATTAATTTTACTATTTATTTTATGTATCTGGTTTATATGACGTTTCCAAATTATAACAGTTTAACAATATAAGTACGTTTTCCTAAAATTTTTGTTACTTCTGCCTTAGCCCACTTAGGTGTCGTAGATCTGTAATCTTTAACTAATACAATTTCATTTAAATTTATAATTTCTGATCGTGTTCCTTTATAATTTTGAATTTGTGTAACTTGCTTATTAAAAACAGAATTTTTCACAGATGGTACAAGTAAATCTAATCGACATCTCAGTAGTATACCGAACATAAGTTTTGCTGGCGATTCTCCTGTAGTACAATGAGCTGTATTTCTATAATCTAATAGAAATCTGTTCATAGCTGTACTTATATCGAGATTATTATTTTCTAATTTAATAGTTTTTAAATAATTTTTTATTATTCTCACTCCCGTCTCGGCTAGGCCATTTGTAGCAGGATGAAAAGGAGCTCCAATCAAATGCCGGATGCCATTTTTATTTAGAAAATTTTGAAATTCACCAGATGTAAATGTTCTGGCGTTATCAGATACCAATTCTTTTGGAAGGCCAAATCTTGCGAATACTTCTCGAAATTTACAAATTGTCGTATCACTACTCAAATTAGTTACTTTAAAGCATTCCAGCCATTTGGTTGAAGCATCCACAATAACTAGAAAATGTGTATTGAAAATAGGACCCAAAAAGTCAGCGTGCAAGCGTGTCCATGGTTCCTGAGGCCATGGCCAGGACATTAGTTCTGCAGTGGGTGGTTCATTCCGTTGACATAGACATGCTGTACAATTTTTTATTGTTACTTCAATATCTTTGTCAAGGGATGGCCACCACACATAGCTACGAGCAAGTGCCTTGGTTTTCACCATACCCATGTGGGTTGCATGTAATTCTCTTAAAATGATAGAGCGTAATTTTTGCGGTACAATTACTCGGTGTCCCCACAATAAACAGTTTAATTCTACTGACAGTTCATGTTTCCGAATAAAGTACGGTTTGAATTAATCATTAAATTTAATATTTGGCCAACCTTTAAGCACATACTGTAAAACTTTATTCAATATAGTATCTTTATTTGTTTCCAATTTGATTTTATTTACATTTATGGGTAAATCATTATTATTTTCAATCAAATTTAAATATGAAATATCATTTTCATTTGCCTGTTTTTCAACTGTAATATTAGGTGGCAATAATCTCGATAACCAATCAGCTTGATTCTGTTTAGTATTAACATATTTAATTTCAAAATTAAAAGATGACAAAAAAGATGCCCATCTTTGCAATCTGTTAGCTGAAATAATTGGTATGTCCTTTTTGGGACCAAATATGGTTATCAAAGGTTTGTGATCCGAAATTAAAACAAATTTTTTTCCGAATAAATACCGATAGAATTTAATTGTACCAAAAATTATAGCTAATGCTTCTTTCTGAATTTGCGGGTATTCACTTTCTGCTTTCAAAAGAACTCTTGAAGCGTATGCTATAGGCCTTAGTTCATTATTAATTTTATGGTAAATGAACGCACCAATACCATAATTTGATGCGTCAACCATCAAAGTAACTTCTAATTCCGGATCAAAATGTACCAGTACAGATGAAGTTGTCAGAATCTTCTTTATATTTTCAAAGGAGTTTTGACATTCCCTGTTCCAAACCCACTTGTTTTCTTTTCGTAATAAGGCATACAGGGGTTGTAACACAGTAGCTGAGTTAGGAATAAACTTATGATAAAAATTGACCATACCCAAAAAAAACCCGGGTCGCAGTGCCAAAACCCTGCCGACAATATAGTGTATTTGCTAATACAGGTATTGTGGCTTTATTAAATGAAATTAAGTTTGTTTTTGGACAAAATAAAAAAAAATTTAACCTCTTAACCCTCCGGCGGGCGCGCCATCTCCTGTGACATCGGCGGGCGCGCGCTGCACTCAATGCTGCCATGTAGAAATATACATTTTAAGGCAGTTGAAATCGCAATTTTGTTTAAAAAACCGCTTAAAACAATTAACTTTTTCAATATTCATAATGATTTATTTTTGTTTGCGACAGTAAAAATTAGACAAGTAAAAACCAAACTGTGGCGTACGGTTTGGTTCGCCTATTTTTTGATTTGATATTTATATTTTTTGGTCAATTAGCATCTCCGGTTAACAAATTTACATTTCTGTCGTGGCTCTTATTTTTAATTTTTTTTTTTAATACCAACACCAATGGCTTCAGAAGCATAGCCTCATGTACCAGCACTAATTCCAAAAACAAAAACAATAATTATACTATTATAAGCTTACACAGAAATGTTATTAATGCCACAAAATTCATTTAAGAGATCATATATTTCGAAACTTCCCGATTCTAGGACATAACAAATGTTCATTGGAGGCACAAGACCTTTTTTGATTAGACGCTGATGTAGTTGGTCGCAATTATTATTTTTACAGGCAAAAAATATATGATTGAGATCACCAACCGAGATATTGTCACATTCACAAAGTGGTGTTTCACGTACACCAATACGGTACAGATGTGCAGGGTAACTAGCATGGCCTAATCTCATTCTAATCATTTGCACTACGTTCTTTCTATATCTATTATAATGATGGAACCAGGGCTTTTTTAATGGAACTGGCTGTATCGCAAAAGTATGACGACCTTTTTCTACCGTAGTATCTTTCCAAATCTGTTTCCATTCATTAAACGCTGATTTTTAATTTTAAATAGATAAATGAAAAAAAAAGGTCTATAATAAGTATTATGTTTATTTACTCTTAACTACGATGAACTACAATAATTTTACAGTAATTTTTCATAAATTTTAATTGATTATTGATTTGGTTTGATATTTGGGTTTTATTTCATTTTATTTTCAATATATAAGTTTCTGATTATACGTAATAATAATTTGCTTACCTTGTTTTTCTCTTTCTTTGCTTCTAATTTTATTTAAATTCATGAGTTTATAATTTTAACATTTAACTAAACTTAATTTCTATATGTTAGATTTTTATAATTTTTATATTTTAAACATAAATTTATTCGTCTTTTCTATTCAATGCATTTTTATCGACTGCCGAACGAGTCTGTTCTGTTCAACTACCTTTTTGAAAAAAAACAAATATACTGCGTGTTCAAAAATGTTCCGTTACATTATCCCCCAGGAACGGAATAAAAAAAAATTGTATTGCAAAAAAGTTTTTTTTTTAAGCTTCAAAATTAAACAAATTATCTACTGTACTTATTTTTCGTAATTGTTCCAAATGAACAGGACCCAACTCTTTATTAGAATCAAATTCTTGCACAATATAGGTATTATTTCCCTTACAAAATTTAATCCGATATGGACCTTTGTACAATAAATCAATCTTTTTACATTTTCCGTCAATTAGTGATGATAACGGATGCGTTTTAATAAGAACAGAATCGCCTGGCGACAACCTGATGCATTTATGGTTCTGTTGGTGGTAGACTTGACGATATCCAGCCTTTTGCTCAATACGTTGTCTGACGATAGTATTTTCGTCATCCATATCGACACCAGCAGAAGCAGGATAATTGATAAGTTGTTGAAGGTGAAGTCGGACTCTCTGACCGTACTGCAACTCGTAGGGAATGCGCTGGGTGACTTCATGGACGTTCTCGTTGATGTAACGTTGAATTACCGGCAATTTGCGCATCCACGTCGAATGTTGACCATTACAGTAAAGACGCAGCAACGTGCCAACCTGTCGATTACATCTTTCCACCGGATTGCACTTTGGCGAATAAGGAGATGTAAACAGAACTTTGACCCCCAGGTCCTCCAGAGGCTGCACCCATTTCTGCGAACGAAAAGACGCTGCATTGTCAGTCAAGACCTTTTTAGGTACTCCGTGTTCTGGAAAATATAAATTTATTAGTTTTTTGACCATAACATTTGTCGTCGCGCGACGCATCGGGTATAGCGAGACATATTTTGTAAACATATCTAGGACGACTAAAACGTACAAACATCCACCGGTTGAACGAGTAAGGGGTCCTAAAACATCAACTGATAAAAGTTCGTTTTTATCATTTACTACGATGGAATTCATAGGACCATATAGATTAGATTAGATTAGAAAAGAGGGCGAGAGGATTATTCCTCGTCAACACCGCGACCTTGATAGACCTATTGTGTAGCCCTGACTCATTTATATCTCTATGAGATTAAGGCTTTTGATAAAGCCTAGAATTGCTTTAAGATCTGTGTCCCATACCTGATCAGGTGTTGGGAATGGATTATTGAGGTGACGGAGTCTTCGCCTCATGACTGCTTCACATTTACAAAGAAGATGCTCCGATGTTTCAGGAGCCTCCAGACAGAAGCGACATGACTCGATGTCTATTACGCCAATTTTTTTAAGGTGATACCTCAAAGGGCAGTGACCTGAAAAGAGCCCTGCAATTATTCTGAGCTCAGATTTCTTTAAGCGTAGAATTTTATCCGCTTTGTCATTATTAGGTTTAATGAAGATCTTCGCTTGACGAAGACCTTGGGAGATTTCCCAGAACAAGGAATATTGTTTATTTTCCCATGTGGCAAGAGCCGTTCTAAGGTAACATTTTGATGTACCACAGTAGGGCTCCGGTCCTATAAAGGGCGTTTCCGAACCCTTTTTGGCTAGACTGTCGGCAATTTCATTGCCTTGATGACCCTCGTGTCCCGGGATCCATCTAAGAGTAACTCTGTTGCTTTCTGACAATTGTTTTAACAATTGTATGCATTCCCAGACTACCTTAGATTCTACTCTAAATGATTTAAGTGCCTTGAGGGCAGCTTGACTGTCTGAGAGTATGTGTATTGTAGAGCCATTTAGAGCTCTGTCAATACAAACTTGGATGCATTCTGCAATGGCTAGTACTTCTGCTTGAAAAACAATAGGTGTCGTGCCAAGTGCTTTGAAGATCCGGCATTTGGGACCAAAAAGGCCTAGTCCAACGCCTTCATTTGTTTTGGATCCATCAGTATACCACACCATTGATCCTTTACTAAAAGATGGCTCACTAGACCATTGCTGGCGATCACCAATGATCACGTCAAAAGGTTTTATGAAATCTAGTGTGAGTGTAAGTATGTCGGAAATGATGGTCATAGGCTCTAAATTATTTTCTCTTAGAATGCTCATGTGACCAACCAGATCACCCGGTTTGAATTTCCTGCTCCTTTGTAGCCTGATGGCCCCTGATAATGCCTCGCTCTTGACCCGAAGGTGCAGTGGAGGGAGGTTTATTAGGGCCTCCAGAGCTATAGTGGGGCAGGAGGGCATAACTCCCGTAATTCCTAGACAGGCCAGTCGCTGAACTTTTTGCAGCTGAGCCTCGGCTGTTTTTTGTTTGATCTTTGGCCACCATACCAAAGCAGCATAGGTGACCATGGGTCTGACTACCGTTGTATATAACCAATACGTTAACTTTGGTTGCAGTCCCCAGGTTCTGCCCACGTATCTACGACTGGTATGGAGAGCCACCGTAGCTCTTTCTATTACCTTAGACAGATGAGAATTCCAAGTGAGTTTGGTGTCAAGTATGACTCCCAGATATTTAACTTCATTTGAAAATGGAATCTGTGTTCCGTTAAGAATTGGATTTAGCAAATTTAAATTTCTCCTTTTCGTGAACGGAACAATTTTAGTTTTATTCGGATTAATGTTTAGGTCTTTGCCTTGACACCAATTGTAGGTGACGGTAAGGGCATCTTGCATTAGGTTCGATATGATCCTATCATGCTTGCCCCAAACCGTGATTACAATGTCGTCAGCATAACCTTGTACATTGATTTCCTTGTTTGTTAGTTCCGTTAGGAGTTCATCAATGACAATTGACCATAGGAGTGGAGACAAGACTCCTCCTTGTGGACATCCTTTGGCGGCTTTGATTGTGATTGAATGATTATTCATGTTGGTAGTTATGTTTCTATATTTCAACATGAAGTCTATCCAGTTCGCAGTTGCGAGCTCGACGCCTTTACTCAATGCGGCAGTTTTAATTGCGTCAAATGAGGTGTTGTCAAAGGCCCCCTCGATATCCGCAAATGCACAGAGAGCTACCTCTTTGGTTTCAAAGGTTTTCTCTAAGTCTCTGACTAAAGTGTGGATGGCTGTTTCAGTTGATTTTCCAGCTTGATAAGCAAATTGATTAGCATGAAGGGGATTTGCCGGAAGTATGACACTTCGAATATGCTGATCAATTATTTTCCCCATAGCTTTAAGGAGAAAGGAGGTCAGACTAATTGGTCTAAAGGACTTTGCCTCGGCGTTAGACCTTTTACCTGTCTTGGGTATAAATACTACCCTGACGTCCCTCCATGATTTTGGAATGTAACCTAGAGCAAAGCTTGCTCTAAAGATGGTTAGTAGGTGAGGGAGTAAATCTTCCAGACCCCGCTGAAGTAGGGCTGGAAAAATACCATCCCCCCAGGTGATTTATAGGGTTTGAAGCTGTTAATGGCCCATATAATTTTATTAGAAGTGAAAATTTTTCCTCCTAGACTTTTATTCCTTGATACTGCCCTGTAGTCAGTAATATTGACTGGGTCGGGAATTAGGTCTGGGGAACTATAAACAGTAGAGTTAGGGAAGTGCGTCTCCATCAGAAGACTTAAGGTTTCCTCAGGACTCTCTGTAAAGTTTCCTTCTTGTTTTTGAAGGGTTCCTAGGCCATTTGAGTGATCCTTTGACAGAATCTTATACAGCCTCGTGGTTGCTGGCAGGTTGTCTATCTCGTCACAGAAGGATCTCCAAGACCGTCTTTTGGATCTCCTCAACTCCTTGTTGTAGGCAGTTAGGGATGACTTATATTCCTCCCATCTACCTGTGAGTTTTGCCCTATTAAAAAGTTTCCTAGCCTCCAGTCTTCTCCTGCTAAGTTCCTCGTTCCACCAAGGCACTTTACGCTTGTTGGTCCTAGGTTTCTCAGGACAACAGGTCTCATATGAGGCTAGGATAGCTGAGTTTAGCTCATAAGAGGCCGTGTCAAGATTTTCGGTGGTGAGAATGCAGCTGTTCATATTACAGACTTTCGTTTTGAGGAGAGCTCGATAGGTCTCCCAGTCTGTCAGCTTAGGTATTCTCACCATTGATGGAGGATCAGTCTCGGATTCTATATCGAACCTTATTTGCCTGTGATCAGACATAGACACTTCATTTGATACATGCCAATTATGTATTTTGGTGCTTATGAATGTAGTAGATAGAGTCAGATCTAAGACTTCTTGTCTTATTGCATTCATAAAAGTTGGCCTGTTGCCACGGTTTATTATTTCTAAGTTATTAGAGAGAATGAAATCTAAAAGATACTCACCTCTAGTATTGGTGATGGGCGTTGGCATCACATCCAATAATAACTTGCAGGTTTCTTCTCTTGCAGTAGCTTAGGAGCCTTGTGAGCTCCGGTGGAGGTATAGTTTTTTCCTCACCGGGGAAGTAGGCCGAAACAAAAATGTTTCGGTAGCTACCTCCGGCAGTGGGAACCTCGACTTCAGCTGCGAATAAATCCCTTGAGATAAACTGCGATAGAGAAAAGAAAGTCAGGTTTTTGTTTATCAGCATAGCTGCTCTTGGGCGTTCATGTTCATTAGAAAAGATTAACTTACATGAGTTGGTGGAAAGTCCTTTGATTCGGCCTTGAAGTGACCATGGCTCTTGTATAAGTGCAAGGCCTATGTTGTCAGTGTTAAACCTCCTGCTAAGTGCGTCAGACGCCGCTTTGGCATGATGGAGGTTTATTTGTATGCAGCTAAGCCTGCCTGCCATAGCTACATTTTGTTGGGGCCTGGTTCAGGCCCTGTTTTTCTCCTCCAGAATGAAATACGACCCTTTTTGGGTCCTGGTTTATGTTCTGGAGGAACATCAGCATCCTTCATGTTGGGTGCTGATTTAGAGAGACTATTGTCTCTGACCTCGCCTGGTTCCTCCTTATGAGCACAGGCTTGTGTTGTTAGAGGAGCCATGCTTGGCTCCGCAGTCTGGCTTGTGCTTGGGCGGTCAGTCTCTCTAGAGGTTGACGGTTGAGGATCAGTTTCAGTTGAGCCTGATCCTGCTGTTTGGCTACTGGCTGAGGTTTGGGGTTTGTGGGCCCCGCCCTTGAGCCTAAGCCTTACGGTGGTGAATTTATAACTAATGATAAATTCATTTTTCTTTAATAGGTCCGCGGATTTCAAATCTACGGAGAGCGTGAGCTCAGCCGCTTTATTTGGTTTTGGAACCCTTCTTAGGACTTTCCATTCGCTTACGTTCAGCCCTGCGTTTTGACCCTCGATGAGGTCTAGGATCAGATTCGTGGGGTCATCGCAACTATTTGGAAAGTAACCTATAATAATTTGAGGTCGGGGAATTTGATCTTCCGCAACTACTTTCAGGTTTGCACCTTGCCATGGTTGGATTGTGTCGATTGCCCCTTTGAGCCACGCAGCGGTGACCTCGTCGGCGCATGCCACGTTAAGCCAGCCTGGGCGCTCTGAGGAGCTTAGAAATTTAGGCTTGGTTGAGCCTTATTTCTGCTCGACAATTTTCCGGATAATCAGTGGGAAGTATCCCAACCCGAACACTTTGAGCAATTGCTCTGAAAGAGTGTTTGGGTTTGACTTCAGGATTGGGCTGGGAGACATGCTTCCTCGCGGAAGGATTCTCCGGCTCTGCCCTGGTCCTTTTAGTTTGCCGTAGACTATCCCCGGGAGAAGAGTTGTCGGAGCGAGTCCTTTTCAGGAGCTCTTTCTCCTTCCTCTCCTTTATGGGTAGACTACTCATAGTTTTAGCTTCCTCAGCACTATAGCCTTGACTTAGAAGCCATTTTTCGCGTTTCTTGGCCGCGCCAGAACGTTTTATTTTGGGAGCAATTGGGGCTTTTGAATTCCCCGACTCCGTTTCCTCCGTCTGTTTTGGCGATTTAAGGAGATTTTCCTCGTCCTGGAGGGCTATATCCATCGCCTCGTTTTCGCCTAGAAGACTTATATTGTCTTCGTTAGACGAGGGGTCCACGACCCCGGTATTATTTGGGGCATTTAGAGGTGCTCCAACCTCGTTTAAATTTTCATTTTTATTTTCTTCCATGTTGTTCCCACGAGAAGCGCGAGAAATATTCGTCACCGGCAGCAGAGCTCCGCATTACTGTCGGAAGGCTAGATAAAACCGGAGGTCGCCTGGTATCCGGAGTCCATCGTTAGGAACACAATAACGCAGTGCCATTCATCCCCTCAGCACGATCGTTTCCACCTTGGGATTGCGGGTTTTATCGAGTTTTCCTCTCTAGATCCGCCGTATTTAGTTTATAATAGTGTCGGTTATCCGAGCAAATCTCATCATACCGACACATTATAAGCAGGGGCACCTCGAGCAGGTTATGGCCTTAGACCACGTACGGTCGGTCTTTGGAGTCGACGTAGATACGTTTCCTCCACTGACAGCCATGACCGCCGGTCGCAGACAGGACTAAAAGCCCAGCCAACCGACCGCCCCTCATGACTGCCTTAACCCCCCTTATAGACAGATAAAATGCTTTTAAGACATAATTCCTGTTTTTGCCAGACTTCTGGTATCACCTTTCGTCTCTTCGCAGCGGGTTCATCAGCTTCGTTTAGAGAGTAGATTATAGACGCTTGATCATTGAGATCATTAGCGCTATATATAATAAACAGTTTGGAAAATATATGTGTGAAAAAAGTCATCAGTATTTTACATTTATTTATTTACAAACAAAATAACATTTCAATATAGACAAGATTAAAAATAATTATATATAATATAACAATATAGAATAATATAATGCTAATTGTCAAAAAAAAAAATCAATAAACACTAATATTTTAGTCAGTTTCAATTCATTCTAAGAAAAGTCTATAGGAATTAGCTTCCACACCATTGTCTCGTCGGCATATTGGAAACCAGATTTCTGCTTAGCAACATTGACTCTTTCCGACCTATCCAATTCAAAATATCTGATTTCTTCTAAATTTTCTCTCCATTTTACACATTTTTTTGAATCTGTCCGTTTATAGACAGATAAAATGCTTTTAAGACATAATTCCTGTTTTTGCCAGACTTCTGGTATCAGCTTTCGTCTCTTCGCAGCGGGTTCATCAGCTTCGTTTAGCTGTCTTTTAGTTGATTTTCCTGTTAATTTTTTATTTGATTCCATTTTTATTACAAAATGTATACTGTCTTGTGGACTTAAGCACTTCCAATTACGAACTACGACAATCTACTTTAAAAATTAGGTTATATAGGCAGATTGAACGAAAATGGGCGGAGTTATTGAAAAGATTACCTGGACTGTGAATCTCCTTTTAATTTTGACCATTGACACAAAAGAAACCATTGATCTAGTAAGAGTCAAATTTATCTACCTGAATTGGTTTAAAAATTATAAAACGAATTTAAATATTAATGATTAGATTTTTATAAGAGTTATACTCAAGGATTTACTATGTCTTTCATTACAGCGTGAATCATAATAACGCACTCTCAGGTGTAAGTATTAAATACCATTGATGTTTATTTGTTTCTACTGTTATAATTTCATAGTATTTTTTATAAAAGTTAGAAAAGTAACCAATGTAAAAAATATATTTTTAATGGAAAAAAGAAACTTGAAGTTCTAAAAAAATCATTCGCTATGACGATGCTGCAAAGAGATTTTTATTTTTGCAGCTTATCACTTTTGTTAAGGTTTTATTTAAATTCAGTTCACATCCAAAAAAATTAATAAATGATAATATTGTCATTGGTATTTGCACAATTCAATGTCGCAACAATTATTGGTATCCGATGTTTCGTTTTTTGATTAAGATGTTATCAAGCTACTAAAATACATATTATAAATAACACTGTTCAACACAAAAATCTTCGCCATAGGTTATATAGGCAGATTGAACGAACCAGGGGGTGTAAATTAGAAATGAAAAGCGGAGTTATTGAAAAGATTACCTGTATTGTGAATCTCCTTTTAATTTTGGTCATTGACACAAAAGAAACCATCGATCTAGTAAGAGTCAAATTTATCTATATGAATTGGTTTGGAAAGGCTTTATTAGCCCCTTTCCAGGTAATAAATACCTCATCGATTTATTACCTAAAAAGGGGCTAATAAAGCCTTTCCATGAAATTTGACGCCAATCTGACGATTTGTAGGTCAATTTTGTAGTAATTTAGGTTCAAATTTTACAAAATTCTCATTAATTTTATGGGGAAAATTTTTGTGTTGAACAGTATTATTTATAATATGTTTTTTAGGGTACCCCGTCAAAATAGCCCGTGACAAAATAGCCCCGACGAAATAGCTCGTGACAAAATAGCCCCGACAAAATTTATTTATTCATATTTGTTATGTGATATTGAAAACCGTTAAAGGGTTTTTAGAAAATACATTTTATTATAATTATAATGATTTTTTAAATAATTCAACAAAAATACATTAATTCTGTATGTTTAAAGTGGGAACTATAGGTGAATCCCAATTATTTATTATTATTATTATAGCCTAATTACATTTCAAGATTATGTGAAATGCCACGTAGAAAGTCCATATGTTCCATATTTTCATAATTTTCTACAAACGCTTCCAGGCGACGACTAAGCTGAACATATTTATTTTTAGTGGCAACTGGATGGCGAACACCTGCAGTAAGGCGGGTTAAGCGGATTTCCACCGTATCTTGCTCTTTTCGGAAGTGATCTATGAGCTTGTAGACCGATGAATGATGACAATCTACACTTTGCTGGAATGCCCTATGCCACCTCGGAAGACCATTGAGGACGCGCTCATGAATATTCCATATGTTTATTGCAAATCGTGGTTGTGCTCGCCGATTGCGCCTCATTCGTCCTATATATGTATCTTCCCAGTAATCGATAATGGGGTCCAGTTCGTTTGGACAGTTTTCAACCAATTCTTCAAATATTTCTATAACATCATGCGCCGGTACAAAACTCAACGCAAACAGCATTTTTATATAAACACGCATATTTTCATTATTTACATAAAGTTCCGCCAAATTCAGTTCTTGCACTTTTCGCCATAAGCATTGTCCCAAGTGAAATAAACATCCAACAACTTCGGTGTTATTAAAAACTTGTAGCACGGCGTTTTGAATCGCTTTCTCATAATCACTTAACACACTCGTTGGATTTAAAGTTTCCTTTAACTGCAATAGTTTCTGAAATACGCGAACATGTGTTGCTTCACTTTTATTTCCTAACAGTACATATATCAGTGGAATACAACACTTTTCTATTAGTCCGTGTATCGTGAATAATTGAAAAAACAGTTCAGGTGATACTTTTAACGTGCCATCAACAAACCAGTGATTATTCTGTTCCAATAATCTCAAATTTTCCTCAGTGCCGAACATCAGTATTCGGTCAGGATCGTTTTCTCCAGAAACCCACAGAAGAAAATTTTCATTTCTTGTCGTATTTCGAAGATTAACCGGAATTTGAATATCGGAAACACTTGCAGGATTTGGATATGGAAGATTCATTTTTTGTTGTGTCCGTTCTATTGTTCTCTGGGAGGCAATATAATTTGGAAGCTGAACCGCTGCTTCCAAAGATATTCCACTTGTGCACGCTTGGTATATTTGCCTAGGTTTCTCCATAGCACTCTCTGCTCTACGTTTCATTTGAGAAACGCATTTCAACGCTTCATTTTGACCTGGATTTGGCGCATGGTTGTCTTCCGTTACGACCCGGACGTCAGCACCCAGTATTCTTAGACGCCCTCTACAATTGGTTAATACGCACCTCCACGATGAACTTTCATCCTGGTTGTCCCTTGCCTTACGATTCCGATGACCATCTTTCAGCAGCAGATCTTTTCCTTTTTGCGACGAGATATTTTCCATTTTTGAATTGTCAGATATATTCACAAAACAGGTTGGTCTAGAAATCACTGATAACACACAGAGCAATGATTCGACTGCAGAATTGAATGGAAATATATAGTGCCTAGACAGTAAACGACCTATAATCTAATCCCATAGATTTACTTATACACCATAGATTCATCACACAGATCTAGAGGTAAATTACCTTACCACTTTCTTTAGAAAATAATTTACCTGAACTCAATTCTTCATTCGATATTTCTACCTGTTTATATAAATTTTAAATTTTGTCGGGGCTATTTTGACACGGGCTGTTTTGTCGGGGCTATTTTGTCGGGGCTATTTTGTCGCGGACTATTTTGACGGGTCACGGTTTTTTAGTAGCTTGATAAAAGGTTAATCAAAAGACGAAACATCGGATACCAATAATTGTTGCGACATTGAATTGTGCAAATACCAATGACAATATTATCATTTATTAATTTTTTTGGATGTGAACTGAATTTAAATAAAACCTTAATGAAAGTAATAAGTTGCAAAAATAGAAATCTCTTTGCAGCATCATCATAGCGAATGATTTTTTTAGAACTTCAAGTTTTTTTAGTCCATTAAAAATATATTTTTTACATTGGTTACTTTTCTAACTTTTATAAAAATACTATGAAATTATCAGTAGAAACAAATAAACATCAATGGTATTTAATACTTACACCTGAGAATGCGTTATTATGATTCACGCTGTAATGAAAGACGTAATAAATCCTAGAGTATTACTCTTAAAAATCTAATCGTTAATATTTAAATTCGTTTTATAATTTTTAAACCAATTCAGGTAGATAAATTTGACTCTTACTAGATCGATGGTTTCTTTTGTGTCAATGACCAAAATTAAAAGGAGATTCACAGTCCAGGTAATCTTTTCAATAACTCCGCCCTGTTTCGTTCAATCTGCTTATATAACGTCATTTTTAAAGTAGATTGTCGTAGTTCGTAATTGGAAGTGCTTAAGTCCACAAGACAGTATACATTTTGTGATTAAAATGGAGTCAAATAAAAGATTAACAGGGAAATCAACTAAAAGACAGTTAAACGAAGGTGATGAACCCGCTGCGAAGAGACGAAAGGTGATACCAGAAGTCTGGCAAAAACAGGAATTATGTCTTAAAAGCATTTTATCTGTCTATAAACGGACAGATTCAAAAAAATGTGTAAAATGGAGAGAAAATTTAGAAGAAATCAGATATTTTGAATTGGATAGGTCGGAAAGAGTCAATGTTGCTAAGCAGAAATCTGGTTTCCAATATGCCGACGAGACAATGGTGTGGAAGCTAATTCCTATAGAGTTTTCCTAGAATTAAAAGAAACTGATAAAAATATTAGTGATTTTTTTTTGACAATTAGCATCGTCTTCAGCTAAGCAGATAATTTTTTTATTGTCGTCAAGGGAAGCTGCACGGGTCGGACGCATTATATTATTCTATATTGTTATATTATATATAATTATTTTTAATCTTGTCTATATTGAAATGTAATTTTGTTTGTAAATAAATAAATGTAAAATACTGATGACTTTTTTCCCACATATATTTTCCAAACTGTTTTTATATATAGCGCTAATGATCTCAATGATCAAGCGTCTATAATCTACTCTCTAACTCTCTTACAGATAAAATATAAAAAAACTGAATTTCCCAGAAAAAACACGAACAATATTAATTTAATAATTGAGATACGAAGAATCTGAGTTGAACTGTATTCAAGAAAATCTCAGCTGAGTCGAATAATAATGTAATAATTTTAATGCGAAAAGATTACCTATAGAATACGTTTGTAATGTTCCGTATTTGGTATATCTTTCTTTTTAATGGGAGAGTAAAACAATATTGATACTTCGTAATTTCAATTTCTAGAATACAACTTACACTATAATATTGTAACATACCCAAATATAAACACTTGAATCGTATACCAAATTATAGATTTGCAATGTGACATCGCAAATTTCTAATTTAGTGGGTATATGTTTTATATTCCTGAGGAATTGGCCGAAACGATTGTAGAAAAATAATTTAATAAAAGATTTTTGTAGAATTTTCAAATGTTTTTTTTTAACTTGAATGGTTTTTTTTTATTTCCTTATCCACAAATTAGACAACTGTTTCAAAATGGAAACTGAAAAACGAGCATGGGATGCCTTTGAAAACGTATGCAACAATTTTCTTGGAAATAATAAATCAGAGAACTAGCACGATCACGTGAAAGAACTACTCTCAGTCTACCACATTATGGGATGCAACATGTCGCTAAAATTCCATTTTCCCCATTCTCATTTAGATTTCTTTCCCGAAAATTCGGGAGTCGTATCAGATGAGCATGGAGAAAGATTTCACTAAGACATCATATCAATTGAAAAACGGTATAACAGAAAATGGAGTCCAAACATGTTAGCCGATTATTGTTGGTCTATAATACGGGAAACCCCCGGTGATTCTCATAAAAAAAAAATCAAAAAAAGGAAACAATAAAAAAATTAATTTCAAATGAATATATTGCCCTTAAGTTCGCTGTTTATAAAATGTATTATGAGTTTGTAATTGTTCAAAACTAATAAATTGGTTATACAAGGCGTTTTTATTGAATTTTTTTAATATTAAAAATTTAATTATTTTAACTAAATTTGAATAGAACTTGACCATAGATATAACAACGCTTTAAAATTTTTAGCTCCGTCTATTTAAATAAAATAAACCACCTTTCTATATTTTTACCTAAAAGACATATCTAATTTAACATGACATTTACCTCTTCTTAAGATATGCGAATATAATTAATACACAATGAATAATTCTTTGGTGTCAGGTCAAAACTTGTTTAATTTCATTTTTTACTGGACTTAAAATCTAAACGGTATATACGAGTTGATTTCGAAATGTCTGAATTGGTTCTCGGGTTGTTATAAAAAGAGTATTTCCGAATTGGTTCCCGGGTTGTTTGGTGGGTATAATCCGTTCAAGGGGATTGCTCTTAAGGTGGGTTCTGCAAAGACCCTAATTAGAACATATAAAATCTTGATGTGGGTCCCAAAAACCACATTGGATACGAAGGCCACCGATTGCCTTAAACTCCTTCGAGGACTTAAGACGAAGGATTTGACGATAGTCAGTATATGAGAGGAAACCTACGGTTTCCGGGTTTTTACGGAGAATATATCCGAATTGGTTCCCAGATTGTTTTAAAAGCAATTTCAATTTTCCTTCCCATTTTATACAGACATAGGACTGTCTACATATGTTTTCAAATGACGATTGATAGATGTAATAATATATTAATAAATAAAATAAAATAGGCTTGTATTAAGTATGGATTCACTGCTGTTAGTATTTTTGGTTACAATATATTTCTGTTTTACATAGTGATAGAGATTATAATCTGTAATATTTTCGCAAAATGTAATTCTTAAATAATGTTCTATTCTCGTTTCTTGCTTACATTATTAAAATACAAAATATAAATAGCTTAATGTTTGTTAAACAATATTAATTAATAATCTCTTGAGCAAACAAGGACGTCATGTCTTTAATATTAAAGTATTCTCTTTAGGTAAAAGAACATTGCGCAAACATCAGTTAATAATTCCCAGCTGTATTATTCTTGTGCACGAAAAAAACTATTTACAAAGTTTTAAAGTTAATTTAAAGTAGTTGTTAATGCCGTCATGTAGTTGAACTTTACATAAAATGTTATACAACTTGAATTGTACAGGGTGTGGCGAAGAAACGGGCGATTATAAAAAAATCAATTTGACTAGTTGAACTGCTTTATTTATGAAATCTAAAATGGATGCTGGTCTGTTTGAGATTAATAGACTTCATGAAAGTTGGCACGTATGTGAATTTTTTCATGGAGAAGGTTTTATGTTATCGACTTTGTTGTGACTCGCTAAATACGGTGAAGCGACTATTGGTGTACAACAAACATTTCATTTTTTGAATGTGACCTTCATTTTTGCGCAGACATTCCTCTAATCTTGGAGTTCTTACACAATATCATGTCCAGGAATAGGGACGGTTCTCCATCTTGATCAGTAAGATTTATTGTTTTAACAGCATGAATTTTTTTAAGTAAGGCTATTTGAAAAGCAAAGTGAACTTTGGGCCCCATTCAATACAAGCTCAGAATTCAGAAAATTACAATCAGAATCCAAGAGTGGAAATGCTGTATGATTTCAAAAGTGGAGGAGTGTATGCGTATCTTCCAGAAATCTTAAAATCTATTCTTTTTCCTGTACTACAGAATTTATGTTTATAATTGCTTAAGCAAAACATTTCCATAAGTTATTGAGTCTGTATAAGGTTCGATTGGCGTGACGTCATTATAATTAGTACTGCAACATTAGATAGTTTATTATTTCTTTAAGTAGAGCAGGGCTGCCAAAGCTGGTGAAGGGGGAGGGGGGTCGATGGTGTAGAGTGTGTGTAGAGGGACAAAGTTTTACCTTTTAAGACAAAACATTAAAATATAATTTATCACAAACATTTGAGTAATTACACTTATAAAAAAAGGTTAAACATTTTCACGAATATTAATGTTGCATTTGCAACATGTATTTCAACTTTCTCAAATGCAATAATTTCTGAATAGACAATGTATGTATAATTGTTTCTAAGAACAAATGAATGCAGCATTTATTTCACATTTAAATGAAACTTCTGCAGCTTCGAACATAAATTGGAAAATTATATAACAATCATGTAGTAGTTGGATGCTTTAGGATGAGAAAACTACGTGTATTTTTGTTTGTTTTGTGTTAAGAACAATATTAGCACCTAAATGCAATTTCACGTTATGACACTGTTGTGCTATTTGTCTACTTACAAAAAGTTAAGTGCTGTGTTTTGATGATTTACTGATCAATATTTAAATGCGTCTATAAAAATATTAAAACAATGAAAGACAATACACTCTTACCTCGCTATACGGCCGCTCTTTATACGACATTTCCCTATAACGGCCCTATGCAATTAAGGCACGTTTTCGATTTACGGCCTAAAATGTTTCGCTATAACGGCAAAAAAAACTTTTTCGATGTCGATATATCTACACGTTGCCAATCTTGGAATTTAGAATAATTGATTCCTTATACGGCTTTTCGCTTTGCGGCCAAGTTTCATGGGACGTATCTAGGCCGTAAAGCGATGTATGGGTGTATTTTTAAAATTGGCAAAAGAAATAATTTATTGCATCAAGCGTTTTCATGTCAACGTTTCGAAAAATATAATTTTTCATCGTGAGCTTAAGAAAAAAATGTGTTAACACAAATATATAAATATAAAAAAGTGTGCATGTACTTATGCACGCGCGGCAGAAGTTATACTTCATTGTAACAGAGAAATGAGACGTGACATATATGAATACAAAGGAAAATTATGTCAGCTTTATCGAGGATTTCAGCCTTGCCGATACACGTGGTACATACATATTAAATTAACAACTAATTTTTTAGCTTCACACGCTCATCGAATGAGGCCTACGTTGTAAAAAAAGTATTCATATTTTTTAGTAACTAGGCTATTGTGGGAAATCCGCCTGTTTCGTACCGCTGTACCTACATTTTGAAACTGAAGTAATGAAGTAATATGCTTACGTAACACGATAAAAATTTATAGATATTTTTGTTAGATGTGTGCAGATAGAGATTGAATTGAAACGTGTACGGGTTCGAATATTGTATCTAAATTAATAAATATAATTGTTTGATTTGAGAATTTTGTGTATTAGTTTATTTAATTGTATAAATTTCCTACAGTAAATGAGCTTTAAATCGACTTTGTCTAATTAGCTTGTACGTTAACAAAAGAAAAAAAAACTATTACAAGAAGAATAAGTAACAAGAGAGGATGTTAGAACAACTCGACACAAACATGTGTACCCATATGTTCTAGACCTAAGCTCATCATGCGTTTCGTTGTCTACTTAGGAATGCGCGAAATGTTTAAAACTTTGGTGTTGGCATTACACTATGTCCAGAAAGACATCGATTAGTCTTGGGAATAGTCGAATGATTTTCAAATGGTTCATTCAAAATGATTCCTTCAGCTGATGTATCATAATAATAGGTGTGTTGGTATTATTATATTTCAACTCTTGAAAAATTTTGCTCTTGGTTTCGATTGTCAGTACAGACGCAGATAAAAGACATACGCAATCGTATTCAGTACTATGCAATGCATATAAGCATCTCGAGTAGTTAGGGTGCGAGTGAAAACACATTTCATTCTGTCTTTGCATTCGATTTGATTATTATAACAAATTGATTTTCGATTATGAGACTCGAGTGAATCACTTGCATGCAGTGCTTCATAGAAAACTGGCAGGTAAAAAGTATTCATATATTACATACTGTAAAACGCAATCTGAGAGAGACAATTACATGCAATGTTTTAAAGGTTAAAGAAAGAGCGTAGGATAATAATTTATTACTGTAGATTGTATTGTATGAACCATTATAAGCGTAAAGCACTTACTTTAAATAAATGAAAACTTTGAAATTAAATTATAGATAATTCGTATTTAAGTATTTTCTAAAATGTAATCGTTAGATTAAACAATTTTTTTTTAGTTAAAGAAAAATAATTTCGACAAAATAACATAAGAGAAGAGGAGGTTAATGTAACAACTAACAATACTTGCTATAATGTAGCAAGTACTTATTGTTGTATTAACCTCCGCTCTCGAATTATTTTTTTTTTAATTATTTTTCCCTACTATGATATGAACATCAGCTATTTTATAGGAGGTTCGTGCAAAATATGTAGTATATAGGTACCTTGTTCGTAATGACATTATGATTCGGGTGACTGTTACAACTTGTTACTCTCTCGTTTTAACATAATGTCACTTGTTCGTATAATACCTTCATTTACGAATGATATAAATTATATAAACTGTTATTATAGACTAAGAAGTAAGTAAATTTTATAAGGATTATTTTGAAACATTTAAAACACAAACAGCTTTTTAAGCCTGAACTGTAGCATATAAATCGAACAAAAAAAGTTTCGAATTGAACTGTGTTAAAATAAAATCTAGATTTCAATTCGTACTTCCCGGGCTTTATTTAAATATAATTTACTATTATGTATATTGTATAATTTCTTTCTTTTCAATGGCACTGTTACATAACTATTTTTATATTATATATACCAGTTACCTGTTTGATTTTTTGCAGTAGTATAAGCAATATAAATTGTATAATAATGTGTTTCAATAAACGAATATAATTTAATTCTATAAACTTATTACTCAGTTTAACATTCCACATCATATCCAAATTTATCAAACTGCAAATTCAGAGCTATTGTCATAAACGAACAAAAACAACTTGATAATATAGAATTCGAACGAACGTCTAGAATAGAATGGGATGTGCTTGTTGTTGGTAAAAAGTTGTACGAAAGAAATTAATGGATAATTCGATTCAGGAAAAAGCTTGTCGCACGGTGTGTGGAACATAATGGCTTATATCCAGTGTGTTTTGTTTTGATGTCTACTAAAAATAAATATAATAATAATGCGTTTAACGATCGTTTCTCGACTTTATGTCATAACAGACGTCATTCGTACCATTCAAATATTCCATTTACCACTCCCCGTGATTTTCTACATTTTTTAAAACTTCAACTTAAGTGTCTAATAGCAATGTGCGAATAAAGGAATTATAGGAAATTAGGGTAAGGGAGGTAATTTTTAAACTAGAAGTTTGATAGGTAATAGGTCATGGTCTCGATGTTTATCTGAAATTATTTGAGGGAAACATTCCCAAAATAAAAACATAAAATAAAAAATATATTTGCAGCGGCCACGTCTACCTGTACGCATTTAGTCCAGGTAGAAGTGACATTTGGCCAACTATGTATTAAAAACAACTATTTATATTACATTTGGTATGTACAGTAATAATACTCTTTACTTATAAAGGAATTTTTTCTAATTAAAAAACTAATAACATTAATAATATAAATATATTTCGTCAATAATAATACATTAAACTGCACTATAATAAATACAAATAACAAATATATACCAATAATACAACTAACTCTAATAAAATTTACGCGGCCTCATCCTTCTGAACTTGTAAATGTTTTCCAGCATTTTCTTTTCCTGCGACGTCATTCCAAACAATCGCGGCCGCTTCGCTGGTGGTTTCTGTGGCGTTTCAACAGCCGTCACGTACAAACTGTCGTCCGATGATTCCTCTCGGCAGGAGTGGAACTCCTCGTCACCGGTGTCATCTTCGTCCTTTTTGGCGGTCTGTTTCGTTTCCACGTCCTCGTTGTCGTCCCGCTTCCTCTTCATCGGTGTAGAAGTGACCACCGCTCGATGCATATGCGTAATGAAGTTCTCGTGCAGATGTTCCACTCGTAGATCCCGTGGTCCTCCTTCGAAAACCAGCCGACGACGAACCTTGAGCAGTCTTCTTGGATCCATTCTTGGTGCTATTTTTCTGCTCACTGTAGATTCGATGTTAACTACTCGAAATACGAAGACGATATGCCTCTCATGAGTCAAAGCAGGTCTTTTATACTGATCGACGACAGTTGACCCTTTCGAAAATCAATCGACCATGTAATTCGGACACAGGTAGAATGACAAATAAGCCATAGACTTATTAGAAATTATTCAAAATGACACTATCGAAACAGAATCACTTGAAAAATTATTGACTAAATTTTTTTGCACCTTTATTTGATTGTAAAGATGCTCGACAAGTAGGGTCATTTGTGTCTGTTTGAATATTTTCGTTGATATAACGTACAGTTTTCCGAAGTTTATTTTTGTCGATTCAAGTGCACTCTGAAAATTTACAAACTTTGCATTAAATATATATGGACTAAAAGAAAAGTGCTCTTGTCGAAATTTAAAAATAATCCAATTATTTGTCTTTCACTGCATATAGAATAAACTAGACCTTTGAACAACATTCATAATTGTACGAGGGTTCGGATGGACGGTTGGGGAAACGATCTGCGTACAATCGCGATGCACCCGCGGCATTTTGACGACACTCTCCGTAAATTAATAACATGTCCACTAGTTCATTATCGTTATAAACATGAGCCATTCTCAAAAATAATTGAGGCACACACAATTCTCTCAAAAACAGAACAATACACATGTCAGTTTCAAATAAGCACCAACATACCTGATAATAACAGCTTATTTCCATAGTAACATAATATAACCCCAGGACCGACCTCAAAATTAAAGAAAATTTATTTAAACTTCGAAAGGCTGTTTCTCTCTTATTTTTGAGTTTTGATAAAAAACTATTTGAAATATTTGCTTGTCTATTTGATTTTTTCACGCTGTAAAAAAAAAGCATCAACTTAACACTCACCCTGTATATGGACTAAAGGAAAAGTGCTCTTGTCGAAATTTAAAAATAATCCAATTATTTGTCTTTCACTGCATATAGAATAAACTAATAATAAAAATAATACGTTTAACGTCTGTTTCTCGACATTATGTCATAACAGACGCCATTCGCACCATTACTATTTTCCATTTACCACTCCCCGTTATTTTCTACATTTTTTAAAATTTCAACTTAAGTGTCTAATAGCAATGTGCGAATAAAGAAATTATGGGAAATTAGGGTAAGGTAGATAATTTTTAAACTAGACGTTTGATAGGTAATAGCCATGACCTCGATGTTTATCTGAAATTATTTGAAGGAAACATTCCGAAAATAAAAATATATAACATAAAATAAAAAATATATATGCAGCGACCGTATCTACCTGAACGCATTGAGTCCAGGTTGAAGTGACATTTGGCCAATTATTAAAAACAACAATTTAAATTACATTAGGCATTAATAATAATTCTCTTTACTTATTAATCGTAAGGGAATAATAATTAAAAAATTAATAACATGACAAAATTATTTTCTAGTAGTCAGCCATTTTGGTTCGATTTCACCGTTATCTTTCTTTCGCATGGGTACAGTAGATTTCGGTACTTGGTAATCCAGTAGATTTAGTTAATATATCCTGAAATAATAATTCTGCTTAAGGTTTTGTGTTTGCATTTTAAAAAATGTAAAACTATTAAATCCAATCACGACCAGAACTATCATAGTAGGTACTGGTCATGTCAAGTTGAATTTGAGCTATCTTCTTTTAATATAATCCGTGTTTATTCTTACAAATTATAAAGAAATAGTAATTAAAAAACGAATAATATTAATAATATAAATATATTTTGTCAATAATAATAAATTAAACTGTACAATAATAAATACAAAGTCAAAAATAACAAATATTTACAAATAATACAACTAACACTAATAAAATTTACGCGGCCTCATCCTTCTGAACTTGTAAATGTTCTCCAGCATTTGCTTTTCCTGCGACGTCATTCCAAACAATCGCGGCCGCTTCGCTGGTGGTTTCTGTGGCGTTTCAACAGCCGTCACGTACAAACTGTCGTCCGATGATTCCTCTCGGCAGGAGTGGAACTCCTCGTCACCGCTGTCATCTTCGTCCTTTTTGGCGGTCTGTTTCGTTTCCACGTCCTCGATGTCGTCCCGCTTCCTCTTCATCGGTGTAGAAGTGACCACCGCTCGATGCATATGCGTAATGAAGTTCTCGTGTAGATGTTCCACTCGTTGATGCCGTGGTCCTCCTTCGAAAACCAGCCGACGACGAACCTTGAGCAGTCTTCTTGGATCCATTCTTGGTGCTATTTTTCTGCTCACTGTAAATTCGATGTTAACAGCTCGAAATACGAAGATGATATGCCTCTCATGAGTCAAAGCAGGTCTTTTATACTGATCGACGACAGTTGACCCTTTTGAAAATCAACCGACCATGTAATTCGGAGACAGGTAGAATGACAAATAAGCCATAGACTTATTAGAAATTATTCAAAATGACACTATCGGAACAGAATCATTTGAAAAATTATTGACTAAATTTTTTTGCACCTTTATTTGATTGTAAATTACAGATGCTCGACAAGTAAGGTTAATAGTGTCTGTTTGAATATTTTCGTTAATATAACGTACAGTTTTCCGAAGTTTATTTTTGTCGATTCAAGTGCACTCTGAAAATTTACAAACTTTGCGTTAAATATATATGGACTAAAGGAAAAGTGCTCTTGTCGAAATTTGAAAATAATCCAATTATTTGTCTTTCACTGCATATAGAATAAACTAATAGTTAAAATAATACGTCTAACGTCTGTTTCTCGACATTATGTCATAACAGACGCCATTCGCACCATTACTATTTTCCATTTACCCCTCCCCGTTATTTTCTACATTATTTTTTTTTTTAATTAAATATTTAATGGTGTTTCGACATATTTGTCATTAACACCCATAAGTAGGTGATACATGTACTAAATAAGAGGAAATAATACATATTAAGCAGTAATTAATATACATTAGGGATATTTATATCAATATAATATTATATCTAGGTATTATATATATAACTATATTTTGAAGTAGAGTAGTCAGCGGACGTCTTGATAGATGTTTTACTCCAATAAAGTCGTGCTCCTGATCGGTAAGTATTCTCTTGTATATTTAATCATTAAATTCATATTTGATTATATAAGTTTGTATTTTTCAGGTATCGTAAGGTGTTTTGTAGGACGGATTCATCATTTTTAAGCGCTTCAGGTAAGTTATTCATTATTTTATGGTTTGTTCTTTGTAGGTTGTATTTTTGGCACTCTGTAATTAGATGTTCAACAGTGATTGGTTTATTGCAAGTGTCGCACTGTTCTTGTGCCTTTTTCTCAAGAAGGTATTTGTGAGTTAATTTGGTGTGTCCAATTCGCAGTCTTGTAATAACCGTTGCTTCGCGACGATTTCCTATAGTAGGCCATGGAGTGATTGTAGGTTTTATTTGTCTGAGCTTGTTGTTCTCCGTTGTTGCCCATTCTGCTTGCCACTTAGCTTTTATTTCGTCTTTTATTTTTATTTTTGTGGCTTGGTATAGGACTATGTTGTGTTTTGATACGCCTTCTGTAGTTGCTGCTAGTTTTGCCGCCTCGTCTACCTTTTCATTTCCCATTATGCCGACATGGGATGGTATCCAGATGAATATTACTTTCTTGGATTTTTCGTAGATTCTATACAGAGTATCTTGTATTTTAGTTAACAGGGGGTGTATTGGATACAATTTTTGTATGCTTTTTACTGCACTAAGTGAAACGGTATTTATTGAGAAGTGTTTTTCTACGTGCGTTTCTACGAATTTTAGCGCTTGTAATATACCATAGACTTCCGCTGTATAGATACTACAAGTTTGCGGTAGCTGAAACATTGCAGTTATATCGTCTTTCTCACAGTAATACGCTGATCCTACTTTACTCACATTATCAAATTTGGAAGCGTCGGTGTATATGCGTATGTAATTCGGGTATTGATTAGATAGTTCATTAAACATGTTTTTAAAAGCAGTTGGGGGTGTGTTTTCTTTATGGAATTCGGAAGTTCGAGATTGATTATTGGTTGTGGGATTGTCCATGGTGGAATGGATCCATAGGCAATAGAAACCGTGTCTTCCATGTGAGTAATGTTGTATTTATTTATCAGGGTGTTTATAGTATTTGATGTAGATATAGGAAATATTGATTTATACGCAGAGTGGGATGTTTTAGCTGACACTTTGTTAATATAGTTCAGAAGCAATTGTTCTCTTTTTAGTTGTGAAGGAGGTTCACCACATTCCGCCAATATGGAAATTACAGGGCTCGTTCGGAATGCACCAATAGCTAATCGAATGGCACTGTTATGTAGTGTATCTAGAGCTCGGAGGTGGGATTTTGCTGCATTTTCGTATATAATGCATCCATAGTCAATCTTTGAGCGTATTAAAGATTTATACAGCATCAGTAGAGTTTTCCTTTCAGCACCCCAATCTGTATTTGCGAGAGTTTTTAATAGGTTCATTTTTTTAAGCAGTTATTTTTTAGCTGTCTTATATGCTCTTTCCAAATTAGTTTTCTGTCGAATGTTAGTCCAAGATATTTAATATAGTTCACTTGTTCTATTATGGTATTGTTTATTACTATTTTTATTTTTTTCTGTGTTTGGGTTTTGCTAAATTGTATGATTTTTGTTTTGGATGAGGAGAATTTAAATCCTGTTGTATTTGTCCAATTTTCTATCTTATTTACGGCCTTCTGCAAGAGATTCTTAGCTATTGCATTGTTGCTACCAGTGTGGTATATAATGAGGTCGTCAGCATACAAGCAGGATTTAATAGGCTTTGGAATATACTTTGTGATGTCATTAATTGCGATATTGAATAAAGTGGGGCTTAAAGTAGAACCTTGTGGTATTCCATTGTATTGTGGCATACTTTCGGAGTATGTTGCGCCTATTCTGGTTTGAAATGTCCTTTGCTGGAGAAAATTTTGTATAAAGTATACTATATTACCTTTTAATTTGTATTCTGTTAGGTTGTTTAAGATATTTCGTTTCCAGGACGTATCAAAAGCCTTTTCCAAGTCGAATGATATTGCTGTTAGTGCCAATTTTTTCTGGAAGGCTTTTTGGATTTCAGCATTGAAAATTAAGAGCTGGTCGGTTGTAGATCGCTTGGGTCTGAAACCACATTGGATATTGCTTATAATGTTGCTTGTTTCAAGATACCAAACTAATCTTTTGTTAATCATTTATTCAAGCGTTTTACACATGCAAGATGTTAGCGATATGGGGCGATAATTATTGGGATCGTTTCGACATTTATTGGGTTTAGGAATGGGAATTATAATTGGTTGTCTCCACAGATCAGGGAAGGAGTGTTTGGTCCAAATATGATTATATAGTTTAATTAAATGGGTTTTTGTTAGGGGGGATAGATGTTGTATCATTTCGTTCGCTATGTTGTCTGGTCCGGGACTAGTGTTGCGAGAAAGACTGTATATTGCTTCTTTTAGTTCATGCTCTGTGAATGGAGAATTTATTTCATCTTCGTTGTTATCTTCTATATGTAGTTCGTTTTGTTCTACAGCTAGTTTATGCGACAGAAAACGTTTATCATATTGTTGGTCGCTTAAGTTGTTATTAAATGTACGTGCCAATATATTCGCTATACCATCAGGTATATTTATGTAGTTGTCACCTTGTTTGAGGGAAGCAATGTTATAATTTTTTGTTCCTTTAATCTTATTTATTTTGTCCCAAACTTAAGATGTCGGTGTATCATCTGATATAGTTTTAACATAATTTTGCCACGATAGTTTTTTGCTTTCAGTTATAGTTCGATGTGCTATTGCTTTACGTTTTTTTAATTCAATAAGATTAGTTAGAGTTCTTTCTTTTCTATATTTATTTAAGGCTTTTTTATTTTCTTTTATGACAGCTTTACATTTTTCAATCCACCGGGGTACCGGTCTGTGTTTCTGCATTATGTTTTTAGTTCCAATAGTTTTATTTGCAGCTTCTATGAGTGTGTTTGTCAATTCTTGTACTAGCATATTTATATCGTCGGAATCTTTTATGTTTTTTCTAGGTGGGGTCGCTAGTTTGCTGAATAAATCCCAGTCAGCCGTGTTTAAGCGCCATTTGATCGGAAAGTTTTGATGTTGTTGATTTTTCTGTTGGTTTGAGTGAGTTATTCTGATGGGAAAATGGTCACTTCCGTAGGCATGTGGTAACACTTCCCAGGAGAGAGAGGTTGCCAATCTTGGATGACAGAAACTTAAGTCTATCGCTGAGAAAATACCTGTAGAGAAGGTTAAGTGTGTTGGTTCTCCAGTATTTAATATGTTAATATTATCCAGTTCTAAGAGCTCTGATATTATTTTTCCTTTACGGTCAGTATGTGTTGAACCCCATGGTTCATTATGACCATTGAAATCTCCAATATATATATATATGGTGTTGTCAGTTGCGATATTAGATTCTCTAGATCTTCAACCGTTATATTTTTATGTAGAGGAATGTATATGTTACAAATAGTTATTGGAGTCGGATAATGGATTTGTACTGCTATTGTTTCATATTTCTAAATAAACATAACTTATTGAACAAGTCCCAACATGGCTTCAGAAGCGATAGAAGTGTGGATACTGCTATTTTTAACTTGTCCGAATATATCTATGATGCCTTGGATAAGGGCAATGTTATTTTGGGTCTATTTTTAGACCTTTCAAATGCATTCGACTCTGTTGATTTTAATATTTTGCTTAATAAATTAGCCTTACACGGGATCAGAGGTACTCCGCTTAAATGGTTTAAGTCGTACTTACACAACAGAAAACAGAAATCTGCCATTTTTAAAAATAATATTTCTCATGTCAGTGACCCCTCAGTTTTAAAGCGAGGTGTTCCGCAAGGGAGCATACTTGGGCCTTTGCCGTTTCTTATTTATGTAAATGACTTTCCAGGTTTTATAGCCAAACATTTTAATAAAATTTTAACCGTTTCTTATGCGGACGACACGAGCATTTTAATTAAAGGAAAGTCGGTTGACTCAATTTCTAAATGTCCTGATGAGTTACTTAATCTGGCAAATAAGTGGTTTGCCGTAAATGGGTTGCTTTTGAACGTGGCCAAAACGGACTGTGTTCTGTTTAAAACCAACCAAAGCAGGGTAGTTAAACCTAAATTCATTGTTCTACACAATACTTCAGTGAAAATTTCCGCTAACTGCAAATTCCTGGGAGTTTTTGTCGACGAACACATTAAATGGTCGATACATATTGAACATCTTTGTTCTAAACTTAGTAAGCAATGTTATGCTTTTAGACAGCTCAAACCAGTAGTTAGTATGGAAGTTTTAAGAACAGCTTATTTTGGTTGCATTCAATCGCATCTTAGATATGGTATCCTATTTTGGGGTGTGCTAGACAGTATTCAACTCTTCAGAATACAAAAGCGTGTCATCCGCATAATTGCTGGTATTCCGCAGTCTACTTCTTGCAAAGGCCTTTTTAAAAAATTCAAAATTTTAACTTTACCTTGCTTGTACATATATGTCTGCCTCTGCTTTTTTCGTAAAAATATAGATCTCATTAATATTTCTGAATTAGGCAGTACCAGAAATTTTCAATATGGATATGTTAAGGCTGTCGGAACGCTCTGAATTTAAGCCAAAAATAGGGCTTCGGCTGTCAACTGATTGTAGACTTATTCGTCAACATTCTGCAAAAATTCTTTCTTTATAAGGAAGATAAAGGACAAATCTAGGTCTCTAATGGACTACTTTTGTTATTTATATACGATTTACTAGAAAAAAGTTGGCATTAATTATGCCAAAAAAACACACGTTTTCAATGTCATACTACGACCTTATTCGTACTTATTTCACAAAACTGTTCCATCACAAACCTAAAGTGAATCTTTCTTTTTCGGAAAAGTTTTTTAAATCTTCAAAATATTTCCCAAACTTAGAGTAATCAATTGACAGCGGCACTCTTGCAACAACATTTTTTAGCCTCGTAGTTGACACCAGACAAAAATTGAAACGTGCGGATGATTTGAACGAGACAGAGCTAAAGAAGGTCACACCCACAATATGTCTTTTGCCTACCTCGCCCCTTACCGCTGGATCTCAGCACAAACAAAATTCAGAGCGTTCCGACAGCCTTAAACACTCACTAACACTGTTCGAGGGTGTAACGCTACAACGTTACAGATATCAAGTAATTAATATTTAACTTTGCAAAATAATAATGATTCATTATCATTTTGTACCACTCTGTAAAGAATTATTAAAAGTCAAAATTAAAATTAAGTATCATTCCGTATACTCAAAAACACTGTAATGAACGCTTGAATGAAAGCAAGTTATGAACAAGTTAGATCCACGTAACTTGATTGGTGGAGATCATTTAGAGGATATTGTAATTTTGACCAAATATCATTTTGATAAAATATTAAAAGAGGATTCTGTTCTAAGCCTTCAGCCAGCACAGTCATTAGTTTTTTACAGCCTTCAGCTTTTACAGATAATAATATTTAAAAATCATTAATAAGATAATATTATTTCACTCTGCATTGTCGAAAAGAAACGAGGAGGTTTGATAGCAATTGCATCATGAGGTAATATAAATTTTGATAACTCAAATATTGTCCTTCACTAATAACAGAAAATTGCATTTAATTATGGAAAATGAGATATTTTAAAATCAAAATTAGCATGTCAGAATCATTAAAATACGTTAGAATATTGTAGCGTGGTTTTCTCCCTACAATAATCTTTTAACAATTTAAAATGATATTAATTAAGGAAGAAAGAGTTTATTTTATTAAAAAGAGTATATTTTAACATTCAAAAAACTGATAATTTTCTAATATGAAATTATTTCAAAAGTAATATAATTTTCTAGCAAAAAAAAAATAAAATTAAAATTTATAAATATTTAAAATTTGATGAAAGATATAAGTTATGATGAATAAAGGTCAGAAAAATCTAAATCTTAATATTCTTAGTAAAAGTAACATGGTATGTTGAAAGTTAAAATTGAGCGAATTTAAAGATATTATTAAATATAAAAATATGATATGGGAGGAAAATTGAAAGACCGCATTCGGCATTAAAAGAGGGGAAAATTGAATAATGAAATTGAAGTTTATGAAATTGAAGTATGAAATTGAAGTTATGAATTGAAGTTTATGAAATTATATTGATATTAATTATGGAGTAATATTTTAAAATTGATATATATTGGAAAAAATGTGAAATTGAAACCAGAAAACATAATAAGAATATTAAGATTTGGTTTAAAAGAAATTTAAACAAATATGAATTTATATTGAAACAAAGAATTTTGAAAATAAAGGAAGTTTAAGAAAAGTGTGGTTAGTAGAAATATTTTAAAAAGTATAATTATAATAAATTAAAGCTAGAAAAACGCATTATTTATAAAGGATACAAAATTATCATTCTGATTTGAATTATAAAATTATTTGAAACATTTTTTTGTTAGAAAGAATTAAAATTATTATTTTGGATGAATTATAACGAAAGAACATTTGAACATATATTTTTATAAGATAATAAAATACCGATTGACCATTAAAATTTATTATTAAAACTATTTATTTTGTAATTTGTAATTGTTTACTGAAATTTATTATTTTTTTAATAAACTATTTTGTTGTGTTTGAAGCATGTTGTTTTGGTAAAGGATAAAATTAAAATTAACCTGAGTAAAAGTTCCCTATATTGCCGCAAATCAAAATAAAGTAAATTACATTGCCCTTTACATTATCACTGGCATGCATTTCACGAAGTAAATCTATCAAACGAGCTAGTGATAACTGTCGAGGAAGAGTGCGCTTTTCGGGTCACTAAAACACGGTCTAGCGACCCTAAGGAAAGCGTTACAACTTTTTAATCACTACCAAAGGGTTAAATTTCAATTTTGAAACGATTCGGAGAATTTTTTCGGTATTTTTGGGCCCAAAAACAGTTTTCAACGCCTAAAAACTACCCTTAAAAAAGCCCGATTGGGCCCATATTAAATAGGCTTCTTGCGGTGATGGATTTCAATACGTGGCCCAAATTTCGTTTAAATCAATTAACTCTTTCGAAAGTTATCGCGCGTACACACACACACACACACACACACACACACACATATATATATATATATATATATATATATATATATATATATATATATATATATGCATATATATATATATATGTGTGTGTGTGTGTGTGTGTATACGGGCAATAACTTTCGAAAGCGTTAATTGATTTTAACGAAATTTCGCCCACGTGTTGAAATCCATCACCGCAAGAAGTCTGTTTAAAATGGGCGTAATCGGGCCATTTTAAGGGTAATTTTTTGGGGTTGAAAAATGTTTTTGGGCCCCAAAATACCGAAAAAATTCTCAGAATCGGTTCAAAACTGACATTTAATAGTAGCAATTAAAAAGTGCTCCTAATATTTTAATAAAATGGGCTCAACAAGACCGGACTTACAAATTTTTTGAAAACACTAATTTGCAGATAGTGACTTATTTATTGAAGGGTGTATTTAATTCGGTGTAAACGTTAGATTGATAATAATATTACAATTAAGAAAAAAAATGTTATTTTAAGGGATGTATTAAGGGGTTAAATTTTTTATTTTTCCCAAAAACAAACTTAATTTCACATAATAAAAATATAAAACCATACGGCCGTATACAAGCAAATACACTATATTGTCGCCAGGGTTTTGGCACTGCAACCCGGGCTTTTTAAATTTATTATTAAATTTATTGTATTGTGCATGGTATCAAAGGTGCCCGTTATTGAACTCCCGAATTTAGCACGTTGACTGCCAACTACGAGATATTTTGTAGGTTGTTTACTTGCCCAGGATGTCTACTACGAGTTATCTCGTACCTTCATTACTTGCGATATTTGTACAGCCACGAGAAAACTCATAGCATAAAACTGTAATTACGAATAGATGACCTCAGGAAAGAGAATAAAAAAATCAGGTTTGGCTTAAATGAACAAACATTAAAAAAAACATTTCTTAAGCCTTTTGATTAATTATTAAAGTTTTTAATAATATAACATAATTAAATCAAATTGGCTCTTTAGACCGGAATCGTGAAAAATTCCGTGGCAGGCAATGTGTTAGAATTTCAAAGAAATAAGCATAAGTATGGTTGGTATTAGAAACAGAGAATGACTAAGTGGTGATCCTCCATTTAGAATGTAACTTTTGTATTTTTTTTTGTTTTCCTCGTATAAAAGCTGCTTTACATTTCATGTAAAGTGACTTATAACGCACTAGTACTGTAATGAAAAACAAACGTAGGCGATCTAATCAATTCTAAAGTAATTTTCATAAACTACTTTCTAGAAGTATATGAAAATCAATTGTATACACGAAAAATAATTTTCATAAATTACCTGTACCTACGATGTGAAGTTTGTTACACAAACGAACTGTTAAGAATATTGAAAATGTAGTGAAAAGCATCTATTTTATAGGGGATATCGTACATATCTCGGACCCAATGTTATTTTGACTCGTGTGACGGTTAAAACTAGGAATCGTTCGTTTTCACAATATTACTACTTGCAAGTATTAAACCCGATTACGTAACTAGATACACAATGTATGTACTAATTTTTATGCTGAACAAACATTTCGTTGTTCCGTAGTTTATCTTTTTGCCGAGTGCTTTTTCACGTCAAGTTCGTGTTCTCTGCTCGGTTGTATTTCGTTCTTCCGTGATTTATCTTTCTGCCCATTGCTTTTTCATGTCAAATTCGTGTTCTCTGCTCCGTTGTATTTCATTCTTCCGTGATTTATCTTTCTGCCCAGTGCTTTTTGTATGTCAAATGAGAGTGTGGTCTTTGTTCGGTCATATTCTTTTCTTCCATTATTGATCTTTCTGCTCAGTGCTTTCTGAATTTAAAGTGCGTGTTTTCTGCTCGGTCGTAGTTCGTTCTTTCATGATTTATCTTTCTGCTCAGTGCTTTTTCACGTCAAGATCGTATTCTCTGCTCGGCAGTATTTCGTTCTTCTTCTTCTTCTTCTTTCTGCCGAGTGTTTTTTGTATGTCAAGTGCGTATTCTCTACTCGGTCGTATTCTTTTCCCAAAAATAAGTAGAAAATGTCTACAATATTTTTATCCTGCATCGACCTAAGTACTTTTTAAATGTATAATTTCAAAGAAATGATAACTAATAGATATTTAATTTTAATAGTAGATAATATTAATTTTTGTAAAATACTCGTTTTCTGGAACAGCAGATTTGAAAACTCATTTATTTATTATTTCGTTGGCTGTAGTATTCTTAAAATTTAAAACTGAAGTATAGACAAATGTTATGCCATTTCATGATTTAAATTTTCCTCTTATAAGACAGACAAGCGGCAGTGTGCAGGAAAAAACCCGACTAATTTATGAGTACGTCAGTTTTTATACGGTTCTTATTATTATTAGCTTTTGAAAGTGTGCTCAACAAACAGTCGGAACCTCCTTTCTCGTATAAAGTTGTACTGACGGCGACGCCGATGTCTGTATATAGGCTGCGCGGCGAAAAACTTACAGAACGATGCCTAGGTGCCACATCTATACGCCTATTGCGCATCTATGAAAAGCGACGACAGCGCTGCATTGCATCGTGGATAAAATGGCAGAAGTGAGTTATGTCGTTGTTGTTTTGAGTTTCTATGAGCTACGCTTAAAAAACAAACAAGTTTAATTCATTTTTAAATCTCATGGTCAGACGAATTTAGATCTTGTCTTTATTAGATAGAAAATTCGTATGTTATGCTTTTTTCAGCGTAAAGAAAAGACTTGTTTCACATAAATATTTTAAAACGAAAAATAAAAAAAATATGCAGCATTCATTAAAAAACGCATGTTAAAATATGACTTTTCAAAATTCGCGCTAAGACGCCAAGTGACGTAATTTGACATCACTGCATTGAATTTTAACATCAGATCACAATAATTGACATAATATATATAGGCAAATTGCGTATCGTTGGTAAATACTCTAAGTAAAATCGTCACTAGTTCTCAGTTTTTCATGATTAGTCAATCTGTTATCGGACGATCTGTATTCATTCGACGGACTTCTCTCTGGTCTTGTTTCGCTCGGCTCTTCGAGAATGAATGTTCTGAATAAGTTACTTTGAAACAATTTGATTGATTTTGTCATCTTGAACAAAGTTTTGTTGTAGTATAAAAGTTTCTTTAATGATGAGATACGGACTTATATACATTCACCTGCATACCGGCTTATCGTGCTTTCAATCTGTCGACCAGAACCTCATTTATTGTGCTGACATCTGCAATCTTTATATGTAACTGCTAGTCTATCATCGTCGATGAAACAAAACATACTTTTACCATTCCAACTCCACAAGTGGGGAATGGTACTATTAGGTACCTTTACACTTACGCTCTGTCCCGTGCGATTAGAGTGCCCCGTTCCAATCATGCGCATTTTCGCGCGGCCAAGAATGTCGCGTCCTAAAAATTTATTCCTAAAAATTTGCAACGTTTTATCGCACGGTTTTAGCATCTGCCGTGAAACATCAGATGATAAAACTGCTAATGTAAATTGAAAACTGTCAAGTTTCCCGCGTGATATTCGTGGCACGTGGAATCTTGAAAATTTCAACAGTTTTAAAGAGGTTCTTTCTCTAAAATGGATAAAATAATTCGAAAACGGAAATTAAAAGTGGCTTTGTGCTTGGCTGTGTATTTGAATATTTCAAATAAGAGACAAAGAAGGTGTTGGGTAAAAACATGGTTGGAAAACCGCAATAGATATGGACATATGCCTCTGTTACATGAGTTGCGTGATAATAATCCTTTGGATTTCAAAAACTATTTACGGATGGATTCCGAATCATTTCGAATTTTGCTGGATTTGGTTTCCCCAATAATTTCTAAACAAGATACAAAAATGCGTGAAAGCATAAGTGCTGAGGAAAGGCTAACAACTACATTACGATACTTAGCTACAGGTCGTTCGTTTGAAGACATGAAATTTTCAACTGGAATATCCGCGCCATCTTTATGTAAAATTATACCTGAGACATGTAAAGCCATATATAAAGTTTTAAGAAAAACATATTTAAAGGTACGATTTATTAAATGACTTTATTAAAAAAAGTAAACATTTTTCCAATAACAAAACAGAAACATTTCATTAAATTTACTGAAACAAATACATATATAAAAAAAAAACATTACTGAAGAATATTAAAATCATTACTAGCCTGGTCATAGTAAGTAGTTAAACCTAAAGTTTGCAATTGTGATGTTTGTCCTTGCTGAGAAGAATTTGATGAAGTACCAGTAGTATATGGGCTAAGTGGCGACAAGACTGTTGTAGGTGATTGATCTGTTATAACTGTTGTATGTGTTAATTGTTTTAATAATCCTTGATTAACAATTCGATTTATCAGCATGTCTGCATAAATAGCCTGGGTTGGGTCCATCCTTTTCATTTTTTTTGCCCACGACATTGCGGCTGCATCAAATTCGTCAATTAAATCATTTTTTCCAAGCTGATCTTTGCAGTAGTTTATGAAGTCTACCTGCGTTTTATTTTGCTTAGAAATCTTGCTTCTTTTATTTGGAACAGATACACTTGTTGGAAGTTGATGAGATGTTGAAGGGACTGACACATCTGCACATTTCTAAAAGAGATAAAATATATAATTTTAGTTCCCATCTACGCAACAGGATTGGCTTGAAGTAGCTGCTGGTTTTAAAAAGAAATGGCAATTTATAAACTGTGGAGGAGCCCTGGATGGCAAACATATACGTATTGTACCTCCTCCTCGCTCAGGAGCACAATATTATAATTATAAGAATTTTTATAGTATCGTTTTGATGGCACTCGTCAATTCTAACTACGAATTTATTTTTGTCGATGTGGGAAAAAATGGAAGATTATCTGATGGAGGAGTAATTGAGCACACAGAATTTTATCGTAAATTAGTAAATGGTAAGTTATTTGTTATTTGCGTAAACGTAGTTCATAATACTATTCTATCGTTTTAGGCCAGCTACATTTACCAAAGAATACTGAAACAGACGGTAATTTGAATTTTGTATTTTTGGGCGACGAGGCATTTTCTTTACATGAAAATTTTTTAAAACCATATCCCCAAAGAGATCTTTGTTATAGTAAAAGAATTTTCAACTATAGACTATCACGTGCTAGAAATGTTTCAGAAAATGCATTTGGTCTAATTGCTGCACGATTTAGAATTCTTCATACGCCAATACATAATATGATGTATCCGGAAAATATAAGCTACGTTGTACTTGCTATTTGTGCTCTTCACAATTTTCTTAGAAAGCGTGATACTTCATATACAACATCAACATCAGTCGATCAAGAAAACCTAGTAACTAAAGAATGGCAGATGGGTGACTGGCGAAAAAATACGGTTGATATGCTAAACTTGGCAAGTTGTAAAAAAAATATAGCCACCATAGCTGCTAAAACTAATCGAGATAATTATAGAAATTATTTCAATTCAAATGGAAAAGTTGATTGGCAGGATGAAATGTTAGCCAAAGGAAAAGCTTAATTTGTAAATTATTTGTGTTTTCAATAAATACTTAAAACAATTACCTGTTTGTTATTGCCTTCCGTACTATCATCTTCAGTTTCTTCACGTAATTCAAATTCTTGTGTTATTTCTTCTGCAGAATTATTAAAATTTTCTGTGTCTTCTTCTTCAATGTTAGACATACTTGATGTTGGTAGTTCCTGGTCAATAGTAAATAGAAGCAAATTGAAGTACCACAATGTTGGAGTATAAATTTCATCAGAACCAGCTCCACTTCGTTTTGACTCTTCACACTTTTTCAATTCCTTTCGAAAAGAACCACGAAAGCTTTGTATTTTTTTAACAACATAGTCTCTGTTTGCTTCTGGATTTATTTTTTTACAAAATTCGACTAGTGCGTCGTATGCCAAATTTTTTAAATTTCGATTTGTATATTCTCGGGATTTGATTTTCCATAAACATCGATGAGATTTATATATTTCCAAAAACTCGGTAATAACTTCTTTCGACCAGTATCGTGCATCTGCCATGTTACCTAATAATAATTTGTAATGATTACAAATTTGGGCATAATTTGTAATTAAAACGTAGTAAATAACTTCTTTCGACCAGTATCGTGCATCTGCCATGTTACCTAATAATAATTTGTAATGATTACAAATTTGGGCATAATTTGTAATTAAAACGTAGTACTTACCGGCTTTATGTTATAAATTAAACTGTACAAAAACAACCGCGCGAAAACAAAAATCAACAGACTTTTTAACTGCACGAAAATCGCGGGAGAATGAATGCGTGTTTTAACACGTCTAAAAACCGTGCGATTATTGGCATTTATACTAGCACTCTTTCGCGCGTGATTGGAACGGGACGCTCCAATCGCACATGACAGAGCGTAAGTGTAAAGGTACCTATTCAGGTCAAAATGCACTTTTCAAAATTTTACAATATTTTTTCCTTTTGAGGTCATCCGAGTACAAAAACATATTTTTGGAAAAAAATTCTCGTCTGTTTGTTTGTGAGCACAATACAGGTTAAATGGCTGAGCGATTCGCAATCAAATTTTGATTTGTTGTTTGACATGCAAATATGAAGAGCTCTATTGTTTTTGGGGAAACTCGCGCATACGCAGAAGAGATATGCGCTATTTTTTTTCTGTTATAACCGTATAGTTTGCATAATGGTTTATTATTTTAATTATTTTTCGAATAAACTTTGTAAAACTTTTTTTCTAAACTATTTTGAAATTAAAAAAACAGCTGTTCTTTTGTTCTGTCAAAAAAAAGCTGACAAGCGTGCTTTGGCTAATTTTTACATTTGATAACATATTATGTAACCGTGCAAACGGATATCAAATATTATAATAATAAATACTAGCCGTTACCCGTGACGACCTCGCGCATTAACAGACATTTTATTTTATTTATTGTAATACGTCAATCTTTTTGATCTAGGAACGGTCATGTCGCCTAGTTGGCTAGAATTTTTTATTATCGATAGATAAACAGGCGTATTATATGCAAAAAAATATGTTTTAAACCCGTTTCAGACCTTCAGAACTTTAGAAATGGTTTTTCTCGTGTTAACTTTAATTTTGTGTTTTTTTATAGGCACTAATTCTTTGTGCGACTTGACTGCTATATGGTTAAATGGATGCATATTATATTTAAACATTTTTCAAAAAATATTAATTATTTAATTTTTTGTTGCAGGTAATTCCGAAATTTTACAAATCACGAACAACTATAAATTCTACTTAAAATGGTAAAAACCAAACCATTTTTTTACCTGAGAACTTTCAACGGCTTCCACTTGACCTATATTGCAATAGCCTCAGGTACTTTTTATTTGTTATTTATATTTATTTGATTAACAAACTCGTGATAAGTTTTTGTGAATTATTGAAATTTACGCTCGAAATGTAAATCCCTTAAAAAAATTGATGTCGTTTTTGCTTTAATACTAGAATAAATAAAGATACTCAGAAAGAATATTTGTAAAAAAACGTTTATTAATATAATGTACATAAATATACACTGTCAAAATATATTTTGTTCTTATCTATCTACTGCAGATCTAATACATATACAATATACAGAGTCATATACAGTCAAAATTACATAAATATCACTAATTGCTAACACTTCGACGAAGCGACATCCAAGTCCGCGAAAATGTTCCTCGGCATCGGCCATGGGCGTCTTTTCGGTGTCGTTTCCTGGATTGGAATGGCCACTGAACGCTCTTCGACCGGCTGTCTTCTTGTTCGCATGGTCGACCCCTGTGCTGTGTGCAAAACTGTAACAAAAATCAAAACAACAATTAGCAGAATACTGAACATATTTGCAAATTTGTTGTTACCGTAATTAAGTCGAAGTAGTCCAAACGGCTCTTGTAGATAGAATGAATTCACTAGCGAAGATCGGGTCCTTTTATGCCCGCCGTGGAACTATCGGACCGTAACAAATGCCCGCTTGGGCCAATCAGAGGGTCTGAGTACCTGAACCATAAAATATTTCCTACGTGCTTTTTAACACGAAATTTTCATAACTTAAAAATGTTAGTTATTATTATGTATAATAATTCATAAATATTTTAGAGGAATTAGGATCAATGAAATTAAAAGACAAATTATTATTTCACAACGTTTCGTATTAAATCAATACTTCATCAGGTGTCTTAATTAATTGTCTTAATAATTAGATTCAATTCAATTATCTTGTTATACTATTTTGAGACATCATAACAAATCAAATTTTTAAGTAGTTATATTACAATTTATACAGAGTAAACATTTTTTTAAAACTAAATAAACAAATAAACAGTTTTAATATTTATAAATTATTAACATCAAAAGGATCTGATATATACATTATTATGTATAATGCTTATGTTTATTTAATTTTTAAAGTAAAATTGGTAAACAGCTGAGGGAGTTAATCAATTTGATGGAATCATAACATTTATTATCCCTATATTATTTATTTATTACCTGATATTATCGATATAAAATGTAAAGCGTTTTTTTATCCAAGGACTTCAGTGACCTTTAATTAATAATGATGTATCAGTATAAATGAAAAATAGACTCTCTAATATAACAAGATTTACATTGAAACATAGTGAACCACACGTCAAAAAGATACCCAGAATTCAGATTCTTTTTGTACAAAAATCAAGTCATTAAAAATGTAATAAAGCCCAGGTGCAAAAAATTCTAACTAATATTATAAATGCGAATGTGAGTTTGTTTGTTACGCTTTCACACCTATACCGCTGAACTGATTTCGATAAAATCTGACAAGGAGATAGATTGCATCCTAAAGAAGGACATGAGCTACCATTTGTCTCAAAATAAAAACTTAAAGGGGGTGATATAGGGGATGAGTGTCACTGACAGGACATCATGATACCTTCCGGAACTATTAGAAAATATATATGTATATATATATATATATTCTTAAAGCAAAAGAAAGTGAGAGAAATGGAATTCTATAATTTATTATCTATTTTATATTTAAACCAAGCCATTTTTTTACCTGAGAACTTTCAACGGCTTCCACTTGACCTATATTGTAATAGCTTCAGGTAGTTTTTATTTGTTATTTATATTTATTTGATTAACAAACTCGTGATAAGTTTTTGTGAATAATTGAAATTTACGCTCGAAATGTAAATCCCTCAAAAAAATTGATGTCGTTTTTGTTTTAATACTAGAATAAATAAAGGTACTCAGAAAGAATATTTGTAAAAAAACTTTTATAAATATAATATACATAAATATACACTGTCAAAATATATTTTGTTCTTATCTATCTACAGATCTAATACATATACAATATACAGAGTCATATACAGTCAAAATTAAGTAAATATCACTAATTGCTAACACTTCGACGAAGCGACATCCAAGTCCGCGAAAATGTTCCTCGGCGTCCGCCTTGGGCATCTTTTCGGTGTCGTTTCCTGGATTGGAATGGCCACTGAACGCTCTTCTACCGGCTGTCTTCTTGTTCGCATGGTCGACCACTGTGCCGTGTGCAAAACTGTAACAAAGATCAAAACAACAATTAGCAGAATACTGAACATGTTTGCAAATTTATTGTTACCGTAATTCAGTCGAAGTAGTCCAAACGGCTCTTGTAGGTAGAATGAATTCACTAGCGAAGATCGGGTCCTTTTATGCTCGCCGTAGAACTATCGGGCGGTAACAAATGCCTGCTCGAGCCAATCAGAGGGTCCGAGTACCTGAACTGTAGTAAAATGCCTACGTGCTTTTTAACATGTTTTCAAAACTGAAAGAAGGCAGTTATTATTACCTATGTATAATGCTTATGTTTATTTAATTTTTAATGTAAAATTAGTAAACAGCTGATGGAAATAATCAGTTTACTGGAATCGTAACATTTATTATTGTAACAATTCAAAGGTCTTAATTTTAAAATGGATAAATATTTTTATAAGCGGTAATTATAATTAGATATTACTGTATAGTTGGTTAGAGGTTTGGCCACGGCGTGTATCTTTTTGGTTTTGGCATGTTATACGCGGCCGTGTATGAGAATTGTTTTTTGAATAAAAATGTTTAGTAGTGTTAAGTTGAATGCAGATGTATCTATGATAATAATTGTTTGTGAAAAGGTGAAAAAATAATCGTTTAGACCTCGTCAATAGGAACTGGAGTACTTGGGTGAGACCGATCCGAATTTCTTTTGCATGTGTTGTTTGAATGATTATTTTTACTAGACAGCAAAATTAATCGCATTACGATACCAGTGAATTACTGTGCGAACTTTTGTCATATATATTTCACGCCAATTTAATAAAACAAAATTCAACGACATTATTTTTGATTGTTTGTTTATTGATATTGTCAATTTGAGCTATTTTAAATACCATTATCTTAAATTGTTTATTATTGTAATTAAATAAATCCGTTTCCAACTTCCATTAATTAATCTATTTAAGTAAAATTGTATTACGAGACGATTACTGGAGCCTATCCGGCCAAAAGTCCAAAGTGTAAAACGTCTCAGCCATTAGTCTTAAAACAAAAGGTCGAAAATGAAATCGAAAGACTAGTTTAGTTAAATTTGTTAGAAGCCATAAAAGATAGCAAATGGGAAACACTGATCGAGCCTGTTATGGAAAAAAACAAAACCGTACCCTCAATTAATTCCAGATAAATATCGAGATGGTTCCTTATTTGAGGCCATGGCCGATTACCTATCAAACTCCTAGTTAAAAAATTACCTACCTTATCCTAATTTCCTATAATTCCTTCATTCGCCCATTGCTATTACATAAGTTGAAGTTTTAAAAATGTAGAAAAATATCGGGAAGTGTGGTAGATGGAAAATAGTAATGGTGCGAATGGCGTCTGTTATGACATAAAGTCGAGAAACGGACATTAAACGCATTATTATTATTATTATTATTATTATTATATTACAAAATAGCGGCTTAAAATTTTGAAAAGAAAATAATGTAAATTCTTCAAAAATGACTATGATGTATTGGGTCATGTGATGAATTTGGTTTAGATACTAATGCTGAAAAAGTAGATGCGCTAATCAAAGCTAAAACTCCCAGTAATGTTGGCAAATTACAGTCTTTTCAGGAGATAGGAAATTTATATCTAATGCTTCTACAGTGTCAACTCCTTTGTATAAGCTTTTATACATAAAGAAGGACTATTTGAATGAGGTAACGTTCACGAATACAATGTTCGGAGTATTGAAACCCTGCTGAATTCTAATAATCTAATCAGTTTCCGATTAAGTTAACGGTAGGTGCCAGATCAGTATTAACCCATATTTATACTAACGGTAATAAACACGCAATTTCGTTTGCTTTGAGGACACTTCTATCAAGTACATATATAACTAATCAATACGCTTTGTATCAACTATCAAGTCAGGAAAATTATTCTGAATTTGACAAAGAGGCAACAGCAACCGATCACCAAATCTCGTGATTAGTGTCTCACGAAGGCCAGTAATTCGGTCCATAACAAACTCATTTTTTGACTTTGACCGGAAAACCCATAGTCAAGAATACGGAAAAACCATAGTCAAGAATACATCTAGATTTCTTGGGACTTTTTTTAAATATTTGTTTTATTATTGTGGCTTCACAGTGAATATAGCTAAGCGTCTATTATATTATACTCCTGCGATTATGGATGTTTTCATAATCACCTTTAAATAATTAGAAAAAATGTTAAAATTCAAACACACAAAATTTCCGGCTAACTCAGCGGCGTTGTGTCGTGGTTTGAAATATTGTGAGCTGATATAGAATTTGGCGTCCAAAAAAAAAAAATAATAATAAACATAGCAGACATAAATACCACCTACCACACGACAATTAAAACAAAATAACAAACACAATTTAAATAGAAGTAAAAAAAATTCATTTATCACCCCAAAATAACAAAAGAATTACTGCAGTAGTTGACAAAAAAAATTAGAAACATAATCACCGCCCAAATGATTAAAAATGGACGCCAGAACCACTTAACGCTCTGATCAAAGATCAGCCTCTAGGTCTAACGAGGTACATAATTACTGCAGCAATCTCTGTATCCCAGAATGTAAGAAATTATAAATTGTATTTAGCAAGGGAAAATAAAATACTAGACATAATATGACAAAGAGACACAATTGCACAAGGTCCTTATGAAAAAATATCAATGAGAAACTCCGCAATCGTTTAAAGTTTAAAGTAAAATAGCAATAAATAACGGGAATAAATAATAACGAATATAAAATTATTAGCAAAATAACAACAAACAAACAGGCAAAATACATAAATGGAACGCCACTGAACACACTAAAAACAATTATTGTTTTCTTTTTAGAATTCTACTATTTCCGATCGCAGATGTTTGGATATGGCCTTTGTCGAGAAAATAAGGCAAAATTTAACCATTGGTGAGGAATAAAAAAAACACATGTAAGAAATGAATAGAGATAATTATAATTAGCCGTATTCTACTATTTTTGTTCTAATCACTGTTCTTACGTAACCACAGTGATTACAAAATTTATAAACACTGTCTGTAATCACTAATGTTTAATATGCTATTCAGGTAAAGCATTAATAACAAGTGATTATGCGAGTGTTTACAAATCTTTTTTGTCACTCGTTTTCAAAAAAACGTACCTATAAAGAGTTGTCTGAATTTAATTACAAGTCTATTTTTGTGCGGTTACCACGGTTATATACTTTTGAATTTTGTGTTAGCTGTCAAGTGCTGAAAATAATTAATTATTAATAATAATAATTATTATTATGGATAATAAAATTACAAAAAGACGACAAAAAAAGTATCATCTAGTCAATACAAATTGATGATTGATTTTCGTCATTGGTTCTGTAATATCTCCTATGTGCAAAAAGTAAATGTTGCAGGAAAGGCTAAAAAGTGATTATTTCAGCAATAGATGGTAAGAAACTAGCAATTTCAGAGGTATATTTCTAATTCATACTTATCTTCACTTTTTCTTAAAAATATTAATTAACGTTAATTTCAGATTTATTGGCACATAGGAGGTATTACAGAATCAATGACGTTTTATTGACGCTAATAAAAATATGTTGAGTGGAAAACTTTCATCAACCGAATCCACAATTTATTGTGGATAAAAAATGGAAAAAATTAGCCCTTATACTGAATTCCAATTCGAATTTTGGATTAAAAAAAAACGTAAAAGAATAATAAAAAAATGTATAACGCGTGTACGTTATAATATAATTCTATTATTAACCTGTTTTCATTCACAATTAACTCCAAAATAAGTAAGTGACATATTTCCCGTCCATTTTAATTAATAAACACTCGAAGTGTCAGCTTAACAACACCTATTTACAAGTTACAATTTATCCACTCTTATAAACACGTCACATGATCATTTTAACCACTTGTGGCAATAACTTTGCTTAGCAGAATAAGAAACAAATAAAAGTGGTTTCCCAGAGTGTTTATGTTGCTAAGCACTTGGTAATCACCGTGATTATCATTAGTAGAATAGCCCTGAATATCATGATTCCACGCACAGATCGAACGTTCCTTATTAATTCTTATTTGGCGATCAGAACGCCATTCTACCTACCAACAAGTAAGACAAGCAAGAATAGCAATAACCTAGGTCCTAGACAAACAAGAATAAAATTCAATATCCAAAAAAATTATCACCATTCAAGCAACCAACAATTGACTATCGTCACAAAATAACTCCAAAACAACAATCAAATCAACAACAGCTGTCCCAAGCAGTCTTCAACAATCTATTTTATTGTCGCATCAAAATTAACGGTCACACAATTATCTCGTTATCCGTGCACTTTAAAAATCGCGAGCCTAGTGACAAACGTCTACTCTCTCACATACACGAGATGGGCGCGATAACTGCCTCTTTGTCGGCCAAATTATACGCCAAATGTTGCCAAGAAAATCGTGTCTATTGCTTGTTTGTCAAATCCACACTATAAAAATACATTTATTTAAAAAAAGTGTATATATGTTCGAAACTATTTATAATTTCGGGGTAACAAAAATTTAAAATGCTTTGTAATTTAGGATTTATTAAGACTGTACGAAATAAATTTAAAAAAATAATTTTGATTCTACTCTATTCTCTATTTCAACGTTATTACGGTAGAAACGCAGAAATAATTGCCTTGACAGGAACTGAGAACATTAAATCTTTATAATTAGTATATTTTATTAGTTTTAACACTATCACAATTAATTTTATTTCTGATTAATTTTTTCGAATATTTGTTTACTATATTATATGGTTACAAGAATTATATTTAAACTTGTCATATTACTCATATTGTTGCATATTCTTCGTCTATCAAACCCAAATTATTATTTTTGTTGGTTCTGTTTTACAAAATTAGGCCTCTAATTTTTTTTTTATAACGTTTAATAATGCATATTAATATGTATTATACAGTACAAGTTTAACACAAATTTAACATTTATTCGAGGTTTTGATTTAATAAAAAAATTTTGTTAATATCTATGCCAATAGTTCGGGAATAGGTAATTTTTACGTTTCTTTTACGTCAGAAAAATAGGACACATTATATTTGAAATTCGGCAGTAAGTTTAGTTAACAAATTCAAAAATAGCTACAATTTTATTCTGAACATGGAAACAGATTTCCAGTTAAAGAAGAAAAAATGTATCTTGCCGTCAAAAACTTTAATTTTAATACATTGATCAACAATATATAAATTTAATTTTACTTAATCGTGTTTCTTTTAAGCCCCTGTTAATTGTTAATTGGATAGAATGTTATTGTTTGTTCTTTTAGTACCCGCTCAATTTTTATCATTGTTTAATTTCACAAGTTTCTTTAACGATCTGACACCACAATTTTTACAGTATAGAGATGAATTGTTCATGTTATGTTTTCACTTTTAAATTATATAAACAATATTGACTTGTAAACAAGCACCGGATAGATCTTCATCATAAAAGTCTCTGTTATCATTGTTTAAATAAACATGTTTCTTTTACAAATCACCATTACAGTTTTGACAGTTTTCAAATGAATTGCTCACATTTTTTAATTTTTAAATTAATTATATTTACAATAGTAACTTCCACAGAAGTACTGTTAAGCAGTTTCGAATTTTTACTTGCTAGAACGGTAGCACACGCTACAATTCTTTGGGTTGTATGCAGCTATTATAAATCGTTCTTGCTTATAGATTTTTTAATTTTTTAATGTCCTTTCGCACTGTTTTTTATTGCAGATATAAATCGTAATTTAAATATCAACGTTTTACTTTTTGTGAGTAAATGAAATAACTATAATTCCATACTTATTAAACGTATTCACCTATTCATACGTATCATGATTAAACTACAGGTCTGAAGAAGCACTTAGATACTACAGTATTTAGAATTATACTTATTATTGTACAATATTCTCGTTCGTTTGGAAAATATTATATTGAACAATTTATACAATAAGTACCCACTCTCATCGAGCTTTCCGATTTTAGACATTATGGTCTCTTTATCATTGTTTAGTTACACAAATTTCTTTAACGAAGTGACACGACAATTTTTACAGTTTTCAGATGAATTGGTCATGTTATTTTTTCACTTTTATATTAACAATATTAACGTGTAAAGAAGTACGGTTAGATCTTAAACACAAAAATATCAGTTATAATTGTTTAAATATCTAAATGTTTCTTTTACAAATCAGCATCACATTTTTTACAGTTTTCAAAAGAATTTATTATACATATTTTTTAATTTTTAAATTTTATTTATAATACTAACTTCTATTAAAGAAAAGAAGAAACGTTGCAATCAATGAGTGTTTAAATTGGCAAGACTACGATAACCGTGGCGCCAATTATTGACGACGTATTCTAATAGACCTCGACGTCCTGATTAAAAAAAAATGAAAAAAAATTTTCGAAATCTCGCTTAGTTTTCGAGATATCGACTTTTTAAAATATTATTTTCAACTATTTTTTGAGGTTATAATTTTAATTAATAAAGTTGATTAATTTAATTCGTCACCTATTGACGACGTCTTCTGATAGACCCCGACGTCGTGATAAAATAGCCTGGTTATTACCAAAAATCATCATTAGAGTTACGTGTTAATAAATCTTGGTCCTAATTAGCATAATGACAATTTTTTGTAAAATTAATTTTGTATTACATTAACCCTCCAAAACGCAATATAAACCCTCAAAAACGCCATACTAAACCCCCAAAAACGCCATACAAAAACCCCAAAAACGCAATACAAAACCCCCAAAAACGCAATACAAAACCCCCAAAAATACAATACAAAACCCCCAAAAACGCAAAACAAAACCCCCAAAAACGCAATACAAAACCCCCAAAACGCAATACAAAACCCCCAAAAACGCATTAAAAAACCCCCAAAAACGCAATACAAAACCCCCCAAACGCAATAAAAAAACCCCAAAAACGGAATACAAAACCCACAAAAACGCAATAAAAAACCCCAAAAACGCAATACAAAACCCCCAAAAACGTAATAAAAAAACCCCAAAAACGCAATACAAAACCCCCAAAAACGCAATAAAAAAAACCCAAAAACGCAATACAAAACCCCCAAAGACGCAATAAAAAACCCCCAAAAACGCAATATAAATCCCCATAAACGCAATAAAAAAACCCCAAAAACGCAATATAAACCCCCAAAAAACGCAATATAAACCCCCAAAAAACGCAATATAAACCCCCAAAAACGCAATATAAACCCCCAAAAACGCAATATATACCCCCAAAAACGCAATATATACCCCCAATTATTGTTTTTTTAAACTAAACGAGATATCGAAAAATTTTATTCGTCTTTTTTTTATCAAGACGTCAAGGTCTATCAGAAGACGTCATCAATAGGTGACAAATTAAATTAATCGACTTTATTAATTAAAATTATAACCTCAAAAAATAGTCGAAAATAAGATTTTAAAAAGTCGATATCTTGAAAACTAAGCGAGATATCGAAAAAATTTATTCTTTTTTTTTAATCAGGACGTCGAGGTCTATCCGAATACGTCGTCAATAGGTGGCGCCACGGTTATCGTAGTAGAGGAAAGTACCCAAATGTCGCACACTTTTTTATAACACTCATATCTGGCAGAAAGAAAACATCGCAGAGCTACTATATTTGGCCTCAAGTATGTTGCTTTTATAATAAAACAATAAATGATAGAAAAAAATGTATTTCGAGATTAGGTTTTTAATAACAGAAATGAAAACTTTTTCAGGCAAAAATTATGAAAACTGAAATTAGTACCCTAATATCGCATATCCGAAATTAGGACACTTCTAAGAGGGCCATATTAGGATACCTCATCCATTCAAACAAAAATCGCATATAAACTTCTTTTTCTTGCTCGAATTGGCGCACTGTTCATGTCCCCATTTGTTACACATGTGACATCTGATCCATTCTTCTCCTTGTGTATCATCTGAGTACCGCCCCAAACAAAACATACACTCCGCATCTGCATCATCGTCGTCTTCGTTCTCTAAACTACAATCCATATCAGAATCATCATCCAGTTCTAAATTTATGTCCGACTCACTGCTGTCACTTTCCTCTTCTAAATTTCTTTTTTTCTTCTGTTGTGGTTTCTTGGTTTTTAATGAAGCAGTCTTGTCTTCCGAATATCCAATTTTCCTTTTGACTGTCTTCTTCTTGCTTATGTTAGCGAGACTTGTTTCTAAGTCGTCCTTATATGGAGTTCCAGATATTAATTTTGCCGAACCTGTTCGGGACTTTTTGTTGTTCGAGATATTGCTGCAAGATGGTAAGGGGGTTATGTCTGCAGGACTTATATAATCATTTCGTGGTGGTGTAACGTTTCCATGGTGAGGAAGACAAGTTACTTGTGTCGCAATCTCATGTGGAGGTGTTCTTTCTCGTTGACTGTGGATTGCAAAATCATAATCGTGAAAAATGTGTCTGTTACAAGGGTATATGCCACTTTTCATAAATCCATGGGCGGATACTTCAGCCGTAGCTGCTTTAAGATAAGCTCTGCCCAACAACTCGCCTATTTGATAAACAGATATATTCCGACCCACATGATTCCTAAGCCAACACTCAATTTCTTGGGAATAATATGTTTTAAAGGGAGCCATAAACGCCAGGTCAAGCGGTTGAATCTTATGTGTTGAATGTGGAGGGAGACTAATAAGTATTACACTATTATCTCTCGCAAGCTGAATGACTTCTAGATTACGTGTGTGAGAGTAATGGCCATCAAATATTAGCACTACAGGATTACCAGCAGATGGTTTTGAATGCTTCATAAAGTGTCGAAACCACTGAGTAAATAAATGCTGCTGTATCCATCCCGATGGATGACATCCAGCAATTGTTCCTGGTGGTGCCCCATCGAGTAGCTCCAATTTCATATTCTTTCTCGGAAACACCAGCATTGGTGGTACAAACCCGCCTGCAGCATTCATGCAAGTAACCATTGTCACCAATGATCCCCTCTCTGCTGCAGTAATTGCACCGACTTGTCTTTTACCCTTTAACGAAATCACTCTTGAGTGCTTGGACTGTACATTAGTTATTCCGGTCTCATCGACATTATAGATTCTAAAAGGATCGTTGTTAATTTTCTGTAATGCAGGTTCAAGAATATCGAAAAAAATGTTGACGTTTTCTTGGGTGAAACCCTTCACCCTGGCAGATGAAATGCCTTGCGGCTTACGAAATGTCAGATTGGGGTGACGGTGAAGAAAACTGCGCAGCCACTTTTTGCCAGCTGCCCCTTTTTCACATGGAAACGGATGTGGTAAACCATTTCTTATAGCGAGCTGAAATCCTATTCTTCTTATATCTGAAGAAGTTAAACCATAGAACCGCTTGTCCATCTCTAAACAATATTTAACCAGTTCTGTTTCCAGCTTTTCAGAGAGTACTGTTTTTCTTCGCAGCTTCACATTGACTAATTCTTCCGCTGTTTTATTAATATCTTTCACATAATCCTTTAATGTACTTTTGGGTACATTAAATTGCTTGCAAGCTTTTTGGTAGCCCATTTCTTTATTTCTCACGGCCTTGACTGCCGCTACCATTGATAGCTTATTCCATTTCTTTCGTTTATTTGCTGGTGCCATGATTCTGAAATAAAGAATAATAATAAATGTTTATGCATTCAGGGGGTGCCTTATATCGCACACTGCGATATTAGGATCATTTTACAGTACGATATTATGGCACATGCTGCTTTGAGGTTAAGTGTATAGAAAAACGTGGTTTTAATCAATTGTGTTAATATATGGATGCAGGAAAACGATAATCAACTATTATAGACGTATAATATGCAAAATCGAAAATGTTTATAATTACCAATTTTTATTAAAAGCACTTTGATTCTTTGGCGCCGTAAAAACTCCAATGACACTTTAAAACTGTTTTCGCCATTACTGCCATCTACTGGTTCATAGGCAACTCTTATTCAGGTAGTTGGTTTATAAGACGTTTCCTGAAATAATGCTGCAGCCTCCTACACTAAAACTTTATTAGTTTAGAAATAAACCCTGTGTACGATATTAGGAACCGGTACGATATTCGGGTACTTTCCTCTATCCCCAAAATCGGGACTGTCCCGCCATAAGAGGGACGTTTGGTCACATTAGCCTAGTTCATCAATATGATACTGAATTAAACAGACTTACCTGAACGGGAGCACACTTCTAATTAAATTTGCGGGTTTATTACTTATTTCGAATGAATATGAAAATATATCTAACAAGTTAACACCTATTGATAAACAGAGTCGACCCATCGCACTTAAGCCTTGACATTTTACCGATATTTCCTTCATAGTTTCAATTTTTCACGATTTAATTTTGACATAACAATAGTTCAAAAATACACCACCGACCATACACTTACGGATCAAGTCAGGGGCGTAGCTACCGCCGTATCTGCCCTATCAATTATACGGGGCCCCCGGGCCACGGGGGCCCCCAACGTGCGTAAGCAAAAATTAATAAAAACTTTCCAATTTTTTTTTTATTTCAGAAATGACAAAAGTCAAAAAAAGCAATTTCTTTTTTTCCCGCGTAAAGCGTGCTTTCAAAAGTTGGCAACACCCTACATCGGTTATTGCGGGCTGCGGGATTTCCCCTTTAAGTCATTTACTTCAACGGGGGAAGGGCCCCCAAACAAATTTTTATACGGGGCCCCGCCAAGGCACGCTACGCTTCTGGATCAAGTCCAGTTACCTAATACATATGTCACTACTGACTATAGACTATAGAGTGTAGACTGTGACATTATTTGAAAATATTTTCTTCTAATAGCATTGTAACAATTATTTGTGTTCGAAATAATATTTGAAAGCTATAGCTACCTATATCGAACTGTTTAATTTTAAGTTGCCGAACTTCGCGGCTTTTCTTTTTACAAATACTTATATTCCCACTAGCACACAGAATCGAAATTCATTACATATATTTTGAAAAAACGCCGAAATAATACTGAATGTTTCAACGTAGTAGATTATAACAAATATAACCCCATTTTAGTATTTATACCAGAGCTGGGCAGTAGTTAACTACAAAAGTAGTTAACTACGTAGTTAACTACTTTTTTTAGAAAAGTAGTTGTACTCTAACTACTTTTCTCCACACAGTAATCGTACTCTATTATTTTGAATATCTATCAAGTAATCACAAAAAGTAGTTAAAAATGTAGTTAACTACTTAGTTCTAACTACTTTAGGTAGTTTAACTACTTTTTTGTAATCTAACTACTTATTTTGAATTTTAACAACTTTTAAAAATATTTTAGTATATTATATTTAACCGACGTGTTAGAACAAGTTCTTATTCGTTATGCATTTTTCTGGATTCTGGAACACGATCAGACTTTTTTTTAAAATAATGAAATATCAGTTGCTTGAGTTTTAATTTGAAATACAACGTGGAACTGGTAATCACGTCGTTGCTATTTGCAAAATTTAATAAAAACATGTTTCGGCCATGATATCAGCACTTTTCAAATGAATATAAATAAAAGATCCTACAAAAAATAATAATCATTGAAGAAAACAAAAATAGCATTAAGTTAGAAACAATTAACAGCCTAGACTGTCAAAAAGAAAGATTAAAATACATATACAAAAACTTGATGGCAATTGACAGTAATATACCTATATATTTTTTTAAATATCGTTTTTGGACATTCTAGGTTGTAAGTTGTTTTTTGTAGAATTTTTGATTTATATTCATTTGAAAAAAACTGACATCTTGGCCGAAACGTCGTATTGTTATTAAATATAAGTTTTAAAATAATTTTCATATATTATAAGTGCAGATTGTACGACATAAATAAAGAGATTTATATTATTATTATTATTATAGTAGTTAAAAAAGTAGTTAAAATTTTAACTACTAACTACTAGTAGTTAGTAGTTTAACTACTTTTAAGAACGAGTAGTTTAACTACTTTTTTACGTAAGTAGTCAGTAGTTATACTCAACTACTTTTGTCAAGTAGTTTGCCCAGCTCTGATTTATACTACATTATAAATGCATTTCAAAAACTGACTTTTTCATTCTAATGTTTGATATTAAAAGCATCTTAACCATAAGTTAAATAAGTTAAATATTTTTATGTTTAATATAAAATTAATTCACCAAACGTTTCCGGTTGTAAATTTTTATTTATACACTTTAAGTAAGTAGTTTTTGAAATAAAGTTAACAGCTAGTCAATCTTCGTACATAATATATAATAGATAATGTACCTATACCTACCATAGATAGAATACACCCATAGAATATTGTTAAGGCGGTTACGAGAACAATTGTTTCTAAAATTAATGACTTCGTACAAATATTAGGATAGAAAATTGGTTAAAACTATGTTTATAATATTAACGCGTAACGTTAAATAATAGCTTATGTATTTAGTTCGTGAATGAAAATATTTTGACCAGAAAGTGACATTATGTTAAAACTAACGATAGGTAGTTTTAGCTGTTACTGAAGTCATAATAACATACGTTTGAGATACATACTACATTTTTGCTGATTTTCGCCTAATTTTCAAAATGTTTGAAAGTTCATTTTTGAGCAAGATCACTTCTAATTGCAGGTTGCATTCAATTCTCATGCGCGGTTAGACTATGGTTTACTACGTTTATTTTACTTTTCGCAACTTTATAGCACTAGTGTTAAATGTATCATTTCTTGGCCGCTATTTTGCAAAAATAAAAAGCAGCTATATTAATATTTATTGCTTAGGCATTTTTAAATCAACGGGAAAATATTAGCATATTTTGATAAATTAATTAAATTGTATTAGATACTAGTAAGCCACGTGTAGACAGAGTTATTGTTTCTTTCGATTTTGTTTCCATCGAGAAAAAATCTATATAAAATGTAAAATTCAAACAGAAAAAACGCCGCACTGAGTACTTGCATATAAAATTTACATCTTATCAGCTGCACAGGATTTATTAATCCACGGCAGCTATCAGCGGTGCAAGGGTCGTGAGCCTAAGCAAAATGCACTGGTGTCGCGAAAAATAATCACGCATTTAGCACAAATGGCAACAAAATAATTGATTTTAAACACAAGATTTTCGGCAATAGGTTTCCAGGAATCATGTATTTCGCTAGAATGCAATCACACTCTATCAAACATAAAATACAGAGCCCTACAATACGACTTCACTCGTCAGAGAATCACAATAATTCTTCTATTTCCCTTCTCGGCCTACACCTGGATCTTGCATCTTCGGCTCCCAACACTCTAAAGATCCGCTCTTTTCGTCCCTATTCAAGTCATATAACCTCGCATACTTTCCGAAGTCGCCGTTATTCTGAAAAAGTTCACGACAACATAGAACTGAGCGTAGCAAAATTTCTTTTGTAGCTATTTGCCTATAACAAAATCAATAAATAATGTCAAATTCCCCAAATAATAAGGGAAAAATATTGTTGAGAGCTAAAAAACGCCATTTTTAACTACGTCAACACCCACTAATCTTCTCATAAAACAAATTGTTTGAATATAAAAAAGACTGTGTATTTTACACTGCACACTGCAGAGTTTAAACTGATATGATTGTAAAACAAAAACAAACAAAAAATTTAATATGGAACCGATCGCCAGGAACGCACTTACAAATTTTAGATTTCGAGGTCGCGAACTTAAGTAAGTGAACGTAAGTGAGAAGAAAAAAAAGTTTTTCTTATTCCAGTATTCCAGAATTATTTATGAAACATGCTGTACATAGAACGAGGACTTGAAGTGAGAAATGAAATTGAAAACGAACAGCGCAGTTTGCAGAAAGAATATCGTCAGCTGTGCTCTTTAATTGAGGCATTATACGGTAATGATTGTACCTCATGGACCTAGTAATTTTATGGATGGAGTATACCTACAGCTGTGGGAGCGATCCATTGAGGAACGGGAACAAAGCGTTGGTACAATGTAAGACTGGAGTCAATTTTTGATTGGCCGACGCATCGCGCATGTTTAGTGGTACGAAATTCAAACATAATAATAAATTATTCATTAAAATTATTTGCGTCCATAATTAATTATATATGAAAATTCGTAGGAATGTGGACTAGGATGGTCATTGAGTCTTCATCAGGCATCTCAAAATGTACATAATAAACATCATGCATTGTATAATTATCATAAAATAAACCTGATTGCAAATTGACATAATATATATTAGAAATACATTAGAAATCTGATGTTTCCTTAAAATAAAATTTATATTTATACATATATAATGCAGAGGAGTAAACATTGTGTGCTGTATACAAAAGACATTTCCTTTTTACAGCATACTATTAACATAAATTTCATGTCATTAGACATGCGCAGTCCGCCGGCCAATGACGAACGAACACCACTCACCTCGCCGCGACCGTTAAACGGCTTTACTGCCCTCGTCTAAAACCCTAATATATATGCTCTGCCCCTTTATGTCCATGTTGTACCTACACAGTACAGTAGGTATGCGTCGCTCGCTGTTTCATATCTCCTCCTTTGCGCCAACGATCTCACTGATCTCTATACCAAATGGATAGAGTAGTAGTCCAATACGTAAGGACGAATGGAAACCAGTGGCGGATTTACCATTAGGCCCGTGAGGCCCAGGCCTAGGACTGCATGATTTTAGGGGTGGCAAAATTTTAGAGACGACAAAATTTCAAAAATTAACAGTTAGTACAGTTGACATTTAAAAATTAATTTAATTAATTTATCATCCGTTGTCGGAATTTACGGTTCCCTGGCTTTATTAGATATTTAATTTCAATAATCAGCTACCTATAGAGCAAAAAGGGCGGCATCGAACCTAAATCCATCACTGATGGAAACACAGACAATGTAAGCAAAGCTTTGTAATAAAAAGGGACGGATTAGATATAAAAATATTATACAGGCAACAATGAAAGTGCATCATTTAATAACATCACGTTTTGATGATTTCACAGTATTAGCCCTAAAATTGGTATATTGATGTATGGGAAAGGTACAAGGTACAAATGAAGAATTAATTATACTATAGTGATATTTTGAATATTTTGCTTTAATCCTACTTGGAACTCAACATACACAGCAAATATCTCCTCATTTCACATTTTTTTCACTGCAACGAACAAAGTAATATACACATTCTCCATTAGGTATATTAAAAAAAGTGAATTTGAAAAGTTCAATACTATTTTTCATTTTTAACCTTCCAAACTACGAAGAACAAAATTTAACGCTGGCACTAGCCATACTAGATTAATAAGAGCCGAAACGTAGGAATTCAAATAAAATCTGACTTACTGAAGGTTTTGATTTAAACCAGTGGAGCTTAACCTAATGATTTGTTATAAGCGTCTCGGAACAAAAATTAAAACTGTATATTGTGTCAATAATCAAAATGTCCAGTCAAGGCTGTTTTAGCATCTTCGCGAATTGGAATTAAATTTGGTTGTTACTGTTATTAGGCAATTATTAGATAAGATTGACGTCTAAACTAAACTGGCAAATGATCTTTAATATTAAAAAATAATAAGTATAAAATGTTTTATAAACGAAAATGCAATTTATCAAAAATCTATATTAAAGGTGAAATTTAGCAGTAGTAAATTAAGAAACTGCTGCGGTCTTGTTTGATGAAGCATCTTTTAAAGCGAATAAATGGTTGTTTTTTTAAATTTCGTAATGTTCACATCCAGTTTTTGTATTCAAACATTTTAAACGTCGCCAAAATTTCCTTAAGACGCGTTTCTTTAAGATTTTTTGCTTTTTTACAAATCTATAAATTCCATAAATTTTTAGTCCATTTAAAAAACCTATCATACTTTCGATTATTATCTCATCTAGCACTCCCAATTGTAGTTTCTTCACTGGGGATTTTACTTTACTCGGTTTTTTGTTTTCGTGAGTTTTGTTGTTTAAAAGCTGTATCAGTTTTTAAACTAATAGTTCGATTGGTAGTAGTTTTTTTACTTGTATTAATTTTCACATTTTTTGTCTCAGTTATATCTCGCTCTCTAAAATGTCTATTTTTGTCCAAATTATGCGTAGCCCCGAATTTTCGTCGCTTTTACAAACTTTCATTTCGGTTTTCCAAAAATTTGTTCTCCATTCTTTTTACATATTTTTAAATGACTATCGTCGTAATATTTGAATTTTTCCTGGATTTTTGTCTATCAAGTAATTCGAACATATCTTTCGTACCTGATTTTTTAGAAACGATTTGAGCTTTTTTATACGATTTTTCCAAATCATCTTTGAAAACGAACTTTTTAAGTTTTTGTTTCTTATATATGCTTTCAATCTGTTTTTCGGATGTATTCATTAGATATTATCAACTCATTGATGTTGACCGTTTGTTTTATAGATAATTCAAATGTTTCCTTTTCACTATCTGTGATAATCATTTGCTCGTTTGATACTACTCCAAACACTGCGATTTGTTTTGAGTTTTTGATCCCAGCCTCTTAGAACGTATCGCCCTCCCCCTATCGGAACGTAACTAGAAAAAAAGAGAAAGAATTCTATATTAATATGAAGCACCGAAATGCCAGGAACAAATAAAGATTGTGTCCAAATGTATATAGGCTTTCACGCAAAGTGTTGTTTCGGAACTTCTTGACTTCCGGGCTTTTAAATCCTAGCTCATTAGCTTAAGTGCTTGAAGCACTGAGCTTTTACTAAACGCAGTGCAGGAATTTCAACTTTCTGCCCTTACGGTGTAATATACTATTGCTTGTACGTCATGTATTTGATAATAGTGGACTCGTATTCAAAATGGATAGAGGTATGTAAAATGAAAAAAACTAACGCCTCTAATGTTTTAGATCAATTCAGATCTGTTTTTGCTCGTTTTGGGATTTGCCGGGAATTAGTTACGGACAATGGTCCACCATTCTCATCAAAAGAGTTTTTGTTTTTTGTTTTTATGTGCAAAAATGGAATTAAACATACTTTAGTATGCCCATATCAGCCGAGTAGCAATGGGCAAGCTGAAAGTTCGGTTAAAATCATTAAACAAGCTTTAAAAAAAGCACTGTAGGGTAAAAAAAAATTGCGATATTGCGCTCCAAAATTGTTTACTGCAGTACCGAAATTGCCCACAATTAACAACTGAACAAAGTCCTGCACAATTATTATTAAATAAAAACTTACGTACTAGATTTGACCTATTGTTACCGTTTTTGAGAACTTTTAAACAAAATAAAAAATTGAAACAAAAAGTTATCTCTAATCAACTAAAGCAAAAGTTATACAGAAAAGGAAAAACTATAGTTCTAAAAATAAATGACAGTGTTTTAGCTAAAATTTACAACATAACATAACAGAATAGCAAAACGGTACAGTTGTAAAAAAAACCGGCCCAGTTTACTATATTTAATAAATATTTCAAGGAAAATTGTACGTAAACATATTGATCAACTAATTAAAATAGAGAATGAAAATGAAATTTTACCGAGCACAAATTTCACTTATCCCTTATATAGATATAATATATGTAATGATAATTCAGGACATTGAAGTCGACAGTACATCTGAAACTAAAAGTTCAGACGACACCATTGATTTGAATGATTCAGTGTAGAGGAAGAAAGTGAATTAGATGATTCTGGGAATTCGATTTTAATTCAGGAAAATCGTTACCCAAAACGCATCACTAAACCTGTCGACAGATTTCAGATTTAGTTATAATATTTTTCAATATCGTTTTTATAATTTATAAAGTATTTGCGATAATAATTTGTTAATTAAGAACGGAGAGATGTTATGTATTGTAATAGTGTCAAAAGGACAATTATGTTATGTAAGCTATTTTGTAGTATATTTTTGAAAATAAATGAATCACTCTTGATTTAGACAGCAATAAAAAAAGTTATTATTTACAATTTAACAGTAATTTGAATGTTCACATACCGGTGAGCAATAGTATCAATTTAACGACTGCGAAGTTTTGGATTCGATCAACTTGCATTTAAAACTTTAAAACTCAAGAACACAAATACGGGTGGAAAACCATAAATGTAACAAATTGAATACCCAGCGTCCATTTTCTTTAATTTCTCACTATGCAATAATTGATGCAGTTTAAAAATTCGTGCTTCCATTTAAAAATCGGCGATATTGTGCGAAATGTAACAAATATTAAAATATTATGCAATATTATTTTTCAAACCGCTTTTCATTGACTTAATTTTCTAGTATAATATATACAAACTACAAGCGTTCAATATATTCCACAAAAAAACGATAATATTTTTCAATATTAAATGTATTGCAAGGGCCTCTTTAGACCTGCAGTTTATATATTTATAAGTAAATATGACGTAGTTTAATAAGTAATAATAATAATAATAATAATAATAATAATAATAATTTATTTCCAAAAAGATCACAAAAGGATGCTTGGATAGTCATACAGATACATATATTCACAATTCAAGGAAATCGTTAATGTTGTAAAAAGATTTTGTAATTAAAAACTTCTTAAGAGCTATTTTAAATTGAGCCATTGGCGAAATATTTTTTATATGAGACGGCAATTTATTAAAAATTGTTATGGAGAAATTCAACGGGCTTCGTTGGAAGCTTGTTGTGTTACATTTGCTCCCTTTAATGGCTCCACCATGTCTGGTATTATATTCATGTGTATCACCAACCATTGGTAAAGAATGGCATCTTGCTTTTATATATACTGCTGCATAAAATATGAAAATGCAAGGCAGTGTTAATATATTGTGTAATTTGAAAAATGGAATACATGAATCAGTTCTTTTTAAATTAAACATATATCTTAAAACCATTTTTTGTTTTACAAAAACCTTTTTACTTAGTCCCGCTTGACCCCAGCAGAGAACTCCGTATTTTAAAAAAGGATAAATGAATGAATAATAAGCTGTTTTAATAACCGTAGGATCTTTTGAGATCCTACAAAGTCTTCTTATTAAAAAGGCATTTTTGGAAATTTTAGAACAGATATGGTGTATATGTGTAGTCCAACAGCAATTTGCATTGATTTGAAATCCTAGTAATTTAAAATCACTGACGGTTTCAAGTACCTCGTCATCAAGAACAATTGTAGGAATTCTATTCTCAGTTGCGCTTAATGATAATTGCATCAATTTCGTTTTTTGAGTATTTAAAGTTAAACCATTGTGACTGCAATATTCAGTTAAAAAATAAAGAGAATCATTAATGTTGTCATATAGCTCTGTCATTGTTCTCTTGGATGACACGATACTTGTATCGTCAGCATATATCACAATACCTTCCTCTTCACTGAATTGAACCGGAAGGTCGTTAATAAATAAAATGAAAAGTACAGGACCTAAAATTGAACCCTGTGGAACTCCGGTGGTTATTTCTTTGAGGTCAGAACGAGTTCTGTTTACTACAACTAACTGTTGCCTGTGAGATAGATACGATTCAATCCAACGAAGAGGAAGACCTCGGATGCCATATTGCTCGAGCTTGCATAACAGACGCTTGTGATTAATGGTGTCAAATGCCTTGCTGAAATCCGCATAAGTTGCACAAACAAGAAAACCATTGTCAAGTTTCTCTAGAACAAAATTCATAAAATCATAAAGTGCAGTTTCTGTCGATTTTCCACTGCAAAAACCGTTTTGTGCTTTGTTTATAATATTATGTTGATTCATAAATTTTAATAAATTGTTGAGAAAGGCATATTCGAAAATTTTTGAAATGGTTGGCAATATAGATATAGGGCGAAAATCGGAGCACCGAACTGCATTTTTTGTTTTTGGTAGTGGAACAATTTTCGCAGTTTTTAGAGCAACCGGAAATACTCCTTCTGAAAATGAAAGATTTATTAGATGAGCTAGAGGTACGGCAAGACATTTGGCACGTTTCAACAGGAAATTAGGTATTTCATCAATACCGGCAGTTGACATATTATTTAATTTATTCATAATTGCTAGGACATCATCAGCTGTGACTGGAGAACAGAAAAAAGAGTTTTTGATACTATTTTTGTTTAAAAAATTACTCGCAGATAACTTATGTTGAGGATTGTGAAAAGAGGTAATGTAATGATCATTTAAAGTGTTAGCAATTAATGTAGAGTCCGTGATTTCTCCCTCAGCTACTTCAATCTTATAAATGCAGTTTGGGACGCTATCCTTTAAATTAAATTCATTTTTAATCATATCCCAAATTGCCTTAGACCCGTTCTTTGAATTTTTAATTGTATTGTCAATAAATTCACTTTTACGTGAATTAACCAAAAATTTATAATTGTATTTGGCTTCTTTATAAAATTCTAACAACTCGGGAAAATCACGGCTTAGGAGATATAAATCAAAAACTCTACTTTTTTCTTTTATAATGTCGTCGCTTATCCATTTATCCTTGTTACATTTTTTATTTTTCATTGAAATTTGGGTAAGCGGGAAATATACATTAAAATATCCAGTGAATACATCATAAAAACATTTAAAACTATCGGTAAAATTGGAAACTTTAGTAACTTCCGACCAAGGGTGGTCTGCTATTGCAGAGAGGAAGTTATTAACATTATAATGTGAAAAGACACGGCGAAAAATAGGTTTACTAGAAATGTTCTTTTTAAGAGCTATGTGATCCAAGATCAACGATTGTGCATAATGATCAGAAATAATCGTTTTTATCACGTTAGCTTTACTAGAAAGATTGTAATTAGTCAGGATATTATCTATACAGCTTTCGGATGTCATAGTAACACGTGTCGGTTCCTTTATGGTAATATTTAAATTAAAAACATTACACAGATCCCTGATTTGGAGAGATTCGTTAGTTAAATTTAAAAAGTCACTATTAAAATCACCAGCTATAATTAAAATGCTATTATGTTTACTGTACATTGATAAAATTTGTTCAAGTTTAGAACAAAATTCAATCATGTCTGCAGCAGGCGATCGATATACTGCAAATATAAACACATTGAGGTGATTGTTAATTACTTTTACACCACAGCACTCGAACATTTTATCTATACATAGGTCACTAATTTGAGTCAAATTTTCGCATTTTATATGATTTCGCGCAAAAATACATACCCCACCACCAATAGTATTTCGCCTGGAAAACGAACTGCACATTGTGTAATCATTAAAGTTTAATATAATATTTTCATTTTCCTTTAGCCAGTGTTCAGATACACACATTATATCTGGTAGATTACTTTTAAGAAAAATCGAAAATTCATTAATTTTATTTCTTATACTTTGTACGTTTAGATGCACAACTTTTAGACTATTGGGAGGTATTGAAGTTCGCAGGCTGTGATCTCCGAAAAAAATATCTTTTTATGGTGATGTTGTTGGGCCAGGACTGGGGATCATATAGCTGATCTTTTAGCTTTTCAGGCGCACCTACTTTAAAACTCATGTAACGTCCTTTGTCCGCAAGCAGAGCACATTCGAACTGATCTTTAAACTCAGGAAAGGTATTTTCTAAATAAGTATTGATGTCTTCAGGCTTAGTACCTTTTTGAACCTGACCAACAAATAGCCAGATTTTCTTTTCACCCGCCTGGAAAGTGCCGCTGCTATTTTTGTTGTTACCAACTACAATTTGGCGACGTCTTTTGGGTCTGACCAAAACAAAATCGTCTCCATCATCCTTGGTACTGTTCGTTTCCTCAGATTGTATTTCAGTTTCTTGAGGTGATTCTGTTTTTGGAGTTGATTTACGGGATGAAATATTAGCTGCTTCTTGAGAAGATTTGCTTTTTTGCTTGGGAGCGACATCGATTTTGGCTACACTTGCATATGTTGTTGGTGTTAACAATTTTGAATCACCCTTATTATTTAAAACTTTGCTTAATTGTAACTTGATGTCGTTCAGCTCAATAAGAATAGGTTTCATTGCTATTTCAACAGCCGAAATTACAATTTTATTAACCGCCTCGTTAAAACTATCACTGTGCAGAACATTTTTTAATATTTCATTATAATCCGGAACCTCCGAACTATCGTTGGTTCTGATTAAACCAGAACGCGTCATTAAAATAATTGTTTTAAAGACTATCACAGAGCGCACAAAAAACACGTCCAATCGGTACGACAGCCGAAACAATATGTATGTAGTGTACCAGTTCCTTCAGTAGCCCCTAAATTAAAATAATTTTTCGATCCTATGTGCATTTTTCCAAATACATAAATGTATTTAGTAGTGTCAATTTTGACGAACACGATTTGTCTGGTAACATTCGTATGCAGCGTCTGGCCGACGAAGGGGCAGCTATCGCACCTATCGCGTGTACGAGAGAGCAAGTGTTTCACGGCGTGCTTTTTCAGATCTATAGTTTACTGTTTAACCATGTATAGGTGAATACGACGTAATTTAATAAGTGTGTGGTTATAGCTGTTATTTCATTTACTTATAAAAGTAAATCGTTGATATTTAAATTATAATTTATATCTGTAATAAAAAAAAAACAGTGCGAAAGGACATTAGAAATTTAAAAAATCTGTAAGCAAGAATAATTCATAACAGCTGCATACATTTCAACCAAAGCATTGAAACGTGTGCTAGCGTTCTAGCAAGTAAAAATTCAAAATTGCTTGGCAACGCTTCTGTAGAAGTTAGTATTATAAGTATAATTTTAAAATTAAAAAATATGAATAAATCATTTGAAATCTGTAAAAACTGTAATGCTGATTTGTAAAAAAACATGTGTATTTAAACAATTATAACTGAGATTTTTGTGTTTAAGATCTAACCGTACTTCTTTACAAGTTAATATTGTTAATATAAAAGTGAAAAAATATCATGAACAATTTATCTGACAACTGTAAAAATCGTGTGTCAGTGTAAGTGTGTAATCAAACAATGATAAAGAGACTATAATGTCTAAAATCGGAAAGCATAATGAACGTAGGGATTTATTGTATAAATTGTTGAATATAAGATTTTCCAAACAAACGATTTATATTGTACAATATTAAGTATAATTCTAAATAGAAAACAGTATCACTGGTAATTGAAATAATGAAAATAAATCAATTTAAACACTCATTGATTGCAACGTTTCGTCTTTTCTTTAATAGAAGTTAGTATTATAAATATAATTTAAAAATTAAAAAATATGTATAATTCTTTTGAAAACTGTAAAAAATGTGATGCTGATTTGTAAAAGAAACGTGTAGATATTTAAACAATTATAACTGATATTTTTGTGTTTAAGATCTAACCGTACTTCTTTACAAGTTAATATTGTTAATATAAAAGTGAAAGAATAACATGGCCAATTCATCTGAAAACTGTAAAAATTGTGGTGTCACTTCGTTAAAGAAATTTGTGTAATTAAACAATGATAAACAGACTATAATGTCTAAATTCGGAAAGCTCAATGAACGTAGGAATTTATTGTATAAATTGATCAATATAATATTTTCCAAACAAACGAGAATATTGTACAATAATAATTATAATTCTAAATATTGTAGTATCTAAGTGCTTCTTCAGACCTGTAGTTTAATCATGATACGCATTTTATTCTGCGTATGTATAGGTGAACACGTTTAATAAATAGGTATGAAATTATAGTTATTTCATTTACTCACAAAAAGTAAACCGTTGATATTTAAATTATGATTTATATCTGCAATAAAAAACAGTGCGAAAGGACATTAAAAATTTTAAAAATCTATAAGCAAGAATGATTTATAATAGCTGCATACAACCCAAAGAATTGTAGCGTGTGCTACCGTTCTAGCAAGTAAAAATTCGAAACTGCTTAACAGTGATTCTGTAGAAGTTACTATTGTAAATATAAAAATAATTTAAAAATTAAAAAATGTGAGCAATTCATTTGAAAACTGTCAAAACTGTAATGGTGATTTGTAAAAGAAACATGTTTATTTAAACAATTATAACAGAGACTTTTATGATTAAGATTTAACCATGCTTCTTTACAAGTCAATATTGTTTATATAATTTAAAAGTGAAAACATAACATGAACAATTCATCTCTATACTGTAAAAATTGTGGTGCCAGTTCAATAAAGAAATTTGTGTAATTAAACAATGATAAAAATTGCGCGGAGAACAAACAATAACATTCTATCCAATTAACAATTGATAGGGACTTAAAAGAAACACGATTAACTGAAATTAAATGTATATATTGTTGATCAATGTATTAAAATCAAAGTTTTTGACGGCATGATGCATTTTGTCCTCTTTAACTGGAAATCTGTTTCCAAGTTCAGAGTAAAATTGTAGTTATTTTTGCATTCATTATCTAAACTTACTGCCGAATTTTTAATATAATGTGACCTATTTTTCTGACGTGAATGAAAAGTGAAACGTAATAATTACCTATTCCCGAACTGTTGGCAGGGATATGACCTTTGGATTGTTTGTGTATATTAACAAAGTTGATTACAAACAGACTTTTTCATTAGATCAAAACCTCGAATAATTGTTAAAGTGTTAAACTTGTACTGTCTAATAAATATTAATGTGCATTATTAAACGTTATAAAAAATAAATTAGACGCCTAATTTTGTAAAACAGAACCAACAAAAATAATAATATTGGTTTGATAGACGAAGAATATGTAACAAGTTGAATAATATGACGAATTTAAACATAATTCTTGTAACCATATAATATAGTAAACAAATAATCGAAAAAAATAACCAGAAATAAAATTAATTGTGATAGTGTTAAAATTTATAAAATATACCAATTATAAAGATTTAATGTTCTCAGTTATTTCTGCGTCTCGCCAAGTATCTCGACCTTCTACTGTAATAACGTTGAAATAGAGAATAGAGTAGAATCAAAATTATTTTTTTTTATTTATTTCGTACAGTCTTAATAAATCCTAAATTACAGAGTCAGTGCTACCTACCAAAGCATTTTAAAATTTTGTTACCCCGAAATTATAAATAGTTTCGAGCCTATATGAATTTTTTGAAATAAATGTACTTTAATAGCGTGAGTTTGACAAACAAGCAATAGTCACGATTTTCTTGGCAACATTTGGCGTATAATTTGGCCGACAAAGAGGCAGTCATCGCAGCCATCGTGTGTGAGAGAGAGTTGCCTAGACTCGCGATTTTGAAAATGCTCCGATAACGAGACAAATGTGTGACCGTTAATTTTGATGCGACAACAAAATCGATTGTTGAAGACTGCGTGGGACAGCTGTTGTTGATTTGATTGTTGTTTTGGAGATATTTTGTGACGATAGTCAATTGTTGGTCGCTTGAATGGCGATAATTTTTTTGGATATTGCATTTTATTCTTGTTTGTCTATGACCTAGGCTATCGCTATTCTTGCCTGTTTGAGTTGTCGTTAGTAGAATGGCGTTCTGATCGCCAAATAGGAATTAATAAGGAACGTTCGATCTGTGCGTGGAATCATGAGATTATAATTATCTCTATTCATTTCTTACATGTGTTTTTTTTATTCCTCACCAATGGTTAAATTTTGCCTTATTTTCTCGACAAATGCCACATCCAAACATCTGCGATCGGAAATTGTAGAATTCTAGAAAGAAAACATTAATTGTTTTTAGTGTGTTCAGTGGCGTTCCATTTATATATTTTGCCTGTGTTGAAATTGTTTGTTATTATTTTGTTAATAATTTTATATTCGTTATTATTTATTGCCGTTATTTATTGCTATTTTACTTTTATTATTGACGTACTACCTTCGCAATCGTTTAAACTTTAAGCGATTGCGGAGTTTCTCAATGATATTTTTTCATAAGGACCTTGTGGAATTGTGTCTCTTTGTCATATTATGTCTAGTATTTTTTTCCCTTGCTGAATACAATTTATAATTTCTTACATTCTGGGATACAGAGATTGCTGCAGTAATTATGTACCTCGTTAGACCTAGAGGCTGATCTTTGATCAGAGTGTTAAGTGGTTCTGGCGTCCATTTTTAATCATTTGGGCGGTGATTATGTTTCTAATTTTTTTTGTCAACTATTGCAGTAATTCTTTTGTTATTTTGGGGTGATAAATGAATTTTTTTTACTTCTATTTAAATTGTGTTTGTTATTTTGTTTTAATTGTCGTGTGGTAGGTGGTATATTTATGTCTGCTATGTTTATTATTATTTTTTTTTGGACGCCAAATAAACAATATTTCAAACCACGACACAACACCGCTGAGTTAGCCGGAAATTTTGTGTGTTTGAATTTTAACATTTTTTCTAATTATTTAAAGGTGATTATGAAGTAAACATCCATAATCGCAGGAGTATAATATAATAGACGCTTAGCTGTATTCACTGTGAAGCCACAATAATAAAAAAAATATTTAAAAAAAGTCGCAAGAAATCTAGATGTATTCTTGACTATGGTTTTTCCGTATTCTTGACTATGGGTTTTCCGGCCAAGGTCAAAAAATGAGTTTGTTATGGACCGAATTACTGGCCTTCGTGAAACACCAATCACGAGATTTGGTGATAGTTTGGTGTGGCCTCTTTGTCAAATTCAAAGTAATTTTCCTGACTTGATAGTTGATAAAAGCGTATTGATTAGTTATATATGTACTTGATAGAAGTGTCCTCAAAGCAAACGAAATTGGGTGTTTATTACCGTTAGGATAAATATGGGTTAATACTGAACTGGCACCTACCTACCTACCTACTAATCGGAAACTGATTAGATTATTAAAATTCAGCAGGGTTTTAATACTCTGAAAATTGTATTCGTGAACGCTACTTCATTCAAATACTCCGTCTTTAAACAAAGGAGCTGACACCGTGGAAGCATTAGATACAAATTTCCCATCTCCTGAAAAGACTAATTTGCCAACATTACTGGGAGTTTTAGCTTTGATCAGCACATCTACTTTTTCAGCATTAGTATCTAATCCAAATTCGTTACATGATCCAAGTACATAGTCATTTTTGAAGAATTTACATTATTTTCTTTTCGAAACTTTAAGCCGCTATTTTGTAATATAATAGTGGGTCGTTTATCTAAACGTTTAATATGCTAAAATCTATTCCCAGCGGTAATAAGATTGTTTTTCATGAAATAAACTACCTCTTTAATACCACAAGTCTTCGGAAAATAGCTGGGGCAGATGATAACACGTAATCCAACCTAATATACTTAAATAGCCCTTGCATTGTCGATATGTTTGGATAGATTTTCGACGGTTCGTCTAATTTCAGTTGGTGATACGCCACCGACAAATCTAGTTTTAAAAATTATTTTCCTCCTGCTAATTTGGAAAAAAGTTACTCTACTCTGAGGATAGGATACTTTTCTATAAATAAATTAGTGTTTAGTCTATCTCTAAAATCTCCGCAGAAACATACGGTTTCGTTTTTTTCCATAACAGGCTCGATCAGTGTTTCCCTTTTGCTATCTTTTATGACTTCTAACAAATTTAATTAAATTAGTCTTTCGATTTCATTTTCGACCTTTTGTTTTAAGACTAACGGCAAAGGTCGAGGTTTGAAAAATTTCGGAAGTGAGTTTCCTTTCAATTTTAAAGTGGCAATAGCTTTATTAAAATTGCCCAATAAATTATCAAAATCTTTGGATATTTTTTAAATTATTGTAGCTGCTTCAGTTTTAAATAAAAAATTAATTTTTTTAAGCCAATGTTGAATTTTAACAGCTAGGTTCAAACTAAAATATATGGTGTCGCATTTTTGTAACATAAGATTTTTGCGTTCTTACATCATTTTCAAACAACAAGACATTAAAATTATAATTACCAAGGGACTTAAAACGACTACCATCCATTGTAATTCACCAACGCATGATTTATCGAAGGTAAATTATACTTATTAAAATAATGTTACCAAAACGTTTTTGGAAGTGCGGTTATCAATGCTCCGCTATCTAGTTTTATCTTGACAGGGATGTCGATAAGTATGACCGTAACGTTGGAGAGTTTATTCTTCACAAGTCTTCAAAATGTACGTCGATAAATCTTGGCCGACGTCTGAGAAATTGACAGATTTTTTGTTTTCTGTGTTGTTTTTCACATGCTTCTGATTAGTCTCTCCGATGTCGAAAACAAATCGCAGGATCTTGTAAACTTTTCATGACAATCCTTGCAGGGAATAAGCTGTACTCGTTCCTTTTTGTAGGCTTCGATGCTCTGTCTCGTTCGAAATGTTTCGCCACAAGTTTCACAGATTTTCTAGTTCATAATAACTATTTAGTTCAAGACAGCTTCTTGTTTCGTGAAGTTCTGCGTTTTTGTTTCTCTTATTTTCTTACTGACCCCGGCGATGTCTGTATTTTTAATTTCAACTAGCACAGGCGAATTTGCAATTCAATCAATGCAATTTTGCGAAGTAACTGGCGCGGGCGTTAGTTTAGCAACTCCATAATTTTCTTCAAAGTGTGTGTGTGTCGTGAAATTGACTTGTATCAGGAACATTGCAGTCTTGCTTAACGACTGATGCGGGCGTTTCTTTATTTTTTATCGGAATGTGCTCTGCAAATCCAGACAAAGAATCACAAATGTTATTTACTTTATGACTTCAAGTGCAACATATGCGGCCGTATCGAACTTTTCGTTACAAAATATAACGGATACAATTCCAAAAAAATGAAATTTCAATCTTCAAATCTTCACTTGCATTCGAAATATGGAAAAACATTTTCAAATTTTATTTGTAAAATAAAAAGGAATCCAATAAAATTATTGTAAGCAAATTCACTGTAGCAAATTTTGAATTTACATAAAACCGCACTCACGTAATTCATGAGGTGTTCTGACGAATTAACTTATTTTAGAAACTTAGTGAACTGCATTGAAGTATTTTATCAATTGAAAATTTAAATTTGAAAGCAATTTTGCCGAGAGCCTTGCATAAGAGTTTGATAATCCTTAATATTATAAATGTGAGTTTGTTAGTTTGTTTGAATGTTTATTACTTAATCACGCAAAAACTGCTGAACGGATTTGGATGAAATTTGGCACACAGATAGTTTATTACCTAGATAAAAACATAGGGTGCTTATTATCCCGGAAAAATGTTGGGTTCGTACGGGATTATCAAAAAACGAACTACAGGACGTATCCACTTGAAATATGTTACTTTTCTTTTGTTGTTTCATTACAATCGCGAGCGTTTCTAGGCAACTTATCTATCCTTAATATTATAAATGTTAATGTGAGTTTGTTTGTTTGTTTGAATGTTTGTTACTCAATCACGCAAAAACGGCTGAACGGATTTGGATGAAATTTCGCACACAGATAGTTTATTACCTAGATTAAAACATACGATACTTATTATCCCGGAAAAATGTTGGGTTCCTACTGTAGTGTTAGCCGAATTATATATTTTAATATATTTAATATATTTTAGAATAAATAATAATTTAATGCTGGTCGTTTGATAGTTCAAAACATAAACATTATTTTATTTTAACTGAAAGGAATTTCTTTACAATTTGATTACATAATAATTATATCATGATTACATAATTATAAAACTAAACAAAATTTAAAGGGCGATTTACATTACATCTCCTTTTGTTTAAATAAAAAAAAAATACAACAACAAAAAATATACAAGAAAATATACAAAAAAATGTATTGTTTTTTTTTACTCTTGAATCATAAGTCAACCTTCTGGGTGGATTAATTATTCTCCCAGTTCTTGTTTTGTAGATGTTGTTTTTCGAGTCTTCTGGGTTATTTTCCTGCTCGCTTTGATCCTGTTTTCTTGCGGTCTCTGTCGAAAATGCGGGTGATGTTATTGGTGCGGTCGGTACTAAATTTCTTCTATTTCTTCAGATTTCTCCACTTTCTGTTTTGATGTTGTATGATCTCTGGTATTGTAGCGAGTCTTCAACTGTTCTATAATTTTTCATGTCAGTTATCCACACTTTTGTACCTTTCTCTAACTTTGACAGTTGTTTTGTTTGCTTTGCTTTATTGTAATTTTTTGTGTTTCTGGTCTTCAGCTGTGCGTCCTTGTTTTGAAAGCTTGGCATATTATATTTGTGATTAAATGTTTCATCAACTTGCGGTAGCGTTGACTTTAACTTTCTTCCGAATAATAATTCTGCTGGTGACAGACCGCTTTCTAATGGAGTAGATCTATACGCCAGCAGCCCTAAATTTGAATCTTTAGATTTTTTTAGTATGTTTTTCGCAATCGACACTCCTTTTTCAGCTAAGCCATTTGCTTATGGATATGTCGGACTTGTCATCATCCACTTGCACCGTCAGCGCTGGATTTCCCACAGTCTCCGTTGATGATGCCATATTAGTGGTGTGTTCGGTGGCCTCATTGGCCTTCGTGGCTGCAGGCCACTGTTCTTCTCTTTCGGTGACTGTGGGTCTATTCGGGTCCCGATGATCTCTCGATCTACGCCTGTCTTCCGCTAGCCGCCGAAAGAACGTAGACATCCTGTGGTCAATCAGTTTGGCTTGCGAGCGCGTGTGTGGCCTGCTGGACGACGCGCGTTGCTCGTTTGGCGGAGGCTTGGTGTGGGCAGTCTCCAGCGATGCCGTTGCTGGATCCTCCGCTTTGTGTTCTCCAATGTCGCGTCGCCAGCTTGGGGGAGGAGATCGCGGACTGTTTGCATTGTAACTTGCTGTAATAGCAAGTTCGGCCGCAGACGTCAGTTGGGCCGGCCTGGCTCGTGTACGGGGGATGGCTCCTGTCGAGTTTGCCTGTATCGGCTTTAGTAGTGCCGTATTATCTCCCCCGTGCAGTTCTTCCCTCTGACGTCTTTGTATGTTGTCTTCCTCCCCCCTGCGCTCTGTGACCGGTACCTCTGTCATTGCTGTATTTACTGCTGTGCTGACGCTAGTTACAGAGGTAGTTATCTGCGAGGGGACCCTATGGCTCACAAAGTGTGCCTTCAGCCTTTTCACAGAATTATCTGCGAAGTGGCAAACACAGCACACGAACCGGGGCACTACTGCCTTGTCATGGTGTCTCTTATAGAGTTTTTTGAAGTCGCTGTGGTGCTTATAAGCGTGGCGACCAAGGCAGTTAGGGTTTCCTCTGCACAGGTCGCAGATAACGGTATCTGGAACAGGGTATTGTATGTGCACTATCGATCCCTGTTCTGGTTATGTTCCAGATAACCCCGGTAGCCTCATGTCGCGCTCGCCATCGTCGCTGCTACTATGTGCCGTTGCCATGTTGGTTTTGATGTGGTGGTGCGGCGAATTAAGTATGAGAGAAGTAGAAGTGTAGGTAGAAATTAAGATCTTAGAGAAAGCGTGTGAAGTAGCACCAGAAAGAAAACCAGTCTATTGTAACTATTATAAAGAATGTTTTAACTAAAAGAATGTTATAACTATTGTAGAGAAAGCGAAAAATATCCAAAGCCGCGCAGAATCTAACAGAATTCGCCGCACCAACTATTACAAGTTAAAGCCAGGAAATACCAAATTAAACAAAACAAGCAAATTAAAAACACTAGTCCGCCGATTAACAAATATAACAGTAATAAAAAGTCCGTAAAAGAAATAATTAAAAGTTACTTACATAGTACCGCACTATCAGAACAATAACCAAACAAATAGTACAAACTTAACAAATTAACAAAAAACCACTGTATAACAATAACAAATTAAGCTGATAAGAACAGATAAATTTAATTTTATTTTCATAGAAAAAGGAAAAAGTACAATAATATTACATCATAGAAAGATTTGTGTAGTACATTCGATATTGTATAAATATTAAATAATGCAAATAGATAGGGCAACGTCCCAGTGCCCATGTATAATATGGACGCGGGGCCGTCACCTTTGGCACAATCCCTGCTCTTAACACAACCAAGGCTGTGTCAAGTGCAGGGGTGCGCCAACGCTTAAGTAATAATAATGAAGAGATATTGACAATTATAATAAATGGTAGTGTTAAAGTATAATGAATAATAATGATATCAATGAATATTAAAAGTTAAATAGTAAGTAATAAATCATAATAGCAGTAGTAATTAATGAAACAGACTATATATATTAGTTATACATGCAAGAGTATGATAAAAGTAACATGATTAGAAGCAATGAGTGAAATAATAAGAAGATATATGGCAATATGGCAATGATGAGGAGTGAGAGTCTGTGTTGTGGCACTGGTGGTCCGTTGGAGTAGATGTCAACCAATAGCGTATTGTCTTACACCGGACAGGTGTTCGATGTAGATGTCACGCGTCCAGCGGATAGTGTCCGAGACCATCAGGCGAGCCATGACCTCGCCATATCGGTGTGCCACACCCAGGTGGCCCAGGACTGCGTCGTTAGTCGACAACCAAGCGCCCAGCGAACCGATCACGAATGCCTCCAAGAACACTTCGTAGCCCTGAGCTTGCAGCTCGGCAGCTAGCGGCCCGTACTTGTCGAGCTTGTGCTGTCGAGCTGCCTCCAGGGCTCCCGCAGTGCCCTCGAACGCAATCGTGATATCCACGATCGAAATACGCCGCCCGACCTCATCGCGAACCACCAGATCAGGGCGTAGGTTGTCTCGGATGCCGGCAACAGATTTGTTGGCGGTAACCGAGACCCCTGTCCTCGGTCGCACAGAGTTAGCCAGTCGTGTTAGAACGGCGTCATGACGCCTCTGCCACGCGGCTGAATGGGGGAGGGTCTCCCGCCCATACCCACACCTGCGACACCGCTGATCACCGCGACCAAAACGACGCGTCCCGTTAAGTGGAACGCAGTCGAGTCGAGCACGGTGAATGAAGCGATAGTCGCAGAAGCGGGTATAGCGACCATTCAGCAGAAAGTGGTTACTGGCACCCCTTTGTGCTACTGAAGCATAGGCCTTTCCCTGATCAGGTTTACGAATAAGGCGCGCGGCGTAATTCGCGCGGATAGACGCTTTCAGCTGTCTAATAACGACCGCCCTGGCGGAACCTGGCACTACCACACGTTCAACGGCGCGGCCAGGGTGCCTCACAATGACGGACAGTTCTCCGCGTTCCTCATTCCAGTCGAACTCAACTCCGAACTTTGTCCCCAGGCGACGGCAAGCATTCCTAGCCTGCGTCCACGGGCTGGAAATGTCGCCGCCATCTCGGGTCAATTGTGCTTCCAGCGACCCGCTCAGGTATGCCGAAATGTCATGACCACTGGGCGGCGTTGTGGTGCGCTTGATAACTACTTTACGTAGCGTGCTCCACGCCACATGTCTGACCACACCGTCGGAACAGGTAAGGAGTCTAAATGCGTGTGCCACGGTCAGTACGTCAGAGAGGTCGGCCAGCGGTAGCAGGTTTGCCCCACCCTGCCAGGATGGCATATAAAGGAGCTCTGGTGAAACGCGCTGAGGAAGGTTCATCCACTTCTTAGCGAGTTTCTTGATAGCATTATCCGCGGCAACCAAGGGTGCTTTTGCCACCTTGGCCCCTCGGATAATGAAATCAAGACGCGAGAGGACGAACATATTCAGCGCCTCGAGCTTCTGCCAGGGTGCAAGCAACGACTCATCTATAGCGTTGGCGTCAGCGATTACTCGCTGGATAGTATCGTACGGGATATGGTCAGCCCTGAACCCCGTCGGTACGCCTAAGTGGCTATAGACGTCGCCGTCACCTAGTACCGTCGGTCGACCCCCCTGAAGCACAAAGGCCGTGGGCCTGACTCCTCTCCCATCTCGACAGTGTACATGCAGCGTGGCACACTTCTCGGGTTTGAACTTGAGACCGAGTCAAGTCGCCGCCTCCACCACAGTATCCAGCATATGCTGCATTGACTGTGGGTTCCTGGATAGGAGGACAATGTCATCCGCGTATGCCAGAGCAGAGATCGACTGTCCGCAAAGGGAATAACCGTGATTATTCGCCAGCCCAGCAGCCACCCGGGTGAGGGCCTCTATCGCCAAGTTAAAGACCATCGGGCTCAGCGGACACCCTTGCCTCACTCCCGCACGCACCGGAATAGGGTCCGTCTCACCATTGGTGGTCCGGACCGTGGTGGTTGTACGGGAGTAAAGCTCGAGTACCACGGTGAGCAGATGGCCTGGTACACCGAGCATTTCGAACACGACGCGAATAGTGTGGTGAGGGAGAGAGCCGAAGGCATTGGCTAAATCTAGCCAACCTACCACGACCTCCCCCCTACCCCGCCTCGCATCGTCCAGCGCAGATTGCACGATGAAATTATGCTCAAAGCATCCCTCCCCTTCCATGAATCCCTTCTGCGCTGAAGAAAGCGATCCATGCCTTTTCGCCCATCGTGCAATCCTGTCAGAAATGACAGCGGCGTATAACTTGCCGATAGTCCCCCCAACGCCAGTGGACGCCAGTTGGCGAGGTCATCACGGTCACCCTTCTTGAACAGAAAGACCGTTCGCGAGTCTGCCCACGCCAGGGGTGTTTTCTTTTCCATGAAGCAACGGTTGTACAGTACAGTTAGGACGCGGCAACCCGGGTCGAGGCGTTTCAGTAGCGAGTACCGAATACCATCTCTCCCCGGGACCGTGTTCTTCGTGCCAGCAAGTCTCGCGGCAGCCTCATGCCCTTCAAACGGAACGACATAGACGCTGTCGTCTATCTCGTCCCCACCCTCCTGAGCTGCAAACGCCTCCTGAACGCATAGTGGCATCTCCGGCATACGCTGAGCGGGCTCAGCGTATACCTCGGAGAAGTATTCCACTATGCGTTCTGCGCCCACAGAACAGAAGGGTGAGGCCTCCGGATTGAGTATGTGGTTGACAGCACGAGCCTTGCTGATTCGGTACTGCTTCTGTACTGCCGATGCAGCAGCCGGGTCATATCGTTGTACCCGCGGGCGGGTGGTCAACGGTGGCCTGGCGCGGTTGGGCTGTTGGCGGTCCCGCTGTTGCGGAACTCTGCTCTTGTCATACGCGGCAATGTCGCTTGTTATTGTAGCGACAGCCGCCTCAAACGATTCCCAATCGGGCGTATTGTCGAGGAGGTTCAACCACTTTGTTTGGTTGGCGGTCAAACGACTACCTTCCTCCCTCAGTGGCTGCTCCTCGATAGAGGCGGCCCCGACAATATCCTCGTCTCCAGGAATGCGACTAGCAATTGGCCGGCTCATCCCTTTATCGCCCATCTGGTCATGACGCGGCACACTCAGCGGCCCGCCATCCGGTAGCTCGGTGCCCAGGTCGGCTGGCGAGGTGATGACGGTCCGGTGCAAGGCCAGTGTTCCCCCTCTAGTATGTCCTCGGCGGGCAGCGGCGATACATCTTCCGGCGGTGGTGGGGCTTCGTAGCGGAGACGGCGGAGGAGCCCTAGGCGGTTGCCTGAATGGTCGTGGCGGGGTTCTTGATCTCCGGCTAGTAGACCGCCCTCGTGGTTTGCGACGTGACCCCGCAACCGCAAGTGGTTCGTCCGCTTCCTCCGCAGCATACTCCGACGGGATACCGGGAGCAAGCAGTACATTGTAGCGGGAACTACTAATGTCGTCCGTGCCCTCTTCAGATTCCGACAGAATGGCAATGGGGCACGCCTGGCGCGACTAGTTGGCGGAGCGCGTCTGCCTGTCGATGCAGCTGATGTGACGGGCGATTGACGTGCCCTGTGCCTTCTCTGCCGGGGGGACACGGTCAGTGTGGTCGCTAGCAGTCTCGCGTCAGACCCAGATGTGGTGGAGTCTGACAGCCTTCTTGCTAGTATCCAGCGCCGTGCAAAGTGGATGGCGTCGGTGTTCGATGCTGCGCCCTTAGATGTTGTGGGCGCAGTGGCAGGCGATGCTGGCTCCTGCACCTTGGCTGTGGGGACGGTGGCCGTAGCTGTGGTTGGGACCACCGTCGCAGGAGCCGTTGGACCTCTTTGCGCCCAGGTGCGGTGACTTGGTGAAGTAAATATTAAAGTTGGTATTACACCAGCCGTCACCTGGGCGTATGTTCTCTCCCATTCGTTGATGCCCAACTCATGTTGGATGTTGGCTGGCCTCTGCATAGCATCGTCGGTTGCGATCGGGCTGTCCCGGGTCCGCTGCTCCCGCGATCGTCTTCGGTCTTCCGCCACCCTCCGGAAGAAGGTGGACAGTCGGTAGTCGATATGTCTCTGCGCTTGCGAGCGCGTCCGCGGCCTGCTGGACGACGCTGATGTAGGAGGCGGTTGGTTAGTTCTGCTGACGGTGGTAGATACGCCACCGTGTGCTGCCTCTTCTCCATGGTGTTCGGGGCGTCGTCCGTTGGGAGGAAGAGGTCGTCTGGAACCGCTATTGTTGGCGGCTAAAATAGCAAGTTCTGCCGGGGACGTCAGTTGTGCCGGTATGCGTCGCCTTGTGGGGGGGGCATGAGTTGTTGGCAGATTATTGTTGGCATGCCTCCCCCCGTAGTTCCTTGTGGCTGACGTCCCGATGAAGTTCCCTCTTCCTCGTTGCGCTCTTCCGTCGGTGCTTCTGCTGCAGGTCTGGTTGCAGAGGCAGTGGTCTGCGAGGGGGCCCTGTGGTTTGCAAAGTGTGCTTTCAGTCCCTTTACGGTATCATCCGTAAAGTGACAAACGCAGCACACGAACTTAAACGCTACCGCCCTGCTGTGGTGTTTCTTGTAATGTTTCTTAAGGTCGCCATGGTGCTTTTTTTTTTTTTTTTTTTTGTGAGGGGGAGAATCCTTTTTACGGACACCCAGTGAAAATAGCCCTGGGTAGTGTGGGAATCGAGCCAATGGCCCCCTACCCACTAAAACCCCCTCGATCTAATCCCTTTATCCCTCCCGCGGCACCGACGATCTGTCATTCCTTCGCGGGAGGGGGGGTTCAGCCATCGGCTTTATCGCACCATCAGGGTTCTGATAATTGAGACAGCAAACTCGGTGGTGCTTATAGCTGTGGCGACCCAGACGGTCAGGGTTACCCCTGCACAACTCACAGACCACGGTGTCTGGAACTGGGAATTGGAGATGGACAATTGGCCCAGTGGATGTTGGAGCTTCAGACACCCCGACTAGCCGCAGATCGTGCTCGCCGCTGTCTTTTCCACTGCCCGCATTTGCCATGTGCTTCCTGCTGTTGGTTCCGTGCGGGGGTGAAGGTGATTGCCAAGGTAGAAGTATAAAAGTGCAGAGTGGAAAGCGATAGTGAAGAAAGCCAGAAAATAGTGAAAATAAAGATAAAAGAGTCCAGTGTATTGCACTGTTAGTAGAAGTTTTTAATAAAAAGAAAGTCTAAAGTGTGTTAAAAGTTACAATTATTAACAGAATCTACCAAAGTTTTTCCACTCTGTGCCAAATTCGCCGCACGAACTTAAACAGGATTGAATCGCACAAACAAGATAACAAGTGAACCAAACAAACTTAACAACTGTTAACAATAATAAATAGTACAATGGTTAAAATCAACTTACTCGTATGTAGTACCGCACTGTCACAAATAAAATAATAACACAAACTTAACAAATCACTGTATAACAATATTAAGCTTATAAGAACAGATTAAAAACATTTATTTTTATAAATAATAAATAATATTGACTCTACCAACAGTAATATACTATTAAATTGAAAAGGACCAAAAATTTGGTAGAAACGTTTTATAAATAAAAAAATATTTTGAACAGTAAACGCAAGTAGTTTCGTTTTATTTAATTTATTTTTATAATAGAAGAAAGTACAAAAGTTTACAATAAATTTCATAAGGTGTAGTACAGGAGTAATTTTGATAATACATTAGAATTTCAAATATGTCAAAAAGGGTGCCGCCCACAGATCAAAAAAGAGAATAAGACATATGAAAACATTTATTTATATTTAATTTTTGGATTATTTTTAGACACCATTAAAATAAACTATTAAGGTCATTTTGTAATGCTATTATATCTTGATGAGATGTAATAGATCTAAAAATTTTAAGATCATCAGCATAAAGTAAGTGAGGAGATTTAATGATTTTACTGATGTCGTTAATAAAAAGAATAAAAAAAAGTTGGGCCTAAGTGTGAGCCCTGAGGAACGCCAGAAGTTACTACTACAGGAAGAGAGATGCAACCCTTCAAGGTGACATTTTGACGTCTGTTACTTAAATATGAATGGAACCAATTCAACATTTTCCCATAAACTCCGTAAGAACTTAATTTCTGTAGTAAAATGTTGTGATCAACTTTATCAAAGGCTTTTGAGAAGTCCGTATAAATTGCTTCGACTTCATTTTTCTTGGTTAGGAACTTGTTAATGTAGTCAGTATACTCCAATAAATTTGTAATAGTTGACCGTTTAGGAAAAAATCGATGCTGATTATCTGTAATAACTGGACTAATGTGTGAAATTAGTATGTTGTTAACTAAGGTTTCAAAAACTTTGTCAAATATGCTTAATTTTGAGATTGGTCGGTAATTAGTAATGTTTTCCTTAGCACCAGATTTATACACTGGTGTCACAAAAGCTATTGTCCATATATCAGGAAAGATGCCCTCATTCAAAGATTTGTTGTAAATTAATGAAAGAGGATACGCCAATTCATTTGCACAGTTTTTAATAAAAACGGGATCTATTCCACCGGGACCACATGACTTGTTAACCTGAAGTGTAATAAGTTTCATTTTAATTCATCTTTAAAGTTCAGTTCCAAAATATGTAATAATAGAAATTAGTTTCACAGGTAACTGGAATAAAAAATCAATTTAAACACTTATTGATTGCAACGTTTCGTCTTTATTAAATCAAGACTTTTTCAAGCTCTCAGCATGTTTAAATTATAATAAAACTATGATATAAAAGGCAATTTTGCATTACAAAGATCAATAAAATTGAAAATTGTAGAAAATAATATCTTCTTTTTTTTATTATTTTATTATTATATTATTATTTTCTACAATTTTCAATTTTATTGAAACTAATTTCTATTTCATTTTAATATTGGCTACTGAAAATTTTACTGACGTTAAACAATTTTCATTGAAGTTAATTTCTGATGTTTTGAGATTTTGTACAGGGGATTCAAAGACTGATTTAAAGTATTCAGAAAATAACTCAACTGCATCAATATTTTTGTCTGCACTTTTATCTTCAAAAAAAAACTGAACTTGGGATTTGCTTGTTTTGTTTACTATTTTTTACATATGTCCAAAAGTGTTTTGAATTAATTACCAACGTTTTCTCTGCATTTTTAACATACTTACGATAAGAGTCTCTTATTTTGTATTTAATTGTTTGTCTTAGGCGACAAAATTCAATGTGAAAACAATTATCACCAGTTGCTTTAATTATTATTATTTCTAAATTTCTCACAAATTCTACACCTGGCAATCATGTTTTCTATATCTGAGTTTAAATTTGGCCAATAAAATAAGGATTTAGCTCTCGCTTTAGTTTTTACAATTCCAAAATGCGATTCATGTAAATTTTTAAACATCTATTTTCTTAATGAAACTGGAACCACAATTTGATCATTGAAATATACCAAACCTTCTTCTACAAATATATTTTCTTTATTTTTAAAATAAAACCTGACATTTTCATTCACTTTTGTTTTAGAGTTAGGCCAACCTATTTTATAGCATTTTAAAATTTCTTTTAAAGTTTCATCTTTTTCAGTTTCTCTCTGAAATTCATTTTTTCTTTCATCAGACATATTGATGGTGTGTACATCATTCAAGCAACTATCAGTTTCTTTTTTACACGCTTTAGAACAAGCTCTGCTTATCGCATCTGCAATATACATTTTGCTACTGGATTTAAAATTCAAATCTATATTATATTTCATTAATTTCAACCTTATACGTTGCAATCTACTAGACGGAATTTTATTAATTTCTTTTTTCATTATATTTATTAATGGTTTATGATCAGTGAAAATAGTTATTCTTTTTGAATAAGTGTAATGATGAAAACGATTGCACGCAAACAAAATTGCTAGAAACTCTTTTTCAATCTGAGCGAAATTTATTCCTCTGTCTGAAAGAGACTTCGATGCAAAACATACCGGTTTATTTTCCTGTAGTAACACACGACCAATGCCATTTTTTGAACTGTCAGTTTCTATCGTTATTTCTTCTGAAGCATCAAAATTTGTTAACACAGGAGCATTTACAATTTTATTTGAAAATTATTAAATAAAGAAATCCTTTCCAAAACTTTTAAATTTTTTTTTTTTATATTATAAATTTTTATTAAGCGCTTTCGGACTTAAAGTCCATCTTCAGAATTAAATTTTACACAATTATGGTATAACAACCTTACAAAAATTTTTTTTTTATATAAATTACATTGTTAAAATAAATAGAATAAAACTAACAACTCGGTACACAAATTGAAGTGAAAGAATTAAAATCATTTATAAAATAATTTTTAATAAAATTTGTGTTGAAATTATTCACCCTTGAAAAGATATTTAAAATAAAATATTAAGTGTTTTACTTATAAATAAAGTCCTTTTTCCCGAAAAATCATTTTTATATTAATTGCCAAGGACAAAAAAGAAATAAAGCTGAAAATAAAATATTAAGTGTTTTACTTATAAATAAAGTCCTTTTTCCCGAAAAATCATTTTTATATTAATTACCAAGGACAAAAAAGAAATAAGCTGAAAATAAAATATTAAGTGTTTTACTTATAAATAAAGTCCTTTTTCCCGAAAAATCATTTTTATATTAATTACCAAGGACAAAAAAGAAATAAAGCCAGATATTTAAAATGTTTTATAATATCTACGTAAAATTTATTATTATGTAGGTAAGTCATCAAGTATTAGGTTTAAATTCTTATCTGATTCAAAATTATCTAGTAATATATGAAATTTTTCCAATTCGTTTAGTAAAGTTGATTTATGTTTAATTTCCAATATTTTATAAAATTTATTTGGGTCATAATTATGATTTTCTAGGTTTAAATGCGAAGCAAAACTAGAATTATTGTTGTATATGTTTTTCAAATCATTAATGTGTTCCTTAAATCTAGTACGAAAAGTTCTACCGGTTTGACTTATATAACTAGCTTCGCATTCACAAATCAAACGATACACCCCACACTGATCAAGAATATTACCCTTATCTTTAATGAATACTAAAGACTTTTTTAGATTGTTGTTATTTTTAAATGAAATGTTAATGTCGAAACGTTTAAATAAATTCTTTAGGTAATAACAATTATTATTAATGAAAGGTAAAGAGTAAAATTTTGAAAGTGAATTAGTCTCTAAAGGTATTAGGGAAACGTTAGAGCTAACTCGGTTTTTGTCAAAAAATTTATTATAAATCTGTTTGATGAAATCAACTGGAAAATCATTATTTATACCTAACTGGATAATCGTTCGTAATTCTAATAAAAAATTATGTTTATTTAAAGGATAATTGAATAGTCTATGAAAAGCACTATTAAAGAAAGCAATTTTATGTTCTTTAGGATGATTCGAAGAAAAAGGTATACAATGATCCGTGTGGGTGTGTTTACGAAATATTTTAAAATCAATATAACCATTAATATTACGTGATAAAGTTAAATCTAAAAAATTTAAACTTTTCTTTGTTTCCAATTCAAGAGTGAATTGTATTCTACTGTTGTAAGTATTCAAAATATTCAATAAAACCATCACTTCTTTTTGAGAGCCTTTGAAAATTACACAAACATCATCAACATATCGTCTCCAATATAAAATGTTCTTTATATATGAATTGTTAAGGTCTGTGAATATAATATTCTCCAAATAATCCATGTAAATATTAGCTAACAAAGGTGATAATTTTGAACCCATTGCTAAACCGTTCGATTGTTTGAATAAAGTGTTATTAAATTGAAAAAAATTCTGTTTTAATATTATATTTAAAGACTCTAGTAAAGCTAATTTCATAATATCTGAACCTGAACTTTGATTTATAATAATTGAAACAACATTTATTAATTCGTCTAAAGGTATGGACGTAAACAGATTTACTACATCAAAACTAACTAACATGGCATTATTTGGAACATATTTATTCAAAAGACCCTCAATCAAATCATTGGAATTTTTTATGGATAATTTAGATTTATAATCTGTAACTCTATAGAAATTAACAATCCACCAATCTGCTAATTTAGTGGTTAAACAATTAATTTGTGATACTACTGGTCTAATAGAATCATTACTTTTATGAATCTTAGGTAAACTATATAATTTAGGAATAGAAAAATTCATAGGAATTAAATTTCTGTTGAAATTAAGATCTTTGAATTTTTTAATAAAAGTCTTAAATTTATTTAAAAGGGAATTACTTGGATTATTGGATTATTTACAATTTTATTTTTTAATAAATTAAAACATTTTGTATGTACTTCAGACCAAACAAATTCGACATTTTTCATTAGCTAAATTAGGAATGTAATCTCTCAAATAATTAATAATCCCCATGAATCTTTGCACCCCTTTTTTATCTCTAGGTAAATCATATTCAGTAATGACTTTAACTCTATCGGGATCAGGCTCTACTGTACCCCTTTTAAAGATTTGCCCTAAATATTTAATTTCATTTAATCTGAATTGAAACTTTTCACCGTTAAATTTGATATTTTTCTCACGAGCTCGATATAATACCTACCTTCTTTAAATTTTTGTCATGTTCTTCCTGCGTTTCTCCATAAAGGAGTAAATCATCAATATATATGAACACGTTATCGATATCTCCAAAAATTTCTGTGTTATATCTTTGAAAAACTTCACTTGAAATTGATAATCCAAAAGGTAATCTTTTGAAAGCATAAAAACCGAACATTGAACTAAAAGTACAATACTCTTGACTCTTTTCATCTAATTTTATCTGCCAGAAACCATTTCTTAAATCTAATACTGAGAAGTAAGCTCCCTTTTTTAAATTAGCGGTTAAATCACTTATTGTTGGAATAACAAAAGGTTCTTTTTGAATACTATTATTCAAATCTTGAGGATCTAAGCATATTCTTAACCCCCCAGTCGGTTTCTTTACAATTACAATTTTATTAATCCAAGCAGAAGGATTTTCAACCTTTTTTATAATATTATCTTTACATTTCTGATCTAGTGCCTGTTTAAACGAATCACGCAAGTTGATTGGAATTCTATTAGGTGGTTTAGCTGTTGGATAAACATTTACTTTCAATTTAATTGAATATTCTCGTGAAAAATTACCAATACCATTAAAAACATCTTTATAATTATTTAAAATTTGTTCTTTACTACTTAAGTTTTCATTTATTTCAAGAACATTATTCTTTTGCAACAATCCAAAATTGAATTGGAATTTCCATTTGTTACTATAAAAGTTTCAATATAAAAACCATTTTTTGTTTCTAATTGTAAATCAATTGAGCCAAAAATTAATATTTTAAAACCTCCGTATGCTTCTAAATTTGTATTACAACTCTTTAAGTTTAAAATACTAGAACTCTGCTCTTTTATTTTCTTAAAAACATTCCAGCTAATGAGATTAACATCAGAACCAGAGTCAAGTTTCCATTCAATTATTGAATTTTCAACTTTAATTTTTTCAGTCCATCTTATTTTTTCATTAAATTGTCAAACTGATTCACAAAAATAATCTCTATTAACAGTTTGAACCTGATTTGATTCAATTTTATTCTTTCTATGTTTTGAAAAACAGACAGACGCAAAATGATTTTGGCCTCCACATTTTTTACATTGTTTTCCCTTTGCAGGACAATACGATTTAAAATCATGATTATACCCACATTTTTTACATTTTTTATTTTGACTCTGATTTGTGTTACTTCTATTATTATTTTCATTGACATTCTTATTTCTAAAATTACCCTTTTCTGATTTATTCTTCATATCTTCTCTTTTCTCGATATCTCTGACCGCATCTACACCTGAACGACCTTGTTGCATATCTTTTGATTGCTTGCCCTGTAGCTCAGCAACTCCGAATGCATTAACAGCATCTGAAAGCTCCTCAGCTCCTTGTTTGATGATTCTATCTTTTGTGTCCCTGTCATTAGATCCCAGTACGACTTTATCTCGAAGTAATTCATCTGGATTTGAAAATTCGCAATCAGCAGTTAATGTTTTTAAATCCGTATAATAGTTATCGAAAAGTTCTCCTTGTTCTTGATTTCGATTGTAAAATAGAAATCGCGAATATAACAGATTTTTCTTTGGATTGCAGTACGTTTCAAAACTTTTTATTACATTGGCGATTTGTTTGTCCTCATCATCTTGAAATTTGAATGTATTATATAACATTCGAGCCCCTTTTCCCACAATATTCAACAAAATAGCGATTTGACGCTCCTCAGATTTTTGACAATATGCTGTTGCTGTCATATAAATGTCGAATTCTTGTTTGAACAATTTCCAGTTTTCTTTTAAATTGCCCGTTAAAATTAAAGGATCTGGTTTAACAAAATCACCCATTTTGTATATTTATTATGCAACTCAGTAGGTATTCACAAATTTATCTTGAAATATTTTATTTTTATCATTATTTTTACGGTTCTTTTCTCGACTGCGCCATGTTTTATAATGATTTTTTATTTAAAATAAACTTAAAATTATTATATTACAATTTATTATTAAGATATAAAAAGATCTATCAAAAGAGACATTCTACTACCAAGTGCCGTTCTAGTTCAATCGAAAATAATATTTTAGCCTGATATCAATTATATAATTAAGTTCAAATCATTTACAATAACTGTTTAATAATCATAATTACGAATTACGCAACAGGTAGCACGTAATTTCAAAAGAAAGAAATTTTCGAAACGACAATAATTTCAGCATTTTTTTGCATTCTCGGAGACAAAAAAATAACGACCGTCCGACACAGCAATCACAATCTCTCTCCGCCTTGCCAAAAATATATAAAAACATTTTGTCCGGTCCGCTCTCAGCGTCTATCCTGACGAATCCTGTTAATTATTATATTTTATAATGGAAAACGCCACAGTACATATAAAAAATATTTGCCGCCGATGATGTGAGATTAAAAAAAAAACCCGGGTCGCAGTGCCAAAACCCTGCCGGCAATATAGTGTATTTGCTTATACAGGCAGTGTGGCTTTATTTTGCGAGCTTAAGTTGGTTTTTGGGCAAAATAAAAAATTTTACTCCTTAATACACCCCTTAAAATAACATTTTCTTTCTTAATTGCAATATTATTATAAATCGAACCTCTATACCAAATTATATACAACTTTCAGTAAATAATTCACTATTTGTAAACTAGTGTTTTCATAAAATTTATAAGTCCGGTCCTGTCGGGCCGATTTTATTTAAATTTTAGGGACACCTTTTAATTACTACTAAAGGGTTAAATGTCAATTTTGAAACGATTCTGAGGATTTTTTCGGTATTTTGGGGCCCAAAAACATTTTTCAACCCCTAAAAACTACCCTTAAAATGCCCCGATTACGCCCATTTTAAATAGGCTTCTTGCGGTGATGGATTTCAACACGTGGACCAAATTTCATTGAAATCAATTAACTCTTTCGAAAGTTATTGCCCGCACATATATATATATATATATATATATATATATATACGTATGTAAATATATATATATATATATATATATATATATATATATACATATATATATATATAAACATTTTCAAAAATGATGCCAAAGTGTTTAGGAGGTTATGAAACGTCGAGAAATTTTAGTCCGACCCCTAGGTCCCGCCATCCGACCAACGCCAATAGTGTATGTTGCCTTATGGCAAATACACTAATAAACAAGCAAATAAATGCAGGTAGTTATTGACAGTGAAATAATTTCTGTTTCAATAGTCTAAAAAAATTTAATTTCATAATTTTCGACTAAGACCTTTATACCTGTCACCAGAGATATGTCGTATAACAGGTCAAATTTTGTTCTAATAGTTGAATTTCTTGGAAATATTCTATATTTAAAACAACAGGATTGTCCTGCTAAATTAAAATCCACAACTGATATAACGCAGCTATTTTTAATTAGCTAAGACACAGTTTAAGGTGATTGATTCCTCAGGTCATAAAATATGCGTTCGGGAAACTTAGAACTTCGGTCGCAAAACTCATTTTATTACTGTGATTAAGCATTAAGCTTCTTAAAATGTGGCTTGCTGTTTAAAATTTTCAACAAAACAAATTTTTTTCCTAAAAATTGAAACAAAAAACGTGATATTCGTCAATATTTCTTTACAACACTTCACGAGCTTTCGAATAACGAAAAGGCAAATTAACATTTTGAAGTTTTTTGTTTACAAACATTGGCTTGCTCAATATCTTTTTTTTATGTTTAATATTTCCTGAACACAAATTTCTATAAAATTTATGCTAATGACGAGAAGGCAAATTAAATTTTGACGTTTTTTTTAAACCGTCATACACTAAGTATTCTGAAACTTCATAACGTAGCATTTCTGAAATTTTAGAATCAAGGACCCGAGAATGATTTACGAATAAAATAGTTCTGAATTTTCACAAAGGTATATGAATTTTTCAGAAGTACAGATTCTTAATTTTCAGAATAAAGTCGTGGTGAAAATTATTCATAACTATTTTTCAGAATTTTCAGGAAACATTTCTAACAGTGTAATTTGAATTGTACAAATATACGATGGCAGAAAGCCAAGCATTATCGATACATTTTGATAAGTTGAAATTTAGATATCTATAATAATACATATATTTACTTCAACAAATATTAAATAGTAAATATTTAAACGAAATTTAAAGGTATTATATCAATTCTATTTAAAAAAAAAATATTTATTTCATTAACTAATTTGTATTTTTAATCCTTTCAGTTGTGCCTGAAGAAGTTAAAAAGATTTAACGAAACGTCGCAATTTTTTGGTTTAGTTTAACTATATTTGAATTGTTCAATTTCCCGTTAAAAAATAAAAAAAACTTATTAATTATAATGGACGTGAACAATATTGACAATTATTGTTACTATTACAATAAACTGGCCATTGTTAAACAGGTTTTTTTTAAGGTTTTGCCTGCCTTTGATTTGGTTTCCTTAAGGCTGTCGGAACGCTCTGAATTTTGTTTGTGCTGAGAGGGGCGAGGTAGGCAAAAGACATATTGTGGGTGTGACCTTCTTTAGCTCTGTCTCGTTCAAATCATCCGCACGTTTCAATTTTTGGCTAGTGCCAACTACGAGGCTAAAATTTTTTTTTGCAAGGGTGTCGCTGTCAATTGATTACTCTAATTTTGGGAAATATTTTGAAGATTTAAAAAAGTTTTCCGAAAAAGGAAGAGTCACTTTAGGTTTGCGATGGAACAGTTTTGTGAAATAAGTAGGTATGAATAAGGTCATAGTGTGACATTGAAAACGTGTGTTTTTTTAGCACAATTAATGCCAACTTTTTTCTAGTAAATCGTACATAAATTGCAAAAGTAGTCCATTAGAGACCTAGATTTGTCTTTTATCTTCGTTATAGAGAAAGAATTTTTGCACTATGTTGACGAAGAAGTCTACAATCAGTTGACAGCCGAAGCTCTATTTTTGGCTTAAATTCAAAGCGTTCGGACAGCCTTAATATAAACTCAATTGAATATACATTTCTGAATAATATTTATAAGACATTTAATATGCAGCAGATGATTCCCTTTCCAACACGCATAACTTTAAAATCTGCATCCCTCATCGATTTCTTTTTTGTCTCCGATCAACCCTTGGTTGTAAATTGTAGCGTTGACCATTTAGATTCTATCACCGACCACAAACTTATATTTTGCACTTTGAATTTTTCTAAAGCTGAGTTGCAAGTATAATACTTTTAGGGATTTTAAGAACACCAATTGGAGTGACATCACTAATGGTGCCCATTTAGCAAATTGAAATTAAATTATAAAAAAATCCAGTATCGATAATAAAATTCAGTGTCTAAATTCAATTTTTACAGATTTGTTAAATAAGCATTCATCTGCGAACATAAGCATGAGCCCTGGATTACCCCGGCCATCAAAATCATGATGAAACTTCGTGAAAAGGCCTCACTTGTACACAAAAGAACGAAACGTAGCAGCAAATGACTATTCTGTAAGTCTCTTCGTAATTACACCACGGCTGCTATTCGACGAGAAAAACAAACATTCATCTCTTATTGCAACATTAACAATAAATATAGTTCGCAATTATCGCATAACATGAAACATTTAGCGATAAATCAAAATGGTTTTCACGGTACAATTAGAATAATGTGGCGACTTTAAAGTAAGCGTTAATAAAGCAGTTCGTATTTATAAACACCCACTGCCACATATTGAAGATATTTTTATGAAATTAGAAGGCGGTTTGCACAATTTCAACTCATCTTGCCTCCGCTCCTGGAATTTTTCAGAAAATCATGGAAACATTGTTGTCCTGGACAGAAGATGTATGCTTTTTCGATGATATTTTAATGACAGCTGAAAAACGACAACTCCATTTAGAAAGGTTGGAGAGCGTATTTAATATTTTTAAAAATAACTGGTTGACTATTGAGAAAAGAAAATGTAATTTTTACAAAAATGTGACATATTCGGGTCATACTTTTAAATCAAATTTAATTAAACCTCGAATTAATAATCAGTCAAATCAAGTTAAAAATTATAGGGAAAAGAGAAATTGCGAATTTCATATCAACGATTCAGACATTGTATAAGATCATAGAAAAATAAATAATGTTGAATAGTGTCCTGCAATTATAACAAATAAACTCGGTTCTCAAATTTATAAAATTAAAACGAAATCTGATAATTTAAAATAAGCTTTCAGTAATTTTACTTCGTCGTCTAATAACTGATAACTAAACTCTAGCATGAATGAACATAACCTGGCTTTAATAAATTAATTATAATGTACATTAAAGTATACAATCTAATGATTTAATTAAACGCATTATGCCAGTGAACACACACAGTGTAAAACCTGATATCAATGTGACGTTTGCAGTAACAATTTAACTCGGACAGACTCCTTGGAAAACCAAAAACTTACACGTACTGGTAGGAAGCTGTGTCAGTATGGCCAATTTAATTAGCATATTTTATTGATGTAATTTGAATGTTCATATACCGGTGAGAAACAGTAATAATTTAAGGATTGCGAAGTTTTTAATACGATCAATCTGCTTTTAAAAATTTAAAACTCACAAACACGAATACGGGTGGAAAACCAAAAATGTGACAAATTGAATACCCAGCGTTATTTTCTTTAAATTCTCACTATGCAATAATTGATTCAATTTAAAAATTCGTGCTACCATTTAGAAATCGACGATATAGTCCGAAATGTAACCCTACTGCCAGACTATGCTCATCGCACTGCTACTCGCTCTGCTCATCGCGCTGTCGCGATGTTGCCCTAAGCGGCCAGACACTCCTGTACTCGCGAGGCTACTCACTCGGCTTTCGCCTTTCGGCAATGGAGGTCGATACTGTGGCAGCGTACCACAGTCGGAGAGCTAGTAACACGTGTTTCATGAAGTGTTTGATGCACCTTAAAATTTCTCAAATGTAATATCTATGAGATAAAAAGCCAGAATACCTGTGTTGGCTTAGCCCAACCCGGGACACCAGGTACTGCGCATTACAGAAAGGTGTAATAAAATTGAACCCGAAAAAAGTGTTCAATTCAGAGGCCAACAAACTTTAATCGAAATTTTAAATGATTTTAAAAATAAAATTTAATAAGGCAGACATTTTTGAGAGGGTTTACATATAATTAAACCTCCCCAAAGTTTTTTTTTAAATACTATTTGAAGTGTTTGATTCACTCTGAAATTTTAATAGCCTCTTAATTAAATATTAAAAAAATTAATAACAAAAAGCCACACACTTTTTCCGGGGTTTAATTAACGGCAGACATGAAAATAACTCTTATTTAAAATATAAAGAGATTAGTAGTGCGTGGTTGGCGGCGTGAGTGAGCAGCGATCACCGCAGTAGCTCACTCCCTTTCAACAGAAGAAGAATCAGAGGACAGTGGTGATGAGGAGGAAAATTGAAGATACTTTTAAAAACATTTTTATGAAACCTATTTGTAATAAATATTTTTCAAAATGATAATAAACCTATAAAATTAGCTATATAATCTAATCGTGAAATTTTCAGAAACACGCGTTACTAGCTCTTGGACTACTATACCTTTATACTTAGACCGCTTGATGCGTACTGAGTGGCGCGGGAGTATGTGGCCGGCTTACTCGTTCTCTCATTGCCGGTCCTTTGACTCGCGCACAAAAAACCGACAATCGAGGGAGCACTGGGCATGACGAGGAGCATGACGTGCGGCATGACGAGTAACGCGGCCACACAACGTCTCTGCCTCCTTTCCTCGCTACTTCCCATGCCACTCGTCGAGTGTGTGGCTGAGGCATTTGAATAAAATCTTTTCAAAAATTAGTTATTACATAAGTTCGTTTTTATGTTTTGCATAATATACTTTTATTAACGCGCTGATCATTAAGTTTAATACTTTTCGGGATAAAAGATTTTATAATTGATTTTATTATTTTAACTTCAACAATAGAAACTAAAAATGTTACAGCATAACGTTAAAATCTGCATCCCTCATCGATTTCTTTTTTGTCTCCGATCAACCCTTGGTTGTAAATTGTAGCGTTGACCATTTATATTCTATCACCGACTACAAACCTATATTTTGCACTTTGAATTTTTCTAAAGCTGAGTTGCAAGTATAATACTTTTAGGGATTTTAAGAACACCAATTGGAGTGACTTCACTAATGATGCCCATTTAGCAAATTGAAATTAAATTATAAAAAAATCCAGTATCGATAATAAAATTCAGTGTCTAAATTCAATTTTTACAGATTTGTTAAATAAGCATTCATCTGCGAACATAAGCATGAGCCCTGGATTACCCCGGCCATCAAAATCATGATGAAACTTCGTGAAAAGGCCTTACTTGTACACAAAAGAACGAAACGTAGCAGGAAATGACTATTCTGTAAGTCTCTTCGTAATTACACCACGGCTGCTATCCGACGAGAAAAACAAACATTCATCTCTTATTGCAACATTAACAGTAAATATAGTTCGCAATTATCGCATAACATGAAACATTTAGCGATAAATCAAAATGGTTTTCACGGTACAATTAGAATAATGTGGCAATTTTAAAGTACGCGTTTATAAAGCAGTTCGTATTTATAAACACCCACTGCCACATATTGAAGATATTTTTATGAAATTAGAAGGCGGTTTGCACAATTTCAACTCATCTTGCCTCCGCTCCTGGAATTTTTCAGAAAATCAGGGAAACATTGTTGTCCTGGACAGAAGATGTATGCTTTTTCGATGATATTTTAATGACAGCTGAAACACGACAACTCCATTTAGAAAGGTTGGAGAGGGTATTTAATATTTTTAAAAATAACTGGTTGACTATTGAGAAAAGAAAATGTAATTTTTACAAAAATGTGACATATTTGGGTCATACTTTTAAATCAAATTTAATTAAACCTCGAATTATTAATAATCAGTCAAATCAAGTTAAAAATTATAGGGAAAAGAGAAATTGCGAATTTCATATCAACGATTCAGACATTGTATAAGATCATAGAAAAATAAATAATGTTGAATAGTGTCCTGCAATTATAACAAATAAACTAGGTTCTCAAATTTATAAAATTAAAACGAAATCTGATAATTTAGAATGTGCTTTCAGTAATTTTACTTCGTCGTCTAATAACTAATAACTAAACTCTAGCATGAATGAACATAACCTGGCTTTAATAAATTAATTATAATGTACATTAAAGTATACATCCTAATGATTTAATTAAACGCATTATGCCAGTGAACACACACAGTGTAAAACCTGATATCAATGTGACGTTTGCAGTAACAATTTAACTCGGACAGACTCCTTGGAAAACCAAAAACTTTCACGTACTAGTAGGAAACTGTGTCAGTATGGCCAATTTAATTAGCATATTTTATTGATGTAATTTGAATGTTCATATACCGGTGAGAAACAGTAATAATTTAAAGATTGCGAAGTTTTTAATACGATCAATTTGCTTTTAAAAATTTAAAACTCACGAACACAAATACGGGTGGAAAGCCATAAATGTGACAAATTGAATACCCTGCGTCTATTTTCTTTAAATTCGCACTATGCAATAATTGATTCAGTTTAAAAATTCCTGCTACCATTTTGAAATCGACGATATAGTCCGAAATGTAACAATTATTCAAATATTACGCAATATTATCTTTAAAAGCGCTTTTCATTGACTGAATTTTCTATTATAATTTATACAAACTAAAAACGTTCAATATATTCTACAAACAAACGATAATATTGTGCAATATTAATTATATTGCAAAATGTTGAAAGGGCCTCTTTAGACATGCAGTTTAACCATGATATGCATTTTAATCTGCCTATTTATAAGTAAATATGACATAGTTGAATAGATATGTAGTGTAAGAGTTTCTTCAGTAGCCCCAAAATTAAAATAGTTTTTCGAGCCTATGTGCATTTTTCCAAATAAATGTATTTAGTAGTGCCAATTTTGACAAACAAGTTAAGAAACGCGATTTGCTTGGTAACATTCATGTTTGGCCGACGAAGGGGCAGCTATTGCACCTATCGCGTGTACGAGAGAGCAAGTGTTTCACGGCGTGCTTTTTCAGATCTATAGTTTACTGTTCAACCATGTATAGGGGAATACGACGTAATTTAATAATTAGTGTGTGGTTATAGATATTTAATTTTCTTATAAAATAATTGTTGATATTTAAATTATAATTTATATCTGTAATAAAAAAAAAAACCCCGGGTCGCAGTGCCAAAACCCTGCCGACAATATAGTGTATTTGCTTATACAGGCAGTGTGGCTTCATTATGCGAACTTTAGTTGGTTTCTGAGCAAAATAAAAAATTAGACTCCTTAATACACCCCTTAAATAACATTTTTTTTTAATTGCAATATTATTATCAATCGAATCTCTATACTAAATTATATACACCTTTCAGTAAAGAATTCATAATCTGCAAACTAGTTTTTTCATAAAATTTGTAAATCCGGTCCTGTCGGGCCGATTTTATCAAAATTTTAGGGACACTTTTTAATTACTACCAGAGGGTTAAATTTCAATTTTGAAACGATTCGGAGAATTTTTTCGGTATTTTGGGGCCCAAAAACAGTTTTCAACCCCTAAAAACTACCCTTAAAATAGCCCGATTAGGTCCATTTTAAATAGGCTTCTTGCGGTGATGGATTTCAACACGTGGCCCAAATTTCGTTGAAATCAATTAACTCTTTCGAAAGTTATCGCGCGTACACATATATATATATATATATATATATATACATATATATATAAACATTTTTAAAAATGGTGCCAAAGTGTTTAGGAGGTTATGAAACGTCGAGAAATTTTGGTCCGACCCCTAGGTCCCGCCATCCGACCGACGCCAATAGTGTATGTTGCCATATGGCAAATACACTAAAAAAACAGTGCCAAAGGAGATTAAAAATTTAAAAAATCTATAAGCAAGAATAGTTCATAATAGTTGCATACAATCCTAAGAATTGCAGCGTTGTGCTACCGTTCTAGGAAGTAAAAATTCGGAACTGCGAACAGTGCTTCTGTAGAAGTATTGTAAATATAATTAATTTAAAAATTTAAAAATGTGGGCAATTAATTTTTGAAAAGTGAAAACTGTGATGCTGATTTGTAAAAGAAACATGTGTATTTAAACAATTATAATAAAGACTTTTAAGATTAAGATCTAACTGTACTTCTTTACAAGTCAATATTGTTAATATAATTTAAAAGTGAAAAAATAACGTGAACAATTCATCTCTACACTGTAAAAATTGTGGCGTCGGTTCTTTAACGAAACTTGTGTAATTATACAATGATAAAAATTGCGCGAGGACTAAAAGAACAAACAATAACATTCTATCCAAATAACAATTGATAGAGGTCTAAAAGAAACACGATTAAGTGAAATTAAATGTATGTATTGTTGATCAATGTAATAAAATCATAGTTTTTGACGGCATGATATTTTTTCCTCTTTAACTGGAAATCTGTTTCCAAGTTCAGAGTAAAACTGTAGTTATTTTTCCATTAATTATATAAACTTACTGCCGAATTTTTAATATAATGAGTCCTATATTTCTGACGTGAAAGAAAAGTAAAAATTACCTATTCCCGAACTATTGGCATGGATATGACATTTGGATTGTTTAAAAACTTGTGTCTATTAACAAAGTTGATTACAAATAGTCTCTTTTTATTAGATTCATTTACATATAAAAATAAACAGTTGATATTTAAATTATGATTTATATCTGCAATTAAAAAACAGTGCGAAAGGACATTAGAAATTTTAAAAATCTATAAGTAAGAATAATTCATAACAGCTGCATACATATCAGCCAATGCATTGAAACGTGTGCTACCGTTCTAGCAAGTAAAAATTCAAAATTGCTTGACAACGCTTCTGTAGAAGTTAGTATTATAATTTTAAAATTAAAAAATATGAGTAAATTATTTGAAAAGTGTAAAAACCGTGATGCTGATTTGTAAAAGAAACGTGTATTTAAACAATTATAACTGAGATCTTTGTGTTTAAGATCTAACCGTACTTCTTTACAAGTTATTATTTTTGATATAAAATTGAAAAACATAACATGACCAATTCATCTGAAAACTGTAAAAATTGTGATGTCCATGTCAGTTCGTTAAAGAAATTTGTGTAATTAAACAATGATAAAGAGACTTTAATGTCTAAAATCGGGAAGCTCAATGAACGTAGGAATTTATTGTATAAATTGTTGAATATAATATTTTCCAAACAAACGATTTATATTATACAATATTAAGTATAATTCTAAATACTGTAGTGTTTAAGTGCTTCTTCAGACCTGTAGTTTAATCATGATACGCATTTTATTCTGCCTATTTATAGGTGAATACGTCGTAGTTAAATAAGTATTTGATTATAGTTATTTCATTTACTCCCAAAAAGTAAACCGTTGATATTTAAATTGTGATTTATATCTGCAATAAAAAACAGTGCGAAAGGATATTAAAAGTTTAAAAAATCTATAAGCAAAAATAATTTATAATATCTGCATACATCCCAAAGAATTGCGGCATGTGCTACCGTTCTAGCAAGTAAATTATAATTATAATTCAAAAATTAAAAAATATGAATAATTCATTTGAAAACTGTAAAAACTGTGATGCTGATTTGTAAAACAAACATGTGTATTTAAACAATTATAACTGAGATTTTTGTGTTTAAGAACTAACCGGACTTCTTTACAAGTTAATATCGTTAATATAAAAGTGAAAAAATAACATAAACAGTTCATCGGAAAACTGTAAAAATTGTGGTATCAGTTCGTTAAAGAAACTTGTGTAATTAAACAATGCTAAAAATTGCGCGGGGACTAAAAGAACCAACAATAACATTCTATCCAATTAACAATTGATAGGGGCTTAAAAGAAACACGTTAAGTGAAATTAAATGTATATATTGTTGATCAATGAATTAAAATCAACGTTTTTGACGGCATGATACATTTTTTCTTCTTTAACTGGAAATCTGTTTCCAAGTTCAGAATAAATTTGGAGATATTTTTGTTTTCGTTATCTAAACTCACTGCCGAATTTTTAATATAATGTGTCCTATTTTTCTGGCGTGAAAGAAAAATAAAAATTACCTATTCCCGAACTGTTGGCATGGATATGACATTTGGATTGTTTGAAAACCTGTGTCTATTAGCAAAGTTGATTTCAAATAGACTTTTTTATTAGATCGAAACCTCAAATAATTGTTAAATTTGTGTAAAACTTGCACTGTCTAATAAATAGTAATATGCATTATTAAACGTTATAAAAAAATAAATTAGACGCCTAATTTTGTAAAACAGAACCAACAAAAATAATAATTTTGGTTTGATATACGAAGAATATGTAATAATATGAGTAATATGACAAATTTAAACATAATTCTTGTAACCATATAATATAGTAAACAAATATTCGAAAAAATTAACCAGAAATAAAATTAATTGTGATAGTGTTAAAACTAATAAAATATACGAATTATAAAGATTTATAAATGTTCTCAGTTCATGCCGAGGCAATTATTTCTGCGTCTCGCCAAGTATCTTGACCTACCGTAATAACGTTGAAATAGAGGATAGAGTAGAATCAAAATTGTTTTTTTAAACTTATTTCGTACAGTCTTAATAAATCCTAAATTACAGAGTCAGTACTACCTACCAAATCACTGAATTTTTGTTACCCCGAAATTATAAATAGTTTCGAGCCTATATGAATTTTTTGAAATAAATGTACTTAAATAGTGCGAATTTGACAAACAAGCAATAGATAAGATTTTTTTGGCAACATTTGGCGTATGATTTGACCGACAAAGAGGCGGTCATCGCACCCATCGTGTTTAAAAGAAAGTAGGTGTTTGTCACTAGACTCGCGATTTTAAAAGTGCACCGATAACGAGATAAATGTTAGACCGTTAATTTTGATGTAACAATAAAATCGATTGTTGAAGACTGCTTGGGACAGCTGTTGTTGATTTGATTGTTGTTTTGGAGTTATTTTGTGACGATAGTCAATTGTTGGTCGCTTAAATGGTGATAATTTTTTTGGATATTGAATTTTATTCTTGTTGTCTAGGACCTAGGTTATTGCTATTCTTGCCTGTTTTAGTTGACGTTAGTAGAATGCCGTCTGATCGCCAAATAGGAATTAATAAGGAATGTTCGATCTGTGCGTGGAATCTCTATTCATTTCTTACATGTGTTTTTTTATTCCTCACCAATGGTTAAATTTTGCCTTATTTTCTCGACAAATGCCATATCCGAACATCTGCGATCGGAAATTGTAGAATTCTAGAAACAAAACATTAATTGTTTTTTGTGTGTTCAGTGGCGTCCCATTTATATATTTTGCCTGTGTTGAAATTGTTTGTTATTATTTTGTTAATAATTTTATATTCGTTATTATTTATTGCCGTTATTTATTGCTAATTTACTATTATTATTGGCGTACTACCTTCGCAATCGTTTAAACATTAAACGATTGCGGAGTTTCTCAATGATATTTTTTCATAAGGACCTTGTGCAATTGTGTCTCTTTGTCATATTATGTCTAGTATTTTATTTTCCCTTGCTGAATACAATTTATAATTTCTTACATTCTGGGATACAGAGATTGCTGCAGTAATTATGTACCTCGTTGGATCTAGAGGCTGATCTTGGATCAGAGCGTTAAGTGGTTCTGGCGTCCATTTTTAATCATTTGGGCGGTGATTATGTTTCTGATTTTTTTTTGTCAACTATTGCAGTAATTCTTTTGTTATTTTGGAGTGATAAATAAAATTTTTTTACTTCTAATTAAATTGTGTTTATTTTGTTTTAATTGTCGTGTGGTAGGTGGTATTTATGTCCACTATGTTTATTAGTATATTTGCCATATGGCAACATACACTACTGGCGTCGGTCGGATGGCGGGACCTAGGGGTCGGACCAAAATTTCTCGACCTTTCATAACCTCCTAAACACTTTGGCACCATTTTTAGAAATGTTTATATATATATATATATATATATATATATATATATATATATATATATATATAAATGCGTAAATATATACCGTAAGAAGCCTATTTAAAGTGGGCGTAATCGGGCCATTTCAAGTGTAGTTTTTAGGGATTGAAAAGCGTTTTTGGGCCCCAAAATACCGAAAAAATTCTCAGAATCGTTTCAAAATTGACATTTAACCCTCCAGTAGTAATTAAAAAGTGTCCGTAAAATTTTAATAAAATCGGCCCGACAGGACCGGAGTTACAAATTTTATGAAAACACTAGTTTGCAGATAGCGGATTATTTACTGAAAGGTGTATAAATATAACTTGGTATAGAAGTTCGATTGATAATAATATTGCAATTAAGAAAAAAAAATGTTGTTTTAAGGGTTGTATTAAGGAGTCAATTTTTTTTATTTTGCCCAACAATCATCTTAAATTCACATAATAAAGCCACACGGCCTCTATTAGCAAATACACTATATTGTCGGCAGGGTTTTGGCACTGCGACTCGGGTTTTTTAGGTTTCTTGTTAGATTATCAACGTTAAGAATCAGCAGTACTGTAATATTTTTCTGTAATAAAAATTGGCAAACAATGCATTGATGAACTTGATTACATTGTTTGACAACTATTTTTGGTGATCCGAAACAATTAAATACATAATTCGCAATTTATTAATAGACGCTTATCTGTACTTACTGTGAATCCACAATTATAAAAAAAAATATTCAAAAAAAGTCCCAAGAAATCTAGATGTATTCTTGACTATGGTTTTTCCGGTCATGGCCAAAAAATGAGTTTGCTATGGACCGAATTATTGACCTTCGTGAGACACCGATCACGAGATTTGGTGATCGGTTGCTGTTGCCTCTTTGTCAAATTCAGAGTAATTTTCCTCACTTGATAGTTGATACAAAGCGTATTGATTAGTTATATATGTATTTGAATTTTTGTGTGCTATTTTAAACTGCGAATAGAATCGATATTGTTTTGTCGGACTTGAGTTTAGTTTTTTGGAGGATCTATTAAAGCTGTGTTGTTCCTGTTTGCGCTATTACACCTGAATTTCCGTTATCTTCACGACTGAATTATTTCCGTTCCCGAAAATTAACCCGTTTTCCTGGAAATCCATTTTTGTTGGTTGTTCGATTGTCGTGCACTGTTGCTAGGGCCTGTTATAAGAAATATTATCTGGAATAGGAATTTTGTTCTGTTGATTAGGGAATCAAATTTTCCGTGTGCCCATTTTCTAAAACCACTGTAGGAGTTTTCGCTAGGTTTTGGTGGAATAAAATTCTGGAATTTCGGGTATAAAACTATCTATTCTACAATATCAAATTGACCGATTTAAGCTGCGTTATTGACAAGTTGATATCGAACAACTATATGTGTTGATTTTATAGGAACGTTTCTGTCTACCGAATATCCTGGATTTCTTATGAGTGATCCTGTGGGATTACTGAAGTTTATTGGTTGTGATTGAGAACAGAATTTTGAATTTAAATTACAGTTAGTTATGTTTACGTTTTATATTGCAGTGTTATTAGGAACATTACGTATCGTCTATTGAAAAATTATACAAGGTGTCCGATAAAAGTGGGATTTTATTAAACCACTATTAAAATTCACTGGCGCAGAGACTAACGATTTTAATGTGTTTTTGATGTATTTGCCAATTGCTGTATTGCCGTTTACCGTGAAATTTAAGTAAACCTGGCTATGAGACCCAGTTGAATTAAGTATCTTTGAGAAAGTTATTTGGCGGTTTCTTGTGAAGTATTGCCGCATTTATTACCGTTACCGAATTCATTGTAAATTGAAGTTGGCTGAATTTGTGAGATTTTGGCTATTGAAGTACCGTTTTTCGTGTCGCAAAGGATTTTGGCAACCCATTGAATCGTATTACCGTTTTTTGTATTTAAGTTGGTACTGATTGCCTAGTGCGTATTTATTTTGAATTTTAACGGATTTGGGTAATATGGATTATTGTTTTTCGCCCCGTTTTGAAATGGTTGATTTCGATATTTAGTGTTTTGCCGTATTTTGTTGTAGTTCCAGCATATGTTTTAGTTAAGGCTATGTCATGTGGACAACAATCGCCTCTAAGCCTCTAGGTCTGGACCCCCTGGTGTGGCTGCTTACGATTTTGAGTCCTGGCGCTCTAATATTTTCAGTCGGTAGATCCGTAAGCCCACAATCGACCTTAAGGGGGAAAGCCACTGTGACGGCCGAAAAAATGAGTGATTTTTAAGAATTTTTTTGACCGGGTAAATAAAGGAATTTTTGGATCGGGTTTTTTTTAATTTATTAAGTACACATCGAATAATGTTTCCACAAATTTTTATTAAAAAATATTACATATTTTTAACAATATAAATGATTCCGTAGAGCTTGAAAAAAAATTCCCCCTCCATGGTCGCATCGATTTTTCAAAAATTGGTGATCTGAAAAAAAAAAATTTCATTATAATCTGTATGGATGTCGTTATCGTTGTACGTAGCCGTTTTTTTTTTTTTTGATATTTCACAAAATGGCGACCGATTGAAAATATTTTTACTTTTTCGACCGTTTTTTTTTTTCAAACAGTTTAAAAAATAGTAAAAAACAAAATTTCATGAATCGGCTACGCACAACCTTAGCCACTACTAAGACGAACAAAACAAAAAAAAAATTAATAATCAATTAAGAATTGTCGGAGTTATCAATGCGACCAGTTCGAAAAAAATCGTTTCGAGAAAAACGCGTTTAAAGTTTTTAGTCCATTTCTCTCGCAATGAAATCATATATCTTGTAAAATTTACATACCTATATTAAACTATCAAGTCCTGGACCATATGACGGTTCTTCCTCTTCATCTCCAGGGGTCTTGGTGACTTTTTTAATTTTGTGGTGAACTGCTTCAATGCGATCCTCAGCAGCTTTAATCCGAGTAGAGTCACGGTCAGTGCAGTAATTAAAAAGTGTTGGGCCAACTTTGATGCCGAGCAAGTCCATCAATTTTAAAGTTGCCAATGCTCCTTCATTAAATATTACGGTTGAGATATACAGAGCTATTTCAACAATAACCGCACAACTTGAATTTGATTTTGGTGCGATCTGCCATACTAGAGCATTAAAACTTTCATTGTTATTCTGCGTAACTGAACATCTGCCGAACTTCTAAGTACGGAAATCGATAAAAGGGACTGTTATATTATAAAACCTGTACAAAATAGATTTACATTACAAAAGAAAATCGAAGAAAAGAGCCCACTGCGTCACATAATATAAAAGGCCTTAGAGCGAGGGACTAGGAGGTCACGCGGAAAACAATCGGTCTACCTGCTCCCACTAAAATCGCTGTAACTTAATCAATTTTTGACATTTTGACCTGCAATTTTGCACACATATTTTTGAATGTATAAACTTTGATTTAAGACAAAAAAAATTTTTTTTTTTTGACCCATCACAGTGGCTATCCCCCTTAAGTTGATCTTGTATACTTAGTGACTTTAGCATTTTGTGTTGTCTTTTCGTCTTTTTGTCGTGTGGTAGGTGGTTGGGTTTTAACATTCTTATTGGGGCTGTTCGTTTATCGAACATTTTTATTGGATTATTATCTTGTCTTGCGTTTTTTGTGTCGAGTGGTAGGTGGTTGGGTTTTTTTAAGCCCTAATTGGGCAATTTGTTTCGAATTTGTTTTATCGTATCATTAGGGATGTCCAGTTTTAAGTTATAAAATATTTAGCGAATTTTTTGTCATTTTTTTGAAAGTGTCCCACGACCCCGCAGCCAACTGAAGCTAGCCGTGGACCATCCTATCAGGGATGTGTAAAACTTGTTCTTTATATAAGATTATTTATCGTTTTTTATTTTTTTATTAATATTGACAAGTCAAATAAACCACGTTGTGTTGCTCTGTAAACTATAACAAAGATTTCATTTTATTATTTAATTAAAATATTACAGTAAGTTCAAAAATCATACCTATAACAAAGAAACGACATTAAAGTTTATTATTGAATACATCAATTTCTTTTCTAAAACTGTTTTCATTTAACATTAGAATATCTGCACCATTCAAAGTTCATACGCATGACTTTCTACACTTTTTCACCATCCCATTCTATGTGCTCTACATTACTTAGTTTTAAAATTAAATTCAGAATTTATTGCCTTTCATATTGTCTTATCTTTATTTTTACTGGAAGTTATATTATTCTCAAATGTATTTTGTTTGGAATTTCGCAACAACTCCTCATAGAATTTTTTATATGATAAATATTGATTCTTAAAACGAATATCATTCTTTGATAAATGAAATAAATCCATCAATTTTACTTTATGGTATGTAATTACCCATGATATTTTTTTTGTTTATAATTTTTTTGTTACTGGGAAATGCAGAACTAAAATAAAATTTAAAAGCATTCAAAAAATTGTTTAAACTTGTATTAACATCATCAGACTTAAAAACATTAGACCAAGATTCATGTTGTAATAAATAGCAAAAATAGCTAATATTTAGTTCAGAAAAAGATCTTTTGTATACAGGAGAAATGTCATCATTAAATGTTAAATCCTCAAATATTATTTGAGTACCGAAATGATCAGATATATTGCACTGCAATACACAGGCGTCATATTGTTGACAATTTGTAATTATATTATCTATACACTTACTTGAAATGTTATTTACCCTTGTAGGCTCAGCTATTGAGTAATGACAGTGATGTGAATAGATAAGTTCAATAAAATTTTGCAAGTTTAAACTGTTTGTTAAAAAGTCCAAATTAAAATCTCCGGTTAAAAATATTGTCGTGTTCGATTTTGACCACTTGACAAGACATTATCTAATTTTTGTAAAAAAAGATGAGAATCAGAAGTAGGACTGCGATATATACATAATAAAACAGTATTAGTATCGTTATTTTTTAAAGAAAAAAACATTTAAGAGTACAGTAGCGTGCATAAGTTAGCACCGCTACAACATTAAATCTTATTGAGCACTTAACGAAAATTATTTTAGAAAGGAACTTAAGATAAAACGTGTTAGAAGTATAAGTTCCGAAACAAACTATTCTGTTTGTTAATTTTTCAGTTTATTGGTTATATTGTTGTTTTCGGATAAGTTTAACATGCTAATTTTACGGTTTTATTTCAGAACTAGGCAATAAACATAATTTTGCTTTAAAACGCAATATCATAGTTGATTCTATTTCTTAATGTTTAACAAAATATACTACAGCAAAAATTGGTTAAGTGGTATTTGAAGTAACCCGAAATTGACCAATAGACAGATAAATATAAAAATTAAGAAAATGGCTAATTCGATCTAGGATAAAATACAGCGAGTTGTACGCTTATGACATATAATTAAAGTGAGAAATTGAAAGCCAAAAGATAATACTTCAGCTTATGTTTAAAATATTATCGCCTCCCATCACAAAACCAATAATTTATTTTGGTCTTAACAATATCTGAAAAATTATTTCATTTTATTTTATGTCCGTTGTCTTCTGCTGATTCGTGTCATTAAAATTCAGTCGGACTATAATAGTTAAAAACCTTCGTGCGATGCGGCCGTTTTGAGAAGACCCTTTGGAGACCCGTGTTTAATTGTTGTCGGGTTTTTCACAGAGCGCCTGCGGTTTCTGTTGAAACGGAAGAGGCGCCTTTCTTTTGTCAGTAGCCGGCGAAGTGTAACGGAACGGTTGTCTTTCTTTTCTTTTTTGTTTGTTTGCCAGGCTCCGCGATTCAGCCGATCGGCTTGCAACCTCTGCGACCGTCGTCGTCCTCCGACGCAGTTCCTCCTCCGTCGGCGAACCAGTCTCGGACCGGTGGCAGAACCTCGGACGTTACGGTCGGTTCGACGTGGGAGAATTCGGGCAGCCTGAGCATAGATTTGAACAACTTGCTGTCGGGGAACAAGACGAAATCGGGCGCGGCGCCGAATTTGAATCAGTTGGCCAGCAACCCGACGTCGCCCGTCAATCGGCCGCTCGTCCGACCCGTCGGCGGCTTTCAGCAGATCGGCCAGACTCGTCGGCCGCCGTTCGCGTTCGGCCAGACGCCTGTCGGATTTCAGCAGGCGTCCCAACCCCCTGTTGCGCATCATTTTCAACCGTTCAAAGGATATTCGAACAGTTCGTTTCCTGTTTTTTAAAAACAAATTTCTTTTACGCGGTATAAAAATTTGTACTGGGCCGTGCGTGCGATAGATTTGTTATCGTCGTCATCATCATTATTATTATTATTGAACGATTTGCAATAATTTGCGACGGTGGAGGTCTTGGATTTTTGTAAATTTTTAAAAGCCTGTCCGTCCGTCCGTCCGTCTTCGGAAGTCGCTGTACTTTTTGTAATACGTTTAAAAAGAAAATTTGACTTGATGGTATTTGTTTTTTGATTTTCTCCATTCTATTCTTTCATTTTCTTTGTTTGGGTGAACGGCACTTACTGACCTTAAAAAATTCTATCAAAAAAATCGAGCGATAATATTTTCTCGTTTCCAGTTTTGATTTTATCTACGATTTATTATTGTCGATCATCGATGTGAAAATATATGCTTTTTATAGTCGAGTCTGTTTGTCTCGTGTTCTCGCCGCAATCGGCGCGCGTCTTTTGAAAATTGCTTTAACGCCGAGCGACATCGGCGTCGACTCTGTTCCGAAGTGTGTTCTCGCATTCGATTTTTGCGATCTCTCGTGCCAAGAGTCGCGTTCGATAAAGTATCGGCAGAGCGGACGAGTAATATAGGGACGACAGACAGGCAGACAAACCGAGATTCGAGAAATTACCACCGATAATACGAATCTGTTATAAATATTCATTTATTTTTCCAAGTGTCGCGCAATGCTCATAATCACGGTGCTGGTTTTTAATTATTTATTTACGATAAAAAAAAAGTCCGTTTCGCTATAGCTGTGCGTTATTGTCATCAGTGCAGGAATTGAAACGGCTCTGCGTCTACTGAACGATCGAAAAGGAACGCACGTTGAAATTCCAAAGGATAAAATATTTGCTCGCAGACAAGAGCGACGTCCTCCTCGAACAAAAATCATGTTGCGACAAAGTTGGCCGACAAGCAATGAAACGAGTGTTTGTTAACATAAAAATAAGCAGCGGCCATTTTTTAAATCTTTACAAGAGCTACTAGGCAAATATTTTGCTCGAAATTTAATTTAATTTAATTTTACATTTTTAACTTACATTTTGGGGCAACATAATAGGGAGTGGGATCGTCGTCCGAACTACATTCCTGAAACAAATGCAGTATCGATCGTGGATAAATTGTATGATCGTTAGATGAATTGTCGGCGAGCTTTGATGTCTAATTCGTAATTGCGGTATGACCTCGGGAACATTGTAAACACTAATACCTAGGTTCTGTAATTTCTGTCTATAACTCTATAAATTTATAGAGTCTATAAGTTACATAGCTCTATAAAACATGACTTTATGTAGAGCCGTCATAACGCGTTCTGTACGGTCGCTATAAAACATAAATCTACACTCAATAAGTTATAGACCTGTTGTCTATCTTCCTTGCATTTGCTGCATAATTCAACTACCTTCACTCTAATTGAGATGTCAAATCTTTGCCAAAATAGGTTAACAAATACAAATTATTATAAGTTCTAATACAAAATGCGCCTCATTCCAGCTTTAAAATTTTCTAATAACTGGTATGAGTTACATTTTATATTAGAACTTATAATAAATAACCCAAACAACATTATGTGCTTGTGACAAGTTTACAGATAATTTTTGACGACACTATGCCCTGAAGATGGCATGAAATTTGGCAAAACGTTGATATTAGATGCAGATATATTGAACATCAGTATCGTCTTTTATAGATTCTTAAGCCACGAAAACATCTTCCACAATGTAGAATAATACTGTATTAGATAATATTATTTCTAACATATATATATCTTGCCTGTCTTCCGTCAATTCTTTCCAACATAACATCTGGTAAATTTGAAAAAAAGAACATTTGCTTATTAAGCCTGAACAATTTCACGAAATTTTTATCAGGCATTTCAAATGGGTTCTGACTATCTCGTAGGCTTTTCCGTTCAATACGTAAGTAATTTCTATTAGGTGTACAAAAAAATAATAATAAATAATGTTAAATTTGAAATCAAAAATCAGTAATCACACTTTTACCTTCTGTGATCTTCCAAAAGAAAAAATATCACGTGTGGAATATTCATATTCGATATTTACATCAATATTTATCAGCTGTCAGATCATCTATAAGTGATATGGCGATCATTTCCTCACCATAAGATTTATAGAGTTTGTATATAACTTTATAGACTTCTATAAGATTATAGAGGTTGCAGAAATCCATTTTAACAAATAAGTTCTATAAGCTTATGTTATAGTCTTATAGAGGCTTATAGAGCAACTAATTTCGTTACAGAACCTAGCTATAAATCATCTGTATAAAACTATAAAATATGTATTAATCAACTTGTACAGACGTAATTTTATGTAATCAGAGAGATTATAGTTAGTTAACGATTTATCGATTGCTACTGTTGTTTGTTTAAAGACACACGAATTTGAAGAGGCCAAGCGATGAAAAAAGAACCGCCGCGGCAACTGAATTATTGCAATCTGGGAACGATAGAAAATGACTTGACTTTTTTAAACGTATCTCCAAACATTGGGTAAACGGTAACAAAAATTTACATACTGTATAAATTAACATTATTAAACAGGGTAGCCAATTTTAATAAATAAAATAAAGAAAAAATCGCATATTTATTTTACAAACAATTGCCTAAAATTAAGTCTAAATAGCGTAATATACGAAAGTCGGCGGCGTTTTACCAAATCTGAAAAAAATATCCTGGTGAGGCAACGATTTCCTCTCGATGCAACCGAATCATGTTTGTCCCATAGTCGATGGGATTGCACTTGGCAATCATCGACAAGGGGACAAATCTCGCTTCCAACGTTTCTTGAATGAGGGGTGCAGCAGCTTAATTGATTTGAAAATGCATGTGGTACATTTGATTTTGGCACTTACGCTTGAAAAGTTACGAAAAATAATAATGACAGCTGTCAAATTATCCTAGATCCGAAATAAAGTACATGCAGCGCCAAAACGGTCGAACTACGAGCTTCAGCTTAATTCTGTTAGATGTCGCCACACTTTAAAGAGTATAGACATCTCTACATCTATAAACTGAAATAAAGCTGGCAATATTAATTTATTACAAATATATTATGTTATTCAAAAATGCTGGTATTTATAAAATTGTTATTTGAGATCCCGTTGAAACTGACGACAAATAAAAAAAACCCGGGTCGCAGTGCCAAAACCCTGCCGACAATATAGTGTATTTGCTAATACAGGCAGTCTGGTTTTATTACATGAATTTAAAAGTTTGTTTTTGGTCAAAATAAAAAATTTAACCCCTTAATACGCCCCTTAAATTAACAGTTTTTTTCTTAATTGCAAGATTTACTATCATCGAACGTCTACACCAAATTAAATACATCTTTCAGTAAATAACTCACTATCTCTGCAAACTAGTGTTTTCATAAAATTTGTAAATCCGGTCCTAGCAGGCCGATTTTTTTCAAATTTTGGGAGCACATTTTAATGCTACTAAAAGAGTAAATTTCAATTTTGAAACGATTCTGAGAATTTTTTCGGTATTTTTTGGCCCAAAAACATTTTTCAACCCCTAAAAACTACCCTTAAAATGGCCCGATTACGCCCATTTTAAATAGGCTTCTTGCGGTGATGGATTGAAACACGTGGACCAAATTTCGTTAAAATCAATTAACTCCTTCGAAAGTTATTGCCCGCACACATATATATATACGTATATACGTATATAAATATATATATATATATATATATATATATATATATATATATATATATATATAAAAATGTTGCCAATGTGTTTAGGAGGTTATGAAACGTCGAGAAATTTTGGTCCGACCCCTAGGTCCCGCCATCCGACCGATGCCAATAGTGTATGTTGCCATATGGCAAATACACTAAAAAACAGTAAAAATCGTATAGTAATTACCCTCGCTTGTTGTTTCGTCGGGAACGCCGAAAATTTTGTTTGCCAGTAATAATTTCTTGTAAAATAAATTCCATGTTTCAAAAAAGTCACTGGCTTCAGGAAATTCGGATTGAAAGTCACTTTCAAGCTGTAAAATGAATTATGTTTGGTATTATAAAATACAACCAACAAATAACATCATGATTTATCATTTTATAGTTTTAAAGCAATACACAAATATTATTGTTTGTCCTCCAGAAACGCATCACAATAAAAAAAATCTGACTTACAAGAAGGTAACCGTTGGCACAAGATAGACCGGGCCATACGCTGATGTACTCTTCCGGACTGAAGGATTTTTTGATATGTTTTCTTAAACGGAACGTACCTTTCCACCTAATTAAAACTTCTTCCATCGGTTCTTCATTATTTTTAAGCCACCCACGTAATGTCTAAATCGGTTTCTACAAATTATTTTTCATATAATTACACTATAGAATAATTTTAATTGTGAAAAAAAAAACATTACCAATATTTATGGTATCACTAGTGCCCGGTTTTGGTGAGTTTATTTTCATCTGTAAAGTGCTGGCGTATTTAATATTCCTCCTTTTATTCCTATATTTGTCAATAAGCCGTCCCCTGGATAATACTGATTTTTCGTCCGGGGACATCAATTTCGGTATAGGGGGAACAAAAAAAAATCTACAGCTTCATTAGATTTAATTCGTTTTTTAGGAGGAGTCTAAAAAAGTAAAAAAAATATTTATATATAGGAACGTGTATGAATGAGGCATTATTTTTGCTTTTTTCAAAATAAAAGGAGAAACTTACTTCCAGTTCACTTTCTGACACGTTTGCACTGGTATCAGTATTTACCTAATAAATAAAAACATTAAACATTTTATAAAAAGTGTATAATTTGCAGTAAAATAAAATAATTTTTTTTAATATGTACCGTTGAAGAGCCGTGAGTTGACAACGATATGGTATCGTCATGTGTATTGGCCTGTTCATTACTATTATCAAACACAACTTCCATGTCTTTTAAAAGATTATAATTTCTTATATGATTTAAAAAGTTTAATCTTGGGCCTGCCTTAGGTATTAGTTCTTTTAATGTTTCAGCATCTAGCATGTACATTGAATTTTCGTCAATTTCATGCTCTAAAACAAAATATAGATATCCACTCGATTTTTTTTTATTGTGATGCTATCATTTAATTCAAATAAGTGAGGACTGTACGGCTAAATGTACCAGTATGTATACGTGATAAGAAAATTTTAAGTTATAATTAATACAATTAATATTAAAACTAAAAGTATTTTAATAAAATGTGATAAAAATAATATTTGCATGCAATGTTATGAGTACAAAAATGAAATGTGATTATACGAACACATATATGTATTGAAAAAGGATAAATATATTACACCTTTAATTTGAAAATACATAGTAAATGTCAAATTTTAAAATGTGCGCCCTGAAAAAATATTCAATTTTTTGTGTTTTCTTTCTCTGATAATTTGCATGATATATGCTAATTTTATTTTAGAACCTGGGGGTTTTGATCTTTTTCTACAACTGAAAAATGGAACGTTTGATTCACTGAAAAACACTATAGATTTGAAAACGTACACTTAGCGTACTGTCATCAAGATAAGTCAGTTACAAAGCCAATGTGAAATTTCGCTTTATTTTCATTAAAATTTCGTAAATTTAATAATTTTTATGAACGACGTTAAAACTTTTTTGTAAATACAAAAATCTATATACATTATAGCGTAACGCGTAAATGTGAAAGTAAAACTGAAAAGCTGATAGTTATATGATATTCAGATGTGCAATAACGATATAATCGCGTCATACACATATCTGTTCTCTGATTGGTTAAGACAAAAATGGCGAATTGAAAAAAATTCCAAAATAATTTTCCATCTTAAAAACTTTCGAAAATTAATTAAATATGTAAGAAATTTACTTTAGAACTACTTTAACACCTATTTATGACTCCATGAGAATTTTATAATAAAAGCATACTGCTTTTTTAAAAACGTTAAAGAACTTAAGTATACATACCTGTAAATATATGAATATATTCTTCGAAACCCCATTGTTTTAATAGATCACTAATAAAGTCACTCATTTCTGCAGGTTTAAAGAAAAATTTGGATAAAATATATTTTTTTCCAACATACATTAATAATCTGCACTACTGCATAATATGAACTTCGCATTACTACTATAAGTATATACTAACTTGCATAGACTGAATCAAAGTCGTTCCATCGGAATGCAACAGGAACAAACATGTATACACGTGGAAGGGATGCATGATTTTGGCACATTTTAGTTATATTGATATTTGATTTGATTGAAAACATACCTGATATAAATAAACCAAATATGAAATTTAGTATTTGAAATAAACATGTCAGTTACTCCAACTATTACACATATAGTCGAAGTGTTATACAAATTTAGTAAATTTATTAAAATTTTATTTTAGTCAACTAATTTTTCTTTCACATCAAGCAAACGTTTGATGTTTCAGTGGATCAAGCATTTAGACAAATCAAATAAACGCGTTTTAGTTATTTGATATAAAATCGTTAGTTCTGGAGACTTTATATTTAGTTGAAATGGATTTATTTCATCAAACTAAATTAACAGTTGACTGAAGTGCTAGCATGATTACTATGTAACAGATTTCAGTATCATTGCAAATATTTTTTTTAGTTGAATAAAATAATTGAAACTGTCGAAATATTCAAATATTTAAATGTTTTGATTAAAATTTATTTGAAAACACGAAATATTTTCAACATACATGATTTAGTTGGGAGAATCATAATTTTTCTATCAGTGTAGAATAAAAGTTTACAAATTCAGTTATAATTGTCAATCATAATAAGCGTTATTTGTGGAGTTTATAACCTAAAGTATAAACACCTGAAAAAACGGCATAACACTCGACTCAGCAGCTCGCGAACTTGTGCCCGTCGACTGATCGCATGATCTAGAATAAAATTTTTATTTTGTAGTAAGCTTTCATTAATGTCGATTTTGACTTTTGAGAGAAGCATTATTTCAACTCAAGTAATAGCTTAAGTAAAAATGGGTACTTCAACCCTGAACAAATCTACAACTACCTACTTAATATAATTATTAAAAATCCTTATTTGCTGTAACTTACGATTTTGCCAATTTTTTTTTAAAATTTGTATGTCTGCTTAAGTTAGGCATGACAAAGTTTAAAAATCTGTATTTTAATTGTTTCCAATCAGGCCTCATCTGAAAAATTAAAAATATAAATCTTAAAAACTAAAAACGAGCTGAACATTTATTGCGAGTTATACATTATAGAGATTTAAAATAAAACCGAGCAGAAGTACCGTGTCAAGTTCTTTAAAATTATTAAATAAATATAGTAGCAAAATTACCAGAGCGCGAGCAATTTCAATCCATGCCGAATCGTCCATCATTCTGCTGAATAAATAGTCGTGTTTCTCGATATATTTTGCAACTAGTTTGTCGTCTTTGGTGACAACAGTAAACCTAGAAATGAATATCAAATGTTATACTCTCGCTTTGGAAAGATTTACGATCAACTCAAATAACAACAACATTTACAACTCGATTCGATTTTTTGTTTGTTAATGGCCCGACTCTTGTTTTTGGCCAGTTGCCAAATTGATTCGATTTAAAAAATTTAAGATTGCTCCTAGAAGTGTCTTCTAGGAGCAATCTAAAAATTAGAAAAAACAATTACAACAGGAAAGCTAACTTCCAGTTATTTTATGGTCTCCTATAATAAAAAAATTAAACACGTGTCTTTAAAATACATACCCACCAGATGATGAAGACATTTTAGATTTATTTATTATTTATTTATTATTTTAATTTAATTTTAATTTAATTATTATTTGAATTTTGTTAATTAAAAAATTGGTCAGAACTTGACACAGCCGTGACTCTTCGACAAAGATTAAAAAGATTAAAAAATTGGTCAAAACTGACACAGCTGTGAGCATAGACAAGAGTATAGACAAGAGTAGACACGTAACGCGCATTTAACCCAGATATGCCTAAAATGTTTTGAAAAGCGCAAAATTCGTTTTTTTTTCATATTCTTAAGAATATATTGATAATAAAACAATTTTTCAAGGTTTTGTCAAATTTTATTAAGAAAAAATATAAAATGGCGGCCGTCCTATATATAGGACGTTAGTCATATATGGTATAATGATAAAAAAAATTATTTTGTATGAAAATTAATAAAGCATTTTACATGAACTCCTACATCACACTTGACACATCTGGTTGTTGTCTTCTGGTGACAGAGCCCACACCGTGTTTGTTTTTCTTGGGGCACAACCAAATGATCAAGGCGATCATATCGTATATTTGTTCCTTCAGATGCTGATGGACGTCCTGTCGAGGAAGAAATTTTTTTCTTATTTTGAGTTAGCAAAGCTATTGCAATTTGTCGTCTGAAATTCAGTTGGTCTAGGTCGCCTCCATAGATTCAATGTAATTGCCAGGCGTTGTGAATTGATAGATCGATGCAGTGAGTAATCAGCGAAGAGTACCACTTTTTCCCTCGGATCGAAATTCGGTAAAGGCTGACATTTTGGTCACATCTGTCCACTCCTCCCATGTTTGAGTTATACAAATTCACCAGATGTGGTTGTTCTACCTGAAAACAAAGAAATATGTTGGTTTATTTACCTATGTTTCTATGTGATCATATTGTGATGATGAAATTACCTGGATATTCTTTTTTTCTTTGTGTGAATAACGCTTCACGGAATGAACTGGTGTTATGCCTGCAAAATTTGAGCAGAGCGAGACAATGTTGTTGTCGTTCCACTTTACAGCGATTGTATTCTGGTCCTGAATTTTCTGAAAATCGTATGTTCCTCTTTTTTCTTTCTTAAGCACTTTTGAATCTACCAAAGGATTTTGGGGTATGCGGTTTTCTCGTATGGTGCCAGTGGCGTAGAAGTTTTTCAGAGTTAACTGTTCTATAAGTTCAATAGACGCGAAAAAATTGTCGAAGAACAGGTGAAACTTGTCCTCTGGCCACTTGCGTCTCAACGCATCTGCATATTCAAGAACTACTCCTGCGCCAACTCCATATTCGACGTAAGTTATACTTATATTTGTAGATGAGCCTTGATATGGTTCAAACCAATTGACATAGCCCAATCTTGTCGTACCTACCCACAGTTTGTACCCATATCTAATAGGCTTGCCGTGAATGAATTGCTTGGCGCTATGGCGCCCAAAATAAGGCACCATAGCTTCATCCACCGAATGATTTTGTTCAATAGGCGCGTATTCTAAAAATTTCTTGTTCAAATGTTTGAACAAGGGTCTAACCTTCGCAAATTTATCTGCTTTGTCTAACTTTTCGTTATCAGCGAGATGGAAGTTTGAAAAGATATATTCAAATTTATCCCTTGAAATCGCCTCTGAAACCAAAACGTTGTGACCATCCTTCTCCCGTTCCCAGTAAATTCTTCTCCGGGGTACCTGTATGTAACCACTAATAATCAACACTCCGATAAAAGCTTTTAGTTCAAATAATTCGATACTTCGTTGTCTGTTTTTCTGTGAAATATATCTATTACTTTCACTAAGAATTGGTTCAAGCAGCTCGTGATCAAAAAATTTAGAAAATAATGCTAAAGGACATTCTAAATTTTGAAATTCCTCGTGGTTTTCTAATTCGGTGAAGGCGATTGGTGGTAAATCTTCTTTTATCCAGCTGTAAATTTTCTTCTTCTTTTGTGTTTTTTTTTTGGAAGATTGTGTTGAAGTGCTGGGCAATTGTTTCTGGAGTTCTGACAAAGCAATATTATCATCAGATGAATAGTTATCATCACTATCATGATATGTTATTTCAGCTGGAGCTTGTAACTGAGAACCCGGCAAATTATTGATAGACACAAAATTTTCGTCGCCTGAATCTTCGTCGGTCAACTCAGCACAAGCATTTTCCGGTGGAAATATAACGATTTCATTTACTTTTTCCGCATAGTCTTCGTCATCTTCGAGCATAGCAAGTGCTTCGTTCAAAGAAAAACCTCTGAAAAAAATACATGTGATAGACGTATATTTTCCTGACGTCCTAAATATAGTACACAATGTTTTATGTAAAAAAAAATACAATAATGATAATTGTAACACTAAATTTGATTATTGCTATCAAAAGGACAATGATTTAAAAGTACGATCCAATGCTAAAATAATGTTTTCAATTACTTTCTGAATAAAAAAAATACGTACCTTGCGAAGTTGATACCGTATTCCGACATTTTTCAAAATTGGCCCGAAGTAAACGCAAATATGTCAAACTTATTGCACATAAACACTCACAAAACACATACGTTCATGAAGCCTGACTAACAGGGAATGCGTCCAGATAGTGCATGTTTCCCTGCGACCGTATATCACTGCAGGTTTATTAGTGTATTTGCCATATGGCAACATACACTATTGGCGTCGGTCGGATGGCGGGACCTAGGTGTCGGACCAAAATTTCTCGACGTTTCATAACCTCCTAAACACTTTGGCACCATTTTTAAAAATGTTTATATATATGTATATATATATATATATATTTATATATATAGGTATATATGTGTGCGGGCTATAACTTTCGAAGAAGTTAATTTATTTTAACGAAATTTGGCACACATGCTGGAATCCATCACCGCACGAAGCTTATTTAAAATGGGCCCAATCGGGCCATTTTAAGGGTAGTTTTTAGGGGTTGAAAAATGTTTTTGGGGCCCAAAATACCGAAAAAATTCTCCGAATCGTTTCAAAATTGAAATTTAACCCTCTGGTAGTAATTAAAAAGTGTCCCTAAAATTTTAATAAAATCGGCCCGACAGGACCGGACTTACAAATTTTATGAAAACACTAGTTTGCAGATAGTGAATTATTTACAGAAAGTTGCTTATAATTTGGTATAGAGGTTCCATTGATAATAATATTGCAATTAAGAAAAAAAATGTTATATTAAGGGCTGTATTAAGGAGTAAAATTTTTTATTTTGCCCAAAAACCAACTTAAGTTCGCATAATAAAGCCACACTGCCTGTATCAGCAAATACACTATATTGTCGGCAGGGTTTTGGCACTGCGACCCGGGTTTTTTCATGTTTGGAGTGTCCCATATGTAGTACGTCAGGCATATCTGGGTTTAAGGATCAAAATTTCTCGCCGTTTCATATAACCTCCTTAAACACTTTGGCACCATTTTTAAAAATGTTTATATATCTGTACCTGAGAGCCAAACTGTATTAACTCCATTTTTTCCCAAATCGGTATTAAGCTTTTTTACTACTAAACAAAACCTGCTTTTTCACATGGAAAATAGCATTAAGTCCTATATATTATAGTTTTGAAGTTAGACAAAGTTAAACAGTATGATATCCGCAACCTTTTCCGAGCAAAAGAGTATTATGGAGTTAATATATTTAGGAAACCCTTCATGTGTGGACATAATACAGTTTTCAGTGCGTTGATATTGTTGTTTAGAAGTGCACTTGTGTTTTGTATTTCGCCAAAAAAATGGCAAATAGGGCAAGAAAAATTTTGGAAATCGCTTTAAAAACTTCGCAAACGCATTCCCGATTTGAATTATTACCTATACAAAATGCTATTTTCGAGGAAAGTGGAGAAAATAGTGATGTCCCAATTCCTAACCTCAAAAAAGGTAAGTAAAAACCATTCTTTGTCATTTTTTGCTTGGATTTAATACTGTTTAATACTAAAACTATCAATGTGGGAAGGACTTTAATACTGTTACTGGAAGATTAAGATTACTGACTTTTGGAAACACTGTTTGTCCCAAACTATTTAAGTATACCAATAGAATTAGTTTCAAGCCATTTTACCAATCAAAATTCCGGACGTATGTCGAAATATGTTAAAAGGTCGCCTTTAAATTCTTTGTATTAATACTTTGCTAAAAAAAGTTCTGAAATGGGTTAGGTTACGATTGTTGATAATATTTACACATAAAAAAGTCCTTCGGAAATTGCTTGGTCGGTATGGTTTTTTTGATCTTTTAGTTCACTCACGCATAGTTGGGTCATATTTTTTGTTAAAACTTTTACTTGCCACAAACTGTTTTAAATAAAACCAACAATGGATTGAAGTTACATAATTTTTGTACACAATTTTAATTTATTATTTATTTTCAGCTGACGAAACCCATGTTCAAAATGACAGCCAATCCGATGTAAGCCAGGGTGGCCTGCAATATATTCCCCACGAAAACGGGTTTCCTAACATCATGGAAAATGACCAGATTCTAAATAACACCGCGGGCACTATGGAACCCTTAGTAACAGCTTATGATGACCCCGGAGGACTGAATACGACAAACTTTAATACAGGTATATTCTACGTTTAAATAATTTTGGATTTATTACATTATCAATAATCTTTCCTTCTTGTAGAACCATCACTTCAGCAAAATATTACTACATTTGCCGACTTTGATTCCGATGATTCGGTGGCTGACAAAACGTATCAGCCACTTGAATCAGAAGAATCCCATTCCGAAGACGAACCAGAACAAACTGAAGCTCTAAAATCAAGGGGAAAGAAGAGAAGGTCAAATCCTAAAATGTGGCAAAAAAATGTCCACAAAAGGAAGGTTACAGGAGGTCTAGAGAGAAAAACTAATTGCGGCATTGTGAAAGCAAAACAAGTCGGTCTGCCATGTAGAGATTACCTGCCATTTACAATGTCCGACAAAAATATCTGAAGAGCAGAAGACAGGCTATACATTCAATGTTTTGGAATCCTGATAAAAGTACAGACTTAAAACGACAGTTTGTTGCCTCTATGGTAGAGTGTGTGCCAATTATGCGTATACGTGCAACAAATGGAAAGCGGACTGGTAAAAGGCCTTTCACCAGAAACTACTTTTTTGATGTCAACAATATTCGAATAAATGTTTGCCAAATGTTTTTTCTTTCAACTTTATGCATTTCAGAAACGTTTGTAACAACAGCTCTTCGAAAGAAATCGGATGGTGGAATAGTAGAAGATGATCAAAGAGGTAAACACATCTCAGTAAACAAAATTTCTGAATTCGTAAAACAAGGAGTTCGAGATCATATTAAGAAGTTTCCTGTACTAGAATCTCACTACACAAGAGAGCGCTCGGACAGAAAATACTTGGGAAATGAATTGAATATAAATCGAATGTATGAACTCTATAGGGCAGACTGCCATGAAAAAAATGTACCTGAAGAAAATATTGCAAAAAGTTGGTTATATTCGAGCATTTTTAACACAGAATTTAATTACTCGTTTAAGTTGCCATATAATGATACCTGCGATGAGTGTGATAAATTTTTGTTAGCTAAAACTCAATCAACAGAAAATCGGGAAAATATTGACAGAATGTACCAAGAACACCTTGGCGAAGCTGGTAAAAGATATGCATTAAAAAGAACAGATAAAAAGAGACAGCTATACAAAGTCTTATTAGTATTATTCAACCTTAAGATCTCGAAGGGCTAACCGATTTGAATTATTTCGACTCCACTGGTTTAGGGAATATGACGGAATATTATATATATATATATATATATATATATATATATATATATATATATATTTAAATATACCGCGCTTGACTTTATAGATTTTAGTTCCTTATTACTACGCTACAAGTGATGGTGGGGTCGGCGGTTTGAAGTTGAGAGATCGATGTCATCTGTCAACTCACCGTGAACTTGCACATTCTGTTTTATTGTAAAATTATAAAAGATTGTACAAAAGGAATTGAGAATATAAGAAATAGACTTTAAATGTCGTTTTATAAGACAATATCTTCAATTTTATGCAGGAATTGTGGATTTTAAATAAACAATTGCGTTGCTCTGAAAACAAAGATTTTTTATTTTACACAAACAATTTGTACACAAACAATGCTACACTTTTTAGCTTTTAATTACACTTATTAATTACTCTTACCTGAAAACAAAGAAACGACATTTAAAGTCTATTTCTTATATTCTCAATTCCTTTTGTACAATCTTTTATAATTTTACAATAAAACAGAATGTGCAAGTTCACGGTGAGTTGACAGATGACATCGATCTCTCAACTTCAAACCGCCGACCCCACCATCACTTGTAGCGTAGTAATAAGGAACTAAAATCTATAAAGTCAAGCGCGGTATATTTAAAATTGAAGAAACGTAAATATGTTTCTTTACATATATATATATATATATATATATATATAGTATTTTGGATGGGGTCAGGCCAACGCATATTTATAAAAACCATAATCTCAAAAATAATAACATCGCCTTAATTTTCGAAAATATTTAAAATAGTTTAAATTGTACTTTCATGTCGGTCGTAGTGTCGTTTTCTAAAAAAGAAACTATTTTCAAGACAAAGCAAATATCATTAGAAATATGTTTTATGAATGTGAAAAAAATACTTACAAAATTGACACTTCCTAGTTATTAAAAATTAACTTGGAAAACACAAAACTTATAAACCGCGAAGTCAATAATTTTCAGCTTACAAGCTAACATGCATTCCTGCGCCCCCAGAAGTTACAATTAGGCAACTGTAACCTGAGAGAGAAATTGCCATCACCAAAAAATACAGAGCACAGAATAATCGGGATCAACACAAACTTTGGGCATGGATTACGTACGAACAAAACAATATCAATTAAAAAAAATAAAAAAAA